>QODF01000168.1:126677-152337 GCA_024372805.1 Oostethus manadensis | reverse complement strand
GAGACCAGCCATGTTGTTTGGTTTAGAGACAGTGTTGCTGAGGACAAGACAGGAGGCAGAGCTGGAGGTAGCAGAGATGAAGATGCTGAGGTTCTCTTTGGGTGTGACCAGGATTGACAGGATCAGGAATGAGAACATCAGAGGGACAGCACATGTTAAAGGTTTTGGAGATAAAGTCAGAGAGGCCAGACTGAGATGGTTCGGACATGTCCAGAGGAGAGATAGTGAATATGTTGGTAGAAGGATGCTGAGTTTTGAATTGCCAGGCAGGAGGTCTAGAGGAAGACCAAAGAGGAGGTTTATGGATGTAGTGAAAGAGGACATGAAGGTAGTTGGCGCAAGAGAAGAGGATACAGAAGACAGAGTAAGATGGAGGCAATTGATTCGCTGTGGCGACCCCTGAAGGGATAAGCCGAAAGGAAAAGAAGATTTATGATGTAGGCCTTACAAAATGAGCTTCCCCTCCTTGATTGACAAGCATCCGCCACTGCAACAGACTGATCAACTCCAGTGTGCTACATGCTCATACTTTTTAGTTAGCCAACATTTCTAAAATCATTTTTTTATATAGGTCATAAGTCATATTTTTAATTTTCTGAGATACCGACTTTGGGATTTCCATTACTTTCATTAATCATCAAAATCAAAATAAACATCAGTCTGTAAGTAATTAATGTATAAAACATACAAGTTTCACTTTTGTAGTTCAATTACTGAAATAAATCAACTTTTTTTTCGTATTGTAATTTATTGAGCAGCACCTATATGCGCACACATGCTGTATGTTTTGGCAATTAACGTTTGAAGCGGTTCATCCCGGATGTTACGATCACATTTCAAAATAGAGGTTTTAATATGAACTCATGAACGAGTTTCTTTATTTAAAACAAGAACAAATGTTATTTAAAACAAGAACAAATGTAACGTAAAAACGAGTATTGGACTTTACATACACTGACGACGACATTATGTAGATATACCGTGTAAATATGTGAGTAAATAATCTACATTGATTTAATTTTGAAATGCCCAGCAGGAAGCCATACCACTAGGGCTGCCGGGTGTTAACACGTCATTAACTCGCGCCGCTGTGTGTCTGAAACGCCGGATCCTTCTGTCAGTGATGAGCGCGCACGTTCGTGGGATATGAGAAATACAAGGAAACTATGCCCAAGTCTCTGAAAAAGCCTTTTACTTCTCAGACGTCCATTAGCAGGTACTTCGGCGGGCCGAGCGCGCCAGAAACGCAAGCTAATCCAAATTCTCCAAGAGGCAAGGTGAGCTTGAGATCAAGACTTTCCTAATCTATTTTGCCTGTCAAGCGTTTGTTCACTTTGACCCCCCCCGCAGAAGCGCGACTCCCACTTCCACTGTCAATCTGACCCAGCTGCCAATCAGGCCAGGCTTTCCCTGCAGGTTCTGGAGGATGGAGTCCTTGACCCAGTTCCCACTCACAGCTCTGCAGGTGAGTCCAGTGGAATGGCACTCCTCACTAAGTTTGAAGTTACAGTCTTTGGCTATGAGGTGGACTTTCCAAAAATGAGGTGCACTTTGTAAAATGCACTACAACATTGGCAGGTGAACTTACTTACCTTCTCCAATGTTTTGAAAGCACTTGAACCCGGGATTGAACCAGGGACCTTTAGATGTTCAGTCTAACACTCTCCCAACTGAGCTATTTCAGCTTTGTTGGTCCATATGGTGGATGACGGGGTAGCATGTTGGCCTCACAGTCAGGAGGTTCAGTGTTCGAATCTCCGTTGGGCATCTCTGTGGGGAGTTTGCATGTTCTCCACGTGCGTGCGTGGGTTTTCTCCGGGTAATCCGGTTTCCTCTCGCATTCCAAAAAAAAGGTTAGGTTAATTGGCGACTCTAAATTGTCTATTAGAGTGTGAATGTTTGTTTGCCCTGCGATTGACTGGCGACCAGTCCGGGGTGTACCCCGCCTCTGTCGTGGAGAATAATAAAGCCAAACGCACCACTTCAGTAGCTGAGGAAAAAGCGTCCCCTGTTTATTAGGCCATGCCTTTTATACACTTTTGGCACACCACAATACGCACGTACTTTCCAAGAAAGCTCTCCCTAACAGGACATGTTTGTTTACACACTTCTGGATGTCATTGTGTTCCGCACGTACTTTCCAAGAAATCTCTCCCTTACAGGACATGTTTGTTTACACACTTCTGGATGTCATTGTGTTGCATAATTCATTATATAATTACGAACGCATCTGAAGTTCACAACATATTCCCCCCTTTTGGGGGTCCCAAACCCCTAAACAACACAAACACATCTCTTTGACCTATATCGTTTCATCTTGTCCAATTCTGAATCAAATTCATGGATGAAGTTCATGCAGTCCATTATGCATACTTGTCCTGGCAAGTGGGTGTTGAGGGAAAAGTTTTTGGGCAGTGAGTTGTCCCTGCGTGGGGGCAAAGTGGGTGGTGAGCGCTGTTTCAGCTCACATTGTTCACCGCCCAGAGGATTATTATGCCTCTGTAGGAATGGTGTTGGCCATCTTCAGTCCCTTTCTTCACACAAAAAAATGCACAAAAAGCTGATTATGTGTGGTTTGTAGCTCTAACAATGTCTTGTTGTTATTGTTGTCAGAGTCAAAGCGTCAAGGCCTGGGTGTTCTGTGCTCATCCACTTTGGAGAGGCTGAAAGGCTTCACTTGCACGGCTGATCTTGGTGGCAGCTCTGACGCTGAAGTGAAGGAGGCAAGAAGTGGAAGCCGTGACGGTTGTCCGACTGATGGCAAAGTTCAACATGGTGAAGAGGGAGAGCTCACAGGAAAGGAGGATGAGGTCAAAAACCAGCAGGTACTCACTTTAGAAGATGATAGAACCCATGGAGTGTTATGATGCTTTTGTGACCTCTTGGGTGAGTTGTCGCTGTGGTCTTGGGTTAAATTTGGTTGGCCGGCCACTTCTGGGAAGGTTCACCACTGTTCCATGATTTTGCCACTTGTGGGTAATGGCTCTCACTGTAGTTCACTGGAGTCCCAAAGCTTTAGAAACGGCTTTATGGCACGTGGGCAATGCGGGAGCCAATCACTTTTTCACACAGGGCTGTGTAGGTTTGGAGTTTGTTTTTCCCTTAACAATAAAAAAAAAAAGTTTTAAAATTGCATTCTGTGTTCAGTTTTTGACTAATATTTCAAATTAGTGTTATGATCTGAAACATTTAAAGTGTGACTAACTAAGAAAAAACACTTTTTCACACCACTGCATGTATGTGTATACATGTATGCAAGTATACAGTACAGCAGAGTCCAAGCTTTTGGCTTGTGTGTGTGTGTGCGAGTGTGTGTGTGTATATATACTGTATTTATAAACTTGTGTGTCTGAAAATCCAGTCTGTTAGACTTGGCTTTCTTTTGCAGATCTTCTCCTTCTCCCAGTTTGCCAACCAATTTGGCAAAGTAGGGGCTGCTAAAAGACGGGCTGTGCAACACAGTCCTCCATCAGACTGTAGCGCCCCCTCCAGGCGCACAAAGAGCGTGTACACGCCTCTGGAGCAGCAGGTAATCCAGCTGAAGCAGCAGCACAAGGACGCCTTGTTGGCTGTGGAGTGCGGATACAAGTACAGGTTTTTCGGAGACGATGCTGAGGTGAGGAGTCACTCACTGTAGCAGTCCAACGTGCGCTGCGATTGTAACATACAGTTCGTTGGCTGTTAGATCGCAGCAAAGGAGTTGAACATCAGCTGTCATCTGGACCGGAGCTTCATGACCTGCAGCATCCCCACACACCGCTTGTTTGTTCATGTCAGACGCCTGGTGTCCCAAGGCCACAAGGTACTGTATGACTTTCATCCACGCACACCACAAAAGCGTTTTCATCAACAATTTCTGTGTAGGTGGGTGTTGTCAAGCAGACCGAGACGTCCGCCATCAAAGCGTCAGGGGCCAGTAAAAACACGCTGTTCACTCGACAGCTCAGCGCTCTGTACACCAAGTCCACACTGGTGGGAGAGGGTATCCTTCCAAAAGCTTTTCCTCAAATGACCGGAATTTGTGTGGAGGTTTTTTGCATTTGCATTTCTCCAGCATTGTCCTCAACCAGCCTCTTGAGATGTAAACCCCGTCTGCAGACTGGACGATCAGGAGGAGGGTGGCTGTCATGATGCTGTGTTGGAACCTCATGACAGCTTCCTGTTGTGTGTCAGTGAGAACTGGGACAAGCTGAAGAAGCAGCTCTCTGTGGGACTGGTGGTGAGTTTTATTTATCACACATTTGCATTTACATGGATAGCTTGTCCAGGTCATGTTGTGCGTAGATGAAGCCACAAAGGCCAAGAAGAACTGTATTCAATCTTCCTGGGTCTAATTTGCTTTTCAGTATATCCAAAGATAAGCTCAAGCTGTATAATCATGTTTGTATTCTGTCTCCAGCTGATGGAATTTTTTTTGTTGTCAAAAAAGACAGTGATGGTATGAAAGTTGACATAAAAAAAAAAGATGACTCTATTCTCAAAGATTACATTTTTTAATAGGACTCTTAATACTCCTTATACTGTACTTGATTCTCATGAGTTGTATAATAAAAGAGTAATTTTTAAACCGTTTCAATGTTTTTCTTGAAATGTGCGACTATTCTTGCATTATTACTTTTTTCCTTGAAAAATATTTTTTTTTAACTTAAACAAGTGACTGTTTGCTTATGAATGCCTTGCTTTTATGAAAAATATTGACTTATTGACTCATTTATTGAAAACAAAAGTTTATTCTCACGATATTACACATTTTTCTTTGGAACATGTTTAAAAAACAAAAAAAAGTGACTTAAGTTTTGTTGAACAAAGTACAACTTTAACCTTGTACACTAACTTTTGACTGATTTTTTTTTCCAGCTCTACCAAAAATCAGGACTTTTCATTTATAGTCTATTCATTAACTCCTTTAAGTTCCCCAAAAATCTTTCACTTAATTGTCATGAAGTTTCACCAACTTCCCAACATAATTCGTTTTTTTTTTTTTAAACGGATGTTTACATTAGAGTCCATTAGGTTGTGCGGATCTACCTTATGTGGCGGCTGAGCGTGTTTTTCTTATACAGCGTGCGTAATCATGCATTATACATGTCATGGCTGCAGGCAGTTCAGCCCGGCACGGGAGATGTCCTGCTGGACTCTTTCATCGATGGGCAGTCTCGCTCGGAACTGGAGAATCGTGTCTTGAAGATCAACCCTGTGGAGATCCTGGTGCCCTCTGATCTCTCCGAGCCAACGCACAGACTCTTGCAGAGCATCACGAATGCCAGGTAGTCACTAGGAGGCAGTGTGGACCTATTTACTGCACCACACAGCCTGTTCTTACTGATGTTTCTTTACTTGTTACATGATGCAATTATGTATGTTGCAGATATGAAAATCCCTTCTAGAAAATTCTAAACACAAAAAAGTGATCAACAGAGGGGTAATAGTTATGTTTATGCAGATTTAGAAGTAAATAAAATACTCCACAAGGACTACTTAATGTTTATTTCAACACACATACGCGCACCTGACCTTGCACCATATTAAAAACACAAACCTGACAGTCTGCAGAGAGCAGCTTCCCACCAGCTGAGTTGACCGAGGCCCTGCGGGGCAAGCCTCTCGGTGCGTTATGTAGAAAAGAAAACGAAAAGGACAGAGTGAGGGAGTGAAGTGGAGCAGATTAGATAAGGTTGATCGGATAGTTGGAAGGATGCCTCTGGCTTTCTGTCGCCTCTCCTGTTGTCATTCGTCACTCTCGTTTGTCTTTTCTTCATGCCTTATTGGGCTGGGTGGCGCATTTTAGTGCACCATTTGACTCCAGCCAGCAGAAGTGCTTTTGATTCAGTCTCAGCTGTCTAAAGAACGACAACATGACGTTAGCAAGTTGAGCGCCATGCCTTTTGCAGCACATCGCAGTAGAAGCTGAAGTTCGGAACAGTCGGGCAGGTTCTCCAAGCAAATTAAAATATTATACAAATTATTTGTTGATAAACTTTAAAATGAAAGAAACATTTTTCAAAACAATTTACCAGGAATTAGATTTTAATAATAATATTACTGAGACATTTTTAGTTGTGTTTTTACTGTATGAAATTCATTTAGCCATGTCTGTTTCAGAGTGCAGTCACCTTGGCACCCATGTAAAAACAAAACAAAAGGAAAAAAACCAACCAAATCATCGGTTAGGTGCTGGTTGAACAACCTGGGCTTTTCCAGGGCCGAGCGGTGACACCGGGGCCCTGGCAACGGGCTTTTGCGTCCACAGAGAGACGGGTAATGAGTCCCCTTGGGGTCGGTTGGTAGCACGGTGCGATGTTAGCAGCTTCAGCCTGCAGTTGCAGGTTGTGAGGAGAATTTGAGTGACTCAAAAAGATCACGGTCAGCACAGACTGTCTTTGTTGTTTAGAAGGTTTATTTTTTAAATTGATACGTGACTCCCGTGAGGATGATGTAGCAATTTAACTTTCATTAAAAGTCCTAATCTGTTGTACACTTCAATATCCGAGCTCGTTTTTTGATGGACCCATCCTACAGTAGCTGCATCTTTTTGCGGCAGATCACACCTTCTTCCAGACGCGGTCTGTAATACTGAATTTCAGAAATTGCACGCAAAATTTGGTACATCTGCGCAAGCACGGTAGCATAAAAACGTCTTTCTAAAGTGAATAATGTTTTGTTTTCCTAAAGAGGTATTCTTTTGACCATGTGTTTGAAAGGGTGCACAGCATCATACTAAAAGCTATTACTAATATAATCAACAAAAATATAAGCCTAACACTTTTGTTTTTGCTCCCATGAGCCGACATTTAAGATGTAAAACTTTTTCTCTGAACACAAAAGGTCTGTATCATTAAAATAATAATAATAATAATAATCATTAAAAATAAATATGGTTCACAAATCTGTGCACAGCTGTGTTAGTGAGCATTCAAAGTGAATCCACTTTACAGATGTGGCATATCATGATCCTGATGAGACAGCATTGTTACTGCAAATGTGTGCTTTAGGTTGGCCACAATAAAAGGTCATTTCAAAATGTGCAGTTGAAGTGCATTTGGGGAGATGGCTGGGTCCAAAACCCAGAGAGTATCTGTTTTGAACACCATTTGCCTCAAATGCCATTTACACCAATCCAGAATGTCCAAACATGCTCTATATATGTTTATACATAGTATGTTGCTTTTTCTGTTTTTTTTTTTCCATTTTGTTGTTGATTTTCCTGTTTTGTCTATTCCATTTGCTTTTTCTCATTGTATTTACTAGATGGCTCAAGCTGGTGACAAAAAGCAAAGACAAAAGAAGTTGAAATGTAGCTCTTAGAGCGGATGACCGGAAAAAATGTAAGAAAAAGTCACTATCACGCCACCATGGCCATGCTTACATCGTCTTACACAAGGAAGTCCGTATCAGAGCTGCTAAGAGAAGTGGCTAATTGGCTGAATGGGACTAGTGACAGAACAAGGTACTTGGGACAGGATCTTTCCCTGACCCGTAGATGGCACTCCACCCTTTTCCGGGCGAGGATCGGACTTGGAGGTGCTGATTCTAATCCCAGCCACTCAGCTGTGAGCCGATTTCCGCATGTTATTCCTTCTAATTTTGCCACTCCTGTTGTTCCATACGCTAACAGATTTAGACAGACTTGTGACCAATGTAAAATGGCTGGAGAGTTTACAAATTATTCTTAATTTTGAGCTAATGAGTGTGTATTTTTTTATCTACAAATGACAGGAAGTGGCAAAATAATGTACATGCAGATATTACCGTATTGAAGCAAGTATAAGACAACCGTTTTTGGAGGATGTAAAATAAATAATTTTTGTCAGCCAAATAACTGGGAAATTGGATGTCATATTTCTTGCAGTTATCAAAAATGGCATCATAAGCTATTTTGTGCTCATTTGATAACTATCTTTGAGACACTTTTTCCAAGCGGGTCCTGTAACGGCAACATCTTTCCGGGTCAAAGGTGTGTCTGTGAGTGACAGGAAGAAAAGCTCTGACATGCTTGTGTAGGGGTCATTTTCCCGCCGCCTGATGGTTTACTCGTATAGTTCTGTAGACCGCGAGCGTAAGACGACACGTCTGGAGACTTTTTTTAAAGGCATGAAGCCCTCCTCTTATATTTGGGTCAATAAGGTCATGAAATACAGATGCAAAAAATAGTTTCTATTTTGTTCGAACAAGGGTATCCACTGGTAAATACATAGATGATTGATTAGAATGGGCTTGAGGACCCAAATATTTCTGTATACGCTTTGTTGGACTGGTGTCTTGTCTACGGACGGTGGGTAGATTTACGGGAACATCACTGTCCATATTCATATCAGGGATTTAGAGTAATCACTTTGGTAATCCGTTTGACATTATCAGTTTTCATCCAAGGCTTAATGCCTGCGCAAATAGTGACAGTCCATTATGTGAAGTACTGATTGGAAATGTCTCCTTATTTGTTATGAGTATCAAATCATGTAATATATTTCCAACTAGGTTTATGTTTCCTAGAAGTGCTTCACTGAGCTCCATGCCTCCGGGTCAATGCAAAGTCATTATTTGCTCGAAGTGACCGGTTACATGATTTATAGACGTTACGGGAACAATAACATCGCTGCTCCCAGTCTGACCAGAGGCGGACATGATGAACCACAGTTTGCTCCAGCGTGTGTGTGTGTATATTAGAAAATGGAAGAAAGAAAACGACATCCATAGCCACGTGTTTGCCTGGGTTGCCCTGGCAACAACAGATTGGACAAAGCTAGGGAGTCCTTGAAAGCAGCATTGCAGCTCAGGTGAATGGAGAAGGGGGAGATGAGATGCAATGTGTGTGTGTGTGTGTGTGTACAGAAAGAAACGATGCATAAATGGTTGCGTCTTTTTGTTGTCTTCTGGTAGAAAACCATTTTCTGTCGTTTCCCTCCAGTGCGAAGGCTGACGACAAAGTGAGAGTTGAGAAGAGGGACAGCGTCTGCTTTGAGTTTGCCTCTGCAATGAACACGGTCACTGAGTTCTATTGCCACAACCAGGCTGAAGGTGTGTGTTATGCTTTGGTATCAATACAAGGATTATTTTCTAGAGTGGAGTTGATTACAAAAGATCTTTGACCATCAGTTTGGTTAAAAATGCTTTGTTCCAGCATTTTTACACAAATGATCTGTTACAAGGTCAAACGGTAACTATCATAAAACCGGTATTAATTGTACAGGCATTTTTTTTAGTTACTGACAATGCGGCGTGCTTTTCATTCCATCCATCCGTTTTTTATGCCCCTTATCCTCATTAGGGTCGCGGGTATGCTGGAGCCTATCCCAGCTGACTTTGGGCGGGAGGCGGGTACACCCTGGACTGGTCGCCAGTCAATCGCAGGGCAGACAAACAAACACACTCACATTCATAGCTATGGACAATTTAGAGTCACCAATTAACCTAACATGCATGTTTTTGGAATGTGGGAGGAAACCGGAGTACCCGGGGAAAACCCACGCACGCACGGGGAGAACATGCAAACTCCACACAGAGAGTTCCCAACGGAGATTCAAACCCTGATCTCCTGACTGTGAGGACATCATTCTACCCACTCAGCCGCCATGCGGCCCGTGTTTTTTTCATAATGTCAACTCATTTTCTGTTTGACTGTTTATCTTATTGTCGCTTTAGCCATATTGCCCTGACAAAAAGCCACATTTACTGCTTTTTGTCTCATTTCGTGTTCTATTTTTGCTTCTGCGGTCGGTAACATACTTTTCCGGTTAGCCAGCACTGGCACCTCCATCACAAAAAACGCTGAAATCACTTGTGGCGTTAATCTAACCAATGCTCACAGAGCTGAAATCCCACACAATGTGATGAAGTTTCGCATGATGATTTTATTAAATTTTTTAGATTTTTTAAATATTTTTTCAATGATGTTGGCCTGTTTCCAAAATATGGCAAGCTTTGTGTCTTCCAGGCTGTCGCTCTCTATCCAGTGTGGTATCGCTGGAGAGCCCGGTTATATGCTGTTTGGGACCACTCATCCAGTATCTTCAGGAGTTCCATTTGGAGAGAGTGCTTAGGAGTGAAAGGTACGGTCCAAACCATCTCAAGTCCTGAAAGTCCACACAGGCTATGCAAACATACATAAAGCGCAGCAGGTTCACATCGCGTGGTAATCACATACGGTATACTAGGGCTGTCACGAGACGTGAGTTTGGTTCTATGAGACAAGATGACATTTACTGTGTAGAGAAGTACAACAAAACATATAAAACAATAAATAATATGTTGATTATGTCAATCTGCTAAAGTAATAGATACTACCTTACACTCTTCTGCACTCTCTGTGGATGCTACCACAGTATGGATGCGATCTCCACCCACCAAGACAAAGAGACTATGACTGAATAAAGGTCTCACTTCATTGATGCTGCTGTTCTACGGAACAAACACGCCAAACTGCTGAGACCGATGGCCAGAGTGAGCACTCTTCCTGCTTGTTTGGAGGCAGGAAAACAGACATGCATGCGCATGGCAATAAATTGAGGACGGCAAAATTACCGAGTTAATTTTCACTTATTGCGTGATTGATTAATTTATTATGGTCCCGGGCCTGGTGCTCACGACACAGTTTTTTTCTGAACGAGAAATCTAGTTACGTTTTAATATTGCGAGATTTTGTGACACCCTAACATATACTCTACACACACATGTTGAAGTCCCATCAGGCCTAATTACCAGGTATTGTTTAAGAGGACGAACGTTTCTGGTCCAGTTCAGGTCTGATGCCACCTTCGGTAATGCACAATGACAGTATGAAGAAGGAAGCGGACCGCTTTGTGTCAGGCGGTGCATTTGATACCTGGAACTTCAGTGGGCCTCCAGTCTTTGTCTCGGTGGGTGGAGGCCGGCCCAGTAGCATACACACAGTGGAGAAGAGTGGAGCGAAATTATATTAGTATATGCGATATATATTTTTTTATTTTATTTTTGCTGCACTTTTCTTAAAAGTAAAGTCTTGCCACATCTGGTGTATCATCTCGTCTCGTAGCACCCCTAACAAGAGTTGAAGTTTTAGGTCAGTGCTTCTAATAGCGATTAGGCCAGCAGGGAAGGCTTGGCTGGCCCTGACGGCCCAGCACTGGTGTTCACATTCAGCAGGTTAAATGAACCACTTTAAGGACTTGAAGCAAACCAAACTGAGACTTAAGGACACCCCTGCAACTAGTCAGCCATGTTGTGTACCTGCTGCTGTATTATACAATGACTTTGTGTTCCATGCAGCTCCTTCCAGCGTCTGACTTGTGAGTCAGAGGGCATGATCCTCAGCGCAGCCACACTCAAGAACTTGGAAATTCTCAACAATCAGGTATTTTACTTATTTTATCTTTGCTGATATTGCTACTTACCGTTTGGGTATGTTGTGCATGAGTTGCAAAATTGTATTCTCAACAAATACCTTCAGGTATAATACGGTATGTACTAAAGATGTCCGATATTGGCTTTTTTGCCGATATCCAAATCTCAATTTCTGATTCCGATATCAACTCGATACCGATATGTTTACCTTCACATATCTCCTGTCATGGAATAAATACATACTGTATCTGTTGTGAAGCTAATGTATGCAGCATCAGCTCCCGTGGATGCTACTGCATCCGCCTGCTACTATTTGCGCTTTTTTTTACATTGCTGCTACCCTTTAACATATAATGAATACATGACTTGTGTGTGGGATGCAGTGTATTCCACAGCGTTGTTTTAATGGCCTACAACAATCTTATAACAATGTTATAACGGCCAAATCATGCAGACTACGGGCCAGATACTATCAAAGAGAATTGTTAAGTTTTATCTGTGATAGGTGATTTTCTGGGATTTGGTTTGGAGAGTAAAACTTCCATAAAGCACACGAATGAGGCATTTTGTCTGCTGCGACGCTTGCAATATCAAATACTGACGTTGACGTGCATCTCAGCAATCGATGCTGCATCTACGGATTTATGTTTACGTCGAAGCTATCAGATGAGGCTTTTGAATTCAGGTTTAAGAGAACCTAAAAAATAATGAAAACTGGGCCGGACAAAAATGACTGTACCCCATAACCTAATATTACTGCCATCAAGCACTTCCTGTAACTGTCAACCAGGTATTTTGGCCCACTCCTCGTGAGCAAACTGATCCAGCACCCTCAATTTTGACCAGTTTGGTACCTTTCTGCTTGTTACAATCCAGCCTCAAAACTTGTATGGAGGTGAATACGAGTTACCATATGATCTGAATTTGTTACTGGAATTAAAGTAAAACGGGCAAGCAGTGTGGTCACGTCTTGCAGAAGCACCTCATCCAAAATCTAGCCGGGATGACCCAGTAGCCCGTGGAGCCGTGTCCCACCGCTAGCCATCCTAGAGAAAGATGGAGGCGGCATCCCAACAGACGGAAGCGTGGTTGTTGCGTCGACCTGATGACCGGGTTGAAGGCTAGACCGTGGCAGATTTCTTCTATTTATCTGTGTCTCGCCCATCTGCTTTGGTGATGAGCGGAGGCGACTCAGGAGGCGTGCCCGCTCCTCCGAGCGGCTCTCCTCACCTGTGCCCGTCGGGCCCCCCTCACCCTTGGCGTGCAGTGCACCTGCTTTTGAACACGTTACCCTATCTCTTAGGATGAGTCTGGCCCCTCTGCGATTGAAACTTTCCGCGATCTTGTGCTTTCTGTCACTATAAAGAGGTGAGGTTAGGAACGTAGATCGACCGGTAAATTGAGAGATCAGCCTTGCGGCTCATCTCAGTCTTCACCATCTCATTACTGCACACACTGCACCGATTTTATGCTCCAGCCTCCCTTCATTAGAGAACTGGGAGATACCTGAACACCTCTACCTTCAGTTCCAACCTGAAGTTGTAAGCCACCATTTTCAGCTAGCAATGGGAATAATAATAATAATGAATTACACTTGTTATGCGCTTTATCAAAGGGGAAGACTGACGGAAAGCGAGGCTGCCAGTGTGCGCCATCAAACCCTCCGACCACCACCCCACTTTCATACTAGACAATGTGGGTGAAGTGTCTTGCCTAAGGGCACAAGGAAAGTTTATTTCCTCCCACTGTGGCACCTGGTGTGCCTCTGAGGTCTCCCATCCAAGTACCGACCAGGCCCTGCCCTGCTTAGCTTCTGAGATCTGACGGGATCAGTCTTTGACAGGCAGGTTTGGCCACAAATGCAGGGAACCAGATTTAGTTGTACCAGAGTTAGTTGTAACTAATAGTAGTAGCATACAGTAGCATGCAACAAACACCACCGTGTGGTGTACTCAGAGTGGCAAAAAGTGTCTAATGCAGGGGTAGAGAACCTACGGCTCGGGAGCCGGATGCGGCTCTTTTGACGACCACATATGGCTCTCAGAAGTTTCTAACACGATAACATTTATTTATTTTAATTTTTTCTTTTGTTTTTTCTTCAAATATGTGTAACATATCTTGCTGTACACAGTGGGGAACAGAAGAATAGTACTACACATATTTACATGGGGTGTATATAATTGTGAGTATGTACATGATATACTGAATAATTATGGTATTTACAATGTTGCAGGTTACAATACAATTCACAGTGTAATGTCCAAAGAGTATGTAGTGCAAATGATCATGAGTGCAAAAATAGCAATGCAAGTTCACAGTGTTAACATCCAAGGTAAGGAACATAGGATGTAGTGCAAATGCTCATGGGCACAAAATAGCAGGGGGGGTGTTAGGAGTTCAGTAGTTTGACAGCCAGGGTGTATAAATCGTTATTGAGCCTGGTTGTTTTGGCGAACAGTGCTCTGTATCTTCTACCGGAGGGGAAGAATTGGAACAGTTTGTGGGCGGGGTGTGAGTGGTCTGCAGAGATGTTCCCTGCCATCTTTTTGGCTCTGGACCTGTGCAGTTCCGCTAAGGAGGGCAGGCTGGTTGTCCGTTGCATTCTGCTCTTGTCCAGTTTGGTAGCGGACCCAAACCAAACAGTTATGAAGGAGCAGAAACAGACTGTACTATGGCTTTGTAGAAGGTTGTTAGCAGTTTCTTAGGCAGGTTGAACTTCTTGAGCAGTCAAGTAGGCGGATAGAGGAGATGACCGTCTGAAGTCCACTATCATTTCCACAGTTTTAAGTGGGTTTAGTTCCAGGTTATTGTGACCGCACCAGGATACCAGATGATCCACCCCGCTTCTACGTATAAGCAGTTTCGTCATCGTCACTGATGAGGCAAATGCGGTGGTGTCATCTGCAAATTTCAGACGTTTCACAGCTGGGTCAGTGCAGTCATTTGTGTAAAGGGAGAAAAGCAGAGAGGACAGGATACACCCCTGGGGGGTGCCAATGCTGATGGATAGTTGTAATGTACCTGAAAAAAAGGTGTCATTTTTGGACTTTTAGGTTGTGGTAAAAGTTATATTAGGAGAATAGAGTTAAAATATTACAGGAATAAACTCTTGATTATGAGAAATGTTGAAAAAATTGGAAAATAAAAATAAAAAAAACAGCAACAATTTTAAAAATTGCTGTAATTTTACAAGTATAAAGTTAAAATATTAAGAGAAAATAGTCACAATTTTATAAGAATAAACTTGTAATATTATGAGTAAAAACAATGTCATTTTAGTAACAGTTAATTTTTATTTTTTAAATGTCACAATATTAACAAACAAACAAAACAATATAAAGTTGTAATTTTTTTAATATTAGGTTGGGGGAAAATTAATTTGGGAATAAAGTTAAAATATTGTAGGAATAAAGACATTTTATTAAAATAAAAAATATAATTTTTGTTTTATAATGTTGTATAATGTTTTTTGTTTTTGTTTTTTACTGACATTTGAAAGTAAAACATGACAGGAATCCCAGTGTTAAAAATAACATTCAAACTATAAAACCTTCTCAGCGCTTTAATCGATTCAGACTTATTATCTTCTAAAATTGTTGGCACACTTTTAGTTGTATTCCGTTTTTAAAAAAATAGCATATGCCTCTTTCACTTTTTAAAAAATAGCATATGGCTCTCACGGCAATACATTTGAAAACATCCCCTGATCTAAGGAGTGAGCTTAGATCTCAATGAGTTTTTTGGTCGACCAGACGGACTGTTTGTCGAAACCTCTCAAAATTGTGTTTCATGCCATGGCCTGAGCTGCATACAAATACTGCATATAAACATTTTAGAAAATGGAAACATCCTAACCCAATTTAGCTAATTACTCCGATTGCCTTTTTCCTTGTATACCACTAATTTGGACAAGCGCGACAGTGAAAACAAGTATGTCATTAGTGACACCCCGGAGAAGCTTTCCATTACCCAGTGAGTGAGGGTGAGCAGGAGGATTTAAAGATTTAAGCAAAATTTGACGGGTGTATGCCGGGTCGGAAGCTGCCAAGAATCCAGATTTTGCGGTAGGCATGCATTTAAATTCAACATGCTCTTGTAGTGTAATTGTCATATCTAATCCGATCAGGCTGTATATATACACTTTATATCCCCTCGCTTGCAGTAGGGTTGTGCACGTCAACAACAAATACAACTTGTTTGCTAAAGCCCTCGTTGCACAGCAGGCCTGTAAAGATTTAACGCTCGACTTAAAACGGTTCCCATGAAATTGTTCAGTGACAAGTTGGCTTGCGTGGGCGACGGCTCCAAGGTTCAACACGACTCCTGTGGGGCGCGGTAATGTTAGGCAGGAAGCAACACAAGTCTACAACACATCCACAACAAAACCTGAAACTGTCCTAGTACAGGCTTATTCAGTGTGTTACATCTAGGCCTGTCACAGGAACCATTTTTGCAGGACGAAAACCGTACTACAAATTGTCTATAATATTGAGAACATTTTCTGAGACCATTTATTTATTCATTATATGGCATGATAATGCGAGTACATCATATCAAAAGCAATACGTTTGAATTTCTCAAGAGTATTTAATATTGTAATTAGAATATCAGTCCAGTTTTAGCAAAAATTGCACAACCAATCTCCATCCATCCATCCATCCATCCATCTGCTATGCTGCTTATCCTCATTAGGGTTGAAGGGATGCTAGAGCCTATCCCAGCTGACTTCGGGCAGGAGGCGGGGTACACCCTGGACTGGTCGCCAGTCAATCTCTATTAAGGGGGAAAAAAACATCCAGTAAAAAATACACACATGCAGTTATGTAGTGTATTGTTAAACTAATGTAGTGGGTCATATTTGAGCTGGACCACATATCTGTGCTGGTGGAGTGAAATGCAATGTCCTTCAACACAGTTCAGGAATTTCTGTTTGACATTTTGCATGCACGTTTTCCCAGGCCTTTTCCTACTGTCTGTCTAACATTTCAAACATTTACCCAAATGTTGGCGTTTCAACCGGCACTTAAGTGCACTTTGCCGAACCAAACGCTTTAGTCAGCATTGACTTGTCAGGACAAAGGTTCCTTTTCACTTGTCGTTTTCCTCATCACCACTTTAAAACAAATGCGACACATCGGCACGCCAGTGTTCATTCTCTCACCTTGATCATTCCGTTTAAAGCCCCTGGTAGCCCCTCGTCCATGTACTGGGACAAAGAGGCGAATGGCTGAGAGGAGGTTTCACTCTCTCCGTTCATTCCACTGTAGCACCAACGCGCACAGACAGAGTGAACCCTCTGGTCATCCAGCCTGGTAATAAGAGAGAAGGAAAACAAACAGGCATGCATGCACATGTCAATTTATCAGGGCCGGCAAAATTAATGACTTTGTGTTTTTTTTTTAATCGATTATTGTGACAGGCATAGTTACATCATCGCACTGATAACTGCGTTGTCTGTTCAACAACAGACAGATGGAAGTGTGCGGGGCAGTCTACTGTGGGTGTTGGACCATACTCGTTCTCCATTTGGCAGGAGGCTGATGAGGAAGTGGGTGACCCGACCGCTTCTAAACGCGCGGTGAGTCGTGAATTTTGCAGCTTCACGGCTGTCCCAGCTTTTCAAAAATATATCAATTTAAAAAAATCATGCTGTTTAGTGGGCCGCACGGTGGCTGAGTGGTTAGCACATCGGCCACACAGTCAGGAGATCTGGAAGACCTGGGTTCGAATCTCCGTTGGGCTTCTCTGTGTGGAGTTTGCATGTTCTCCCCGTGCGTGCGTGGGTTTTCTCCGGGTACTCCGGTTTCCTCCCACGTTCCAAAAATTGGCGACTCTAAATTGTCCATCGGTATGAATGGGAGTGTGAATGTTTGTTTGTCTATATGTGCCCTGCGATTGACTGGCGATCAGTCCAGGGTGTACCCCGCCTCTCACCCAAACTCTGCTGGGATAGGCTCCAGCATCCCCGTGACCCTAATGAGGATAAGCGGTATAGAAAATGGATGCTGTTTTGTGGTTGTACACCGACTATTATTATTTCTTTACAAAAGCATATTGAATTTTACACATTCTTGTGTAAATTAAGCATTTTCAATCATTAAAATAGTTTAATGAATTAAAATACTAATAGAAAGAATTTAGAAGAATCATTGTAAATGATATGTAGTATTATTGGCTGGTCACTGGGTGTCATCTCAATGTTTGGAGAGACACATGTGGACCAGACTTGATTGTTGCTTGTTTTGTGTGCAGGTTTATCTCACAACAGGCACAATAATCCGTAATAAAAGCACAGGCTACTCTTGTGGCTAGAACCGATGCCAACCTAAAACTCAACTTTGAACCCCAACGTCACTTTATGTCTGTGACTCTGCTCTCCCAGCTCTGCAACACTTTTATAGCAACACACACAAGTCTTTTTTAGGACTTAAATGGCTTATTGTCCGTTATTATGTCTACTATATTAGATAATACGTGTGTAAATGTAACCATAGGGGTGCTATTTCATGTCTAGAGGGTTCTCATGTTGTTAAAAGTCATAAACAGGTTTTCTATGCTCTAACTATGAAAATATTTCATGTATAAATAAGGAATCACGTTCATGTTGGGACCATTTAACCGTGATAAACACAGATTTTCTGTATTCCCATTTGGGGGTAAAAGAAAAAAAAAAATCCAAAGAAGGCCATTTTTACTTGTGGCATTTAAGATCGTTGACTTAAATGCTGTTAACGACATTTTTAATCTCTTCTGCTTCTTTTTCTTCTTAGTCTGCCTCATTTTTGGTCGGCTTCTCCTCTTTCTTCTCCACCCATTCAGACCAATCCAACATCAAAATGTTGCTATTGAATATGAATGGGCAATTTATTTGGCGCCGCCCCCATTCTGCTGATTCTGCAGCGCTGATGTGGCCCAGGGGGTTGCGCTTGCTTCCCAACACAAAGGTTGTCATTGGAGAATCTTTCCATTCATCGTGTTTAAAATTATGTTACGGAAGTCACTGTCCTCTAATCACCGCCACCTGTCGGTTGAACTGAGGCGAGAGTAAATTCTGATTGATGGAGCCGGGGAGCCCATTTGTTTTTTTTTTTTATTTTTCTTTTGTTTTTTTTTTTTTTAATTTTTTTTTTTTTTTTTTTTTTTTGTTTTTTTAAAATTTATTGTTTAATTTAAACGCTACCCAAGAGAAAAGAGGATTAACGTTCTGTCAAAATTTGATTGATGAGCCGATAAAGAGATTGTTTTATGACCTACTGTTTCAGAATTTGACTTCCGTCTATTGATATGACGAAAGCCTTTGATCTGGGTTTATGGGCTACAGGATAAGAGGTACAGAAAATGGATGGATGGAAAATGGACAGGTGTAGAAAACGTATTTGATCCCTGAACCAATGGAATGTGACCTTTGACCTATAAGGTCATAAATCACGGGAGAGGGGAGATGGGGAAGTGGGGGGGGCTTAGGGGCATAAATCATTAAAGGGGTGGGGCTCAGGGGGGCATAAATCAGTCTCTTTATCAGCTCATCAATCACATTTTGACAGAAAGTGAATCCTCTTTTCTCTTACCCAATATTAGCGAAACATTACTTACGATGCTGGTGTAACATTTACTTTGAAAAATGAAGTAAGGTTTTGCACAAAGACATTCTAATTCAACTCTACAGCTGTAAATCTTAGCTTCTCTCACTTAAAATCCAAACAGAATTGGCAAGTGACTCTTTAATATTGCAAATTAAGTAAGGTCTATTTGACTTTTTGCGATATTTATTTTTAGTGATTACAAGTTTCTTCTGAGCATACATTGTTTAGCATACCACATATCTTATTTGACTTTTGTTTATTTGAACTATAACACTAGTAACATTCATTTCTTATTGCAACCTTATTGTTTTCATGTCTTCATCACAATAACAATATGTTTGAATTTTTTCAGTCTGTTGTTGCACCAGTCCACAGTGTACCCGCACTGGTCTACCCGCAAAGACTGCTGGAACAGCTTCCAGCAGTTCTAGTGGGAACATGCCGTACGTAAAGTGGAAGGAGTACTTTATTGTTTGTGGAGCACACAGTTCAGTTAGAACAGAGGAGGGATAACTGCACAGAACACTAACTGTAGTCACGGAGTCAGATGGATAGACGAGAAGAGATAACATATAAGAATGACAAAATGACTTAACATTAAACATGCACTAAGGAGTAGGAGATGGTACATTCTGAGTAATTGGGCCCCAACATTTTTTACTTTCCAACATTTCAATATCTGCTGTTTTTGCCTGCTAACCACAAAAGGACAAATTAAACTGTAGGGAAACAAATATTTTTGGATTTTTTACCTTGAATGTTCTTGCTCAACAATTTAAACGTGAACCACAATTTCACACATTACAACTTAAAAACAAATACACAAATTAACATAACAGGAAAAGTAAAAACTAAACAAACAAATGTTTGTCATTTTTATGTTGAAAATGGACTGGGAAGAAGTAAAAACTTAGCTAGTCCCGCCTCTTCACCTTGCATGACGAATAATTAACACGATAATCATAATAATCAAATCACAAACAAAACAAAAATATACCTATTAAAACAAATGGTAATGAATGAGTAATTAACAAAATAGCCAAAGAAAAAGAACTAGGCTGAACATTTCATCTTATTTCAACATTTCAATCCATCTTCAGCTCTTGAGCTGAACTACTACTTCCTACTTTTATTCTACATTTCATGCTTTTGCAAATCATTTCACTTTTTCTTCAGCTTTTCAGTTTTCTCCTGCAATGTCTACTGACAATGCATCATCTAGTCATTGTCTATTATTTGAATTCTTTTGATGCAATTGTGCCATTTGATAAATCATTTATTTAAATATAATAATACTGGGGCTGAATGTCAAAGATCGGTGTACATAATATTAATAATAAAATCATTTGATGCTTTTTTTTTTTTTTCTGGGTCAGATTTCAAATTTATGACCTGTTGAGGTCCCCAGAGGACAACAAATTCCCACTGACTTTTTATTACAACCACCATTTTTCTACGCACTGTAATTAGACGATATGAACATGCATTTTTTAGTTTTAGGATTTCATTGTATTGTTATTATTATTATTATTATTGCTCTGTCCCTGTGTATGTGCATGTCATGCTCACGGCAGAGGGACTACTGATGCGATTGAGCACTGCTTTCAGATTATCCTGACAGCTACTGTTCAATCTCCGTAAATCCTAAATGACACTCTTTAATTCTGTGACAATGCATGGAACAAATATTCTTAGCTTTCTTTAGGATTTTTACTGTGGAAAGCTTTTCTTCATCAGTTTTTGCCGTCTATTCATATAACAAATGATGTACAGGTGGCATTATTAGGAAGGCAGTTCTCTTTTAAATTCCTTTACTGTGTTTCCCCATCGTGGACTCCCAGGTCTATCTCGGAGAGGCAGGATGCAGTGCAGGAGATCCTTGAATCCGACTCTGTAACGTTTCATTCCGTGAAATCCCTGTTGGCGCATTTGCCCGATCTGGAGAGAGGACTTTGCAGCATATACAACAAAAAGGTAACAACAAACAAACAAATAGAGCAGAACCTCCAAAGTTGAACACAATTTAATTTCAAAGGTCATTATTTCCAACAGAAATTAAGTCAATTCGTTTGTGTTCATTACTGTTGTGTATCTTGCATGTACTTAAAGCCACAAAAACAAACTGCAATGGAGCAGCGCATCTTTTTCCCTGTATTTGTATAAACGTTGTGACCCTCCATCCATGTCGTTAATTAATAAGTCACTCATAAATAGACTGATATTGCCGGGTGGCACTTACCTAATCTCATTTCCCATCTGACTCATCTTTAAAATATCACGAGGTATCGTGCCACCTGTGTGTGTGTGTGTGATTCATGTTCAACATTTGAAATCCCTCATAGACTACCGATAATAAAATGTCATTGAATGCTCACACACTTACAGCCTACAAAGATAGAGGCCCTAATTGTCATGTTGGCCATGTGTAGATAAATGGGTCCGTGTGCAATGATCTGTATCTCTCTGGCTCTACTCGCATAACGAGGAAAGGGGGGTCATGCTATTGGAGCGCTCCAAGTTTGTGTGCCAGGGGCTGCTTACTTGAGGGAACCTTTAAAGCAGCGGCCTGAAAGCATTACCAGCTTGTCTCTCATTAACCCTCCATGACTCTCAACTCTGCTGCAATGTTGCTAATGGGAATTATAATGTGCAATATCCTTCCTTCCCCAGAGGCATTTCCATGTGGTCCATTTGTTAAATCAATACTTTTGATCTGAACGGAGCTGCAGCACATGTCATGGTTGACACATTACATATGCTGTTGCATTAAAATTGCAATTTTTTTTTTATGCTTGTGTTTCTCAAGTTAAGTAAAGCTGAAAAAAATATTTTCAAATATGACACAGAAAACATCCATCCATTTTATCCCGCTTATCCGGGTCACGGGTTGCAGGAGCAGCCACTCCTTAGGGAAGTCCAGACTTCCCGGTCTGTGGCCCTCTCTTCCGTCTGTCCCAGGACCTTCTCCCTGCTGGGCATGCGAGGCACATTCCACCACGGAAGCGTTCAGGAGGCATCCGGGCCACCTCAACCTTCTCTTCTGGATGTGAAGGAGCAGCGGATCTACTCTAAATTCTTCCCCCTATAGCTTTTTTACTAAGTAGCTGCATCCAGACTGGTAACTGAGTGAAAATATCGAGCCAGCGTTTTCATATTTTCCCACTCTTGAAGCTGAGGCCATCCAAAACGCCGTTTCCGTGTGGATGAGAGGCTGAAACGATAATATACTTTGCCGCTTTGACCTGAAAACATTTCCGTGTGGATGACCCCTTGGGTGAGTCCAGCCACCCCGCGGAGGAAACTCATTTCGAATGCTGGTATCCCCAGTCTTGTTCTTTCTGTCATGACCCAAAGCTCATGACCATAGGTTTAGATTTAAATGTTCCTCTCATATCCTCCAGCATAGTTCTGTAACACTAGTGAGGATAAGCCACATAGAAGATGGATGGGTGGATGTTTCATATCTTTTTGTTCTTTTCCATTGTTGTAATGCTTTTTTTTCTTTACATATTGTTACATATTGTACATGCTGTTCAATCTGTTCAGCAAAACATCCATGCAAAGAAAAGGTGATGGATTAAAAATGTATAAGGGAAAATGGAATCACGTTATTTTGCCTCTTTAAAAACAGTAATTGTTTATGTGCTCTAGTCCTCCACACAGGAATTTTACCTCATCATTAGCAGCCTTTGCCGCCTGGCTCTGGAGCTGCAGGCCCTGCTGCCAGCTATCAGAGCGCAGATTTGCTCTGGGCTGATTCAAGGACTCCTGTTGGACGTCCCGGACCTGCTGGAGCCGGCACATGGCTTCCTGAAAGTGCTTAATGAAAAAGCAGCCAAGTAAGTGACGCAGAAAGGAAGACAGGAGAGTATGGGAGTACTATTTTACTACTCTTTTAATACTATTATCCCATTCCTGTGATATTGCCATATTGTTCATCCA
This sequence comes from Oostethus manadensis, assembly GCA_024372805.1. NCBI lineage: Eukaryota > Metazoa > Chordata > Actinopteri > Syngnathiformes > Syngnathidae > Oostethus > Oostethus manadensis. The sequence goes on along the minus strand of QODF01000168.1, from coordinate 129,496 downwards.
GGTCATCCAGGTATTCTCAGGAAACTGAATCAGTCACAAATGGACTGATCAAAAATAGCGACTTACTGTCCTATGTTAGAAACGTGGCAGTCTCTGTTACATATATATGGAGTGGGTTAAATCAGAAACCAACAATAAGATAAGACAAGATAAGAACTGAGACAACAGGGGCCTCCATGCTTGGGTTTACAAAAAAAAAAAAATCCATAAACTGACCAGTGCCTACTTATTACCGATGAAGCCTGCTCTGACGAGTGGCGAAACGACTTCTTAGACAACCTGAACAGTCGAGTTGCAATCGATTCACTGCCCTGAGAGTACGCCCCATCGCACGTTGCAGGTGTGGGGATAAAACCGAGCTGTTCTCAGATCTGGCCGGCTTCCCAGTGCTGCAGGAGAGAAGAGATCAGATCCAGAGAGTTTTAGATGAGATTCAGGACCATCGCAAAGACATCAGACTGATACTGACGGCCCCCACCATGGACTATACCACCGTGTCAGGACTGGAGGTACCTTTTTGGTGCAGCTTGACTGAGGAGATGATAAATGGTGTGATAATAGTTGTGTTGCTTTTTTGTGTTCGTCCCTTGTGTTGCCAGTTTCTGATTGAGGTGAAGAACTCTCAGTCCTCCATTGTTCCACCAGACTGGGTCAAAGTCAGCAGGTGGGATGCAACACACGCAATGCACTTTGGGTGTCCCGATACAACTTTTTCACTTTCGATCCAATTCCGACTTTGCAACTCTGAATATCGACCGATACCGATACTGATCATACGTGCTTTTATTGCTTGTTTAGTAGTGTGGAATGTTAGCAAGGGTTTGATCAAGTGGAGAGAACAGTAGTCAGCGTGTGTAGGTATGAGAAAAACTGACCCATTAACTTCTTGATGCATCGGGTGTATAGATTTATCAATAACAGGCATGATGTAGCAAGGCTTACTCACCACCCACAGGGGATGGCTCGTTTCTGTGGCAGCCAATGACTTTTTGCCGTCTCATGGGAGTTTCTCACGCAAGGGTCTTTCTTCAAAAGTACGATAATGTCGGTCGTTTTACACTTACCCGGTTCTGTTTCACCACGGGAAACCTGTGCATGACAAGTTTTGCACTCAGCTGCAACGTTAGCAAAAATCACCGCCGCGCGGGTGACATCACTCCTTCCCCTTGATAAACACGCTAGCACACACTTGTGTACTCTGTGATTACATGGGTTCTGCATGCTAAGTAGAGGGGTTTCTGCTGGATAAAAGTGCTGAATGGACAGAGTCTGGTCTGGAGTGCCAATATCGGAGATTCTAGATCAGGGGTCACCAACGCGGTACCCGCTGGCACCAGGTAGCCCTCCACAGCCACATGAGGTGCCCTCGAGCCTGCTTTTCATTTGGGTTTTCACTCAAAAATGTGGGAACACTAGAAAGAATGTAAAAGTTGCTCTCGCGAGAAAAACGCTGTTCTATATGCTTGCCAATATAATCCGATATAATCCGATACTTAGCTAATATCAGACCGATATCCAATATCAATATTTGATCAGCACACCCCTGCAATGCACACCAGGGGTGTAACGATTTGTTTGGTTTCCGATACGATTCAAGGAATATACTGGTCTATTTAGAATGGTACCATCAGAAATGATTCAGTACTTTTAAATCTGTTCAGTAACTATCTTACCAAAAATGTAACCAGTCTTAACCAGTGAAATAAATACCCGGATACTGGACAGTGCAGGTGAAGTTTCCTAGATGTATATTCCTAAGATCCAAGTACATCGATCTGTGTTCTCCAAATTGCCATTCCAGACGACATACATCGATCTAACATTGTTGAAAAGGTAATCAATCGATTGAATGGATACTAGGAAATAAAGCATTGGATTGAACACGGCAGGTTTTATATGGATGTGTCTTTTTTAGCTATTTTAATGATAAAGACGTTAAATGTTACCCTTGTAACAGTTCGATTTGCCGTAAGTCGATCAGTCATGCCTGTTGACTGGAGCGCACAGGTGACGTCATGTGACTCCAGTAGGAGAGTTTGTGTGGACTTCCTGAAATATGCAATTTTTCATAGGATGTGGGGTGTATTTTCATTGGTATACATGCTTGTTAGCTAGATGACTTCAAATCCAAAGTTAAGTCCAACTTGAAGCCTTTCAAACCCCTGGACATGTAAAAGGTACCGTTGCGACCTTTATTAATGCTGATGTGCATTTTTGTGTTCTGGTTGTCTGACTAATTCCTGTTGCCGTGAACGCACCAGGAATGGAGCAGTGTGTCGTTTAGGAGTCAGTTGAAGGAGCCACTGTTGTCGTGCTGGCATGCATGCTCATCTGTGGCATGGTTACCGCTGACAGTGGCTATTATTTCTTGCAATTAAAAGCGTGCAGATCAAACATCTCCTCATGGCTCTAATAGCATCTGCGCAAACATTACATTATGTAGGATATCAACTCAATTTAATATCGCTGTGCAGATCAAATTTCATTAAAATTTGCAAAATAAGTTTTTTAATACGAGGGGTTGAGAAGTGAATGAGGTATCAAATTTAGGTTTGTCATGTTTAATGGGAAAGAATTAATCACACTTAATTTAATTCATCCTGAAGTGTTGGTTGCACTTTATTCAAATCATATCTGAATGCATTTGCCATGAATTGATGTTTGCTTGCCCCTCTGTGAATCACCACCTTATCGTGGTGGAGGGGTTTGAGTGCCCGAGTGATCCTAGGAGCTATGTTGTCGGGGGCTTTATGCCCCTGGTATGGTCTCCCAAAGCAAACAGGTTCTAGGTGACGGGCCAGACTAAGAGTGATTCAGAA
>QODF01000168.1:40670-114206 GCA_024372805.1 Oostethus manadensis | reverse complement strand
ATTTTTGTTGACATTTAAAAGTAAAACATGACAGGAATCACAGTGTTAAAAATAACATTGAAAACATAAAACCTTCTCAGCACTTTAATCCATCCAATTCAGGGACTTATCTTTCTCTCATGAAAACAAATCTGAAAATATGTGTCGTTTATGGCTCTCTTAGCCCAAAAGGGTCCCGACCCCTGATCTCATCAGACCACTTTGTGAAGCTCTTAACAAGCGTCACAGCCTGTGCTTGCCTTTCAGTCTTTCAAACTTATGGATCTAAACTTTAGGACAAGATAAAAGATATTTAGCATATAGATGCACTTTAATATCGACGGTGAATTTGCAAAACTCACATTTGTAGTTCATGGCGTCAGCCGCGACAAAGTAGTTCATGCAGCTCAGCCGTGGAACAGGGTAGTTGACGTCACACAAAGTTAGCACTGTACAAGACAGAATGTTTACAGTGATTATTATCATTATATGTGTCAATAGTTTCAGGAGGAAAATATTTGGAGATTAAATAGAGAACTTGCAGAACAGGAACCTAAGCCTTAAGAGAAATGGAGATCGCTCACCTTCCAAACACGGAATGCTGCCATGGCCTGGGAAATGCTTTGCTGGGAAGAAATGCATGATGGGAAGCTGTTAAAATAATTTTTGATTCTAAACTTGTACGGTTATTTGTATTGTATATTTCCTACCTCCCTTTTTAGTGTTAAGTTGCTGTGTGATGATTTTAGCGTTTGTTCTAAGATGATACCGCGAGTCAGACTGAGTAAAAACCTCCTGCAATTTCTGATGGGTTGACAAGCTCGTTGTGACTTTTCTCTTACTCGTGATTTCTGTCGAAGAAAGAGCTGTCGTTTCCCCACAGACTCGCAAGCGATGCAATTAGTAGTAGTTCTGAAGTAAAGGATATGTCACAAGATTAGAATATGACCAAAAATTAATCACACCACCGTGTAAACCGCAGGGTTCAAAGTTTATGAAAAAGTTGCGTCTTATATGAATTACGGTATTCGTCACGAATCACCCTCGTGTTAGATCTTTATTTTATTTTAAAGGTAAGCCCGAGTGTTTTAGTGTTCTTCTCGCTTGGATTAACAATGGTTAGCTTCTTTTATACTTGCATGACAGCAAGTTAAAAAGTGGTTTTAAATTTGCCCGTAATTGTGGTGTATAAGACGCTACTCATGCTTTCTAAGGCTGATTTATGGCTACAACTAAAGCTCCCATGATGATTCTCTTTAAATTAGCGGCTGTGTCTAAAATACCCACGCTCTCTGTAGTTCAGAAATTACTTTACTAGTACTTACACTTGCGTAACAGTAAGCATTTTAAAATGTTATTGTGATGGCATGACCCTGGAAGCGTTTCAAATTCCATTATTTACTACAGGGAAATATATTTTGAAATGGTATAATTTATTTCAAACATGCATACACGTTATATTACATTTCACAATTCCACATGTCCGAATAGGAGTAGGAAGAAGCAGAGCGACATCCGCCTTCTTTGCTTATAGGACGGTGGCAAAATGCTCCTCTGTTAAAGGAACATCCATTCTCATCTGTTTTGGACTGATTTGTAATTTGGAGTTCTGTGAGGATCACAAAATTGATTGGTGCATTCAGATCCATCTAATCAATTACATTTTTCCTTTGCTCAGTGATAATTTCCATTGCTTTTTTTATCTTCCTTTAGTGGTGCATAAGAGAGTATTATCTTCCATTAGTGCCTTGGTATCATCCTGTACAACCTTGCATCAATGTGCTCTATTTTCTTCCATCGTATTTTCAACCTCCTTGAGAGCAGCATGCAAGGCAGCGTTATCGTCTTGTAATATCTTGATATCTTCCATTAGTGCCTTGGTATCATCCTGTACAACCTTGCATCATTGCATAGTGTTCTATTTTCTTCCATTGTATTTTCAACCTCCTTGAGAGCAGCATGCAAGGCTTGGAATCTCCGTTGGCCATCTCTGTGTGGCGTTTGCATGTTCTCCCTTTCCGTGCGTGGGTTTTTTCCGCGTACTCCGGTTTCCTCCCACATTCCAAAAAAACCCTCGCATTTTAGGTTAATTGGCGACTTTAAATTGTCCATAGGTATGAACGTGAGTGTGAATGGTTGTTTGTCTGCCCTGCGATTGACTAGCGACCAGTCCAGGGTGTACCCCGCCTCTCGCCCAAAGTCAGCTGGGATAGGCTCCAGCATACCCGCGACCCTAATGAGGATAAGCGGTATAGAAAATGGATGAATGGATAATATAATAAAGTCATATTGACATTTCTAGCAAAACACTTGAACTATAATATTTCTAATGTGCAGTAAAAGTGGTTAAACCTGCACATCAGGATTAAAGTCAATAAAGTAAACGATTGTTTAGGAAGCAATTATTGGGTGCTTTAGGTGGAGGAGTTACTTTGCAGAGGCTGCCTGTGTTTGACTGTGTGGGGGTTTTCCTATGTTTTTCAGCCAGGGGATGTGATTAGGGGTGTGGGTTAATATTCCCTGTCTATTAGAAAAATTCATCTGAGAGCTAATTAGTGTCCGCAGAGAGAAGAGCGCTGTCCTGTTTTCACCTCATCTGTCACCGCAATCATCAGATTCAGTTTCTAATTGGGACTAAAGAAGAAAGTTTGTAAGCCAAGTCTCTCTGATATTATATGTGATGTTTCATCGTGTTAGTTTTGTGCTCTAATGAATGACAGGGAGACGGATGATGTGGATGGTTTAGAAGCCGATTTGGCATGCGGTAATAAAGTACTGCCCTGGCGTCTTAATGGGCTATCCTGTCTGAACCGATCCCTGTGATTAATTGTCAATGAGCTTTAAAGCGGTGTGCCATTTCACACACTTTTAGTTTCCCTTCCCAGAGACCACATCATACCCCTAGTGGGGACTAGGCGTGGGCTGGTTATCGGTTTCCAGGTATAGCACGGTATGGAAAAAGTCACTTTTCAAAACCAGTAAATTTTTCCCACATACTGTTCAGACGGTATGAGAAAAAGCCAGGTTTCAGCACATCTACTTCGTAGAAATACTTTCATCACGCCCTGTGTTATTCCTCGCACTCGGAACTGAGCTACGATTTGTTGAAACCACAGGCATGGGCTGTGTTGCCAAAAGTCGGGCATAGATAGCACCGGCATTGATTTTAAATCTATCACATACTTCCTGCTGCAATAACACACTCCCTTCTCTCTTCAATTACCATTGTGTACGGGAAGCTAAATAGTGAGTAAAACTGTGGTTGGTCAAATAATTGACGTCATAAAGACCTATAAAAGCAGGGGTTACCTGTGGTTATTTTTTTACTTAGTCCAAGGCTCATTATAGAAATAAAATGAACCAACAAAAATAGGCAAAATGGAGCGAAAGAAGATTGGGTGAAATGTTGCTATTAATTACTGGTAATAGCACAAATGAAATATTTTCATAATTATCATTTTTACAGAATTAAAAAAATGTGCTTAGGAAGAGTTTTGTCTGAGTCCTATAGACTCTGTTCCACCTCACCAATAAAACAAAAGCCTACTCTTATGTTTTCTTTGCTTTTCAGCTGATTTACAGGCGCATCTAGAATATTTGTGACTGTCCGCGTTGGATAGCAATTTTGATTCTCATATGTTACTCCGGCAGTTTTATTTTTCTGTTTTTACTGTTACTCTGTCAGAATCGTCTCGCCATTCAGGCTTTTATGGGCTTCTGTATTCTCAACCATGACATGATATTGAAGCACATACTGTAAGTATAAGCAGGCAGCCCGCTCGTCGTCATCACGCTCCCTCTCCTGCCGGGCTGTAAGTCGCTTATGGGACTCAGTAAGTTCCTTGAGCAGGACCTTGAACTGTGATAGTACTCCAAAATAGTAGTATTATAATATAATAATGATTCACATATACTTTCAAATCAAGCGACGCATACCATCCAGGGATACGAATGTTGACTTGGCTTTTTACAAGACGCAAACTGGATATTGCGAGATGAAATTCACACACAAAAAAGGCATATTGTAGTACCAACACTGGAGTAGAATAATAAACATCTATCTTCTAACGCATGTTAAGGTGGTGTGCGATGATTTTAGTGTTCTTTCTTTGTTGACACTGCGAGTCAGACTCTAACGTTGAATTGCAAAGCAATGCATGATGGGAAGCAGTTGAAGTTTGTGGAAAGCAGCTTCAGGTTTTGTGGAGTTGAAGGAGACAAGGCCTTTTAAAAGTGTTTTTTGCTCTTAAAACCCTCCTTTTGCAAATGCAGTCTGATGGTTGTTTGATGGCACCAGTACCAACCTTTCTTTGGGCCGAGGATCGTCCTTTGTCTCGGAGGACAACCAATAAAATACTCTGGCTTAGGGCCGGTGACATTGTTTTGTGTCTACCACTTGACGTTTTGGGTTGATAACCTTCATGATCTTTTAAGAAGTTTCGAATGAAGTTTCTTATTGCGCCCAACCTGAGCAGCAATGGTGCACTGCTGACGGCCTTGCTTGTGCAGCTCAACAATCCAAGAAAGGGAAAGTTATTTTGCCTCTGCCATCAAGAGATCATGACCGTGTAAATACCTGACAAAAATGATGTTGAATCCACATTTTTGCCAAAATTTTGGCTTTTAAAAACTATGGTCTTCAATTTTGATCCGCTGATGAACAGCCTATTTCACTTTAATGCTGAATGCTAAATTGTTAACTTTTTTTTGTGCTTTGCTTTTGCATTTTCAACCTCTACTTTGAACCCTGTTAAAATCCAACAGTGCAAAATGTAAATTCCTGCAATTTTTTAACTGTTCTTAAAATTTTGACCAGCAGTGTATAAAATAATCCAAAAGCTTTCCGTTCCATGTACTCCATTGTTGCTTCCGAGAGTTAGGGTTGGGCATAGTCTCTGAGTTTATTTCTGGCACAGTCCGTCTCTGGTAGCAATAGTCAAGGGACGTTCTCAACTCACACAACTCACTTCCGGCTTTCAAAATAAGAGCGATATCCTGTTAATTTAACAACATAAGGGTGTCATAAAAAATTGCAACATTGAGGCAGCAAAAGTAAACATCCTAAACAAAAAAAACTTCACAACATGTATATTCAAGTTAAATGGTTTGATATTTACATACTGCTTGAAAATAGCCCTGTAAGAAATAAAGTTGATAGAAAAAGTTTTTAGAATTAAAAACATTTATTGGGAAGTGAAGACATTTAATTAAAAAATAACTGGTTAGCCTTTTAAAAGCATCGTAATCCTGAATCATTCGGAACCGGAATCGAAACGGGGAATCTAAAGAGGAATCGTTCAAATTCAAACGGTGCCCAATACTAGTGCAGGATCTCGAGGCAACGCCAGTATGGATGACAAGTTTTGTTGACAAAAACTGGATAACATGGTATATATAAAGATAAGCATTCGAGCACACATGTAAATACACCTTTCAGTTTTGGTTTTCCAAAATGACAAGATTAATGTGTTTTGGAGCCATCAGCACATTTCACCCAAGGCCAAAAAATTTGAATTTGCTTTCATATGACACCGTATTACGTAAATATTTAAATATTTATTTAAACAGTTAAGGCAGTATCGCACTCAACCTTAAGTCACGATCAAATACTCATTTCCTTTAAATACACATTTTTATAACCTTTATTTCAAGTCATTTTTTATGGATTTTTAAAAATTCTGTCTTTCCCTCTGTTATGATAAACCTACCATAAAAGTTCTGGACAGTTTGTATGTTTACGATGGGATACATTTAGAAAATCCGCAGGGGAAGAAATACAGTACTTGTTTTCCCCACTGCATGCAACTGTACAGTACATGGGTCGGCCAGCAGGCTCATGTGTGTATGTGATGCAAATGTGCATGTGTACAGCTCCTGTGTGTGTGTGTGTGTGTGTGTGTGTGTGTGTGTTTTCATGTTGTCTCGAAGGTTACAAACCTTCCATCCCTTTGTGGTTGTTATGGAAACAGCCAAAAGGAGGAATGTAAACGTGTGTTTTTAAAAAGGACCTGGTGTCAAACAGGGGTTTCAAGTAGCCATGATGTGGAATTTTAAGTCTCCCTACTGGTCCGGGCAAGCAATTAGATATTTTTGTTCATTCTTTTAAGGGTAAAAAAAAAAATGTGTCAAATATGCATAAATCCTCTGGATGGTGTTTATTTCACATCATCATTCTCCTTAGTGGAGCAGTGCTGCCTCCCAAATGGACTCTTGGGTTTTTAAAGTGCCGCAATCGGTGTCAGACCGCCTGTTCCCTCTGCGCACATGTCTGTTCTGGTCTAACCCAGCAGTTGCATGTCTAAAATCCGCCAAAAACAATGTCTTAAGTACTATAATATTGTGTAACTAGTAGGGTGTGACGATTCGATTTGTTCCACGATCCTTGGTTACGATTCAATTCAAGGACGATATTGATTCATTTAAAATGATGCGATCTGAAACGATTCAGTAACTTTAAATAGATTCAGTAACTTTTTTGCCCAAAATTCAAGCAACAGGTATCTTAACTCTCTCTACTGTTCCTTCTCTCTCCTCCTTCATCGCACGCGCTCGCTCGCTCGCTCAATCTCATAAGGGACTATGGCGTGGCGCATGTATCACGTTCGTGCCCTCCAATGAGGAATGAAAGTGAGAGAGAATAGTGCCAAGTACTAGTGGTGGGTCACCACCGAAGCGCAAACAAATGTGACTGCAACTGCCCTGGGCTGTTGATTATCCAGTCTTCTGCTACGGTTGTTGTTTTTGGATACAGGAAGAAGAAGCGGAAATTACGCCAATTGCGTCATGATGCTCTCCGGGCGTCGCTGGTTTGAACGGGCTATCCTGATTGATTACAATTAAAGGGTATACAGGAATATCACTGTTCATGTATGTAAACAGGTTATTTCAAATACTTCAGAAATTGGAATATTGACATTATACCAAATATTGACTGCATGTAAACGTAGTTCGTGACCCCAAACACACTAGTAGACAAGCAAAGTCTTGGCTCCAAACCAACCAAATTAATGGTCTGGCGTGGCCAGCCCAATCCCCGGACCTTAATCCTATCGGTAGCTTTTGGGGTGACATCAAAATGGCTGTTTTTGAAGCAAAACCACAAAATGTTAATGAAATGTGGAATGTTGTTAGAGAATCTTGGAGCGGAATAACGGCTGAAAGGTGCCACAAGTTGGTTGACTCCATGCCACACAGATGTGAAACAACAACAAAAAGTGTGCTCATGCAATTAAATATTAGTTTAGTGAGTCACAGGATTGCCAAATTTTAAAAACAAAAAATATTGTACAAAATAGTTTTAACACAGATTTTTTTTTAACACCCCTTTCAACTAATTGCCCAATTGCACGGCCTTAAGAGCGTGCATATCATGAATGCTGGGTCTTGTTTGTTTTCTGAGAATCTACTGCTCCTACTGGTAACTTCTTTGCCATGTAGCAATAAAATATACTAATAACGGAGATTCATCCGGTTAGTCAACATTGGACTGCTATTATTTTGAACACTACTGTGTGAGGGTTTTCAAGCTCTGTTTTTTCCTTGGCACCATCACTAGCCAAAGGCCATGCTGAACTGCATTTCCTTATGCAGTAGCTGCATGGCGATATCGCGAGGCACTTGTTTTCAGTGTTGGAACTACCATACTACCATATACTACGTCACTACCATATTTCATACCGAAAAATCTGATGAGGAAAACATGTTTTGTTATATTAAGAAATGTGAAAGGTGTTTGGCATTCCACGCAGTCGTTCCATCATTTTTTTTTATTTTTTTTTTTACGACCCATAAACGGTGGGGGAAGTACTCGTAAAATGTCTTAAAGGTTGGCAGGTCTGCATTAGATACTGTGGTGTGCTTGATGTTGTGGTCAGTGAGTGTACAGGATACCCCATAAAAAGAAAAAATGCTTTAAAAGCACTCATGTTAAAAAAACAACGAATGCTAATGCATGCCATTATGCCCTACATGCCTTTCCCTGTAAGTTGTATTTAAGCTGTCATTTAGTGATATCTCCAGTTTTACAGTTTTGCTGCTAAAATGCCGTAGGCTGGTTGATTATGCACGCAGACATAAGTGATAGCGGCACTTTAATGGAACTGTGACTATGACCAGCATGGTAATGGAATTGGAAATTGAAAAAACACGCACACCTAAATACAGCTAAGCATGTTTTTTTGGGTTTTTTTTTGAAAGGTGTGAGTGACGATAAATGCGCCCTATCTTTGCAGTCTGTGTTCTGGTGGGAATGAGAGACTGCTGCTGGACACTGGAAGTGCATGTCTCTCATCTGGTGACAGACCTTTTCATCAGATTGTGCCCTTGTCTCACACACACACACACACGAACGCACACACACACACACACACACACTATAGATTGGCGATAATTTCCTCCGAGTCTTAGTAATGCACGCGCACATTCCTGTTGCAAATTAGCTAATGTAATGCAGCTGCATGCCCGCCACACCCCTCTACCATATAGTGTGTGGTGCAGCCATGGTAACGTGGGAGGTTTATGTGGTTCATGAGGTTTGTATGCTGTAGGGTTGTCTTCGACTGAGGATTTTCATAGTTGGATCTGTTTCATTACATTTGGTATGTTCTCCATAAATTCTCCGGTTTCCTCCCACATTCCAAAAACATGCATGTTAGGTTCATCGGTGACTCTAAATTGTCTGTGAGTGTGAATGTTTGTCCAGGATGAACCCCGCCTCTTGCCTGTAGTCAGCTGGGATAGGCTCCAGCATACCCCCGTGACCCTAATGAGGGTAAGAGGCATAGAAAATGGATGGATGGAAGTGTACAACAGTACCTTAACTTAAATTTTAGTATCAACGGGAAACGGAACATGGTTGCTGTCGGCACACATCAGAAAGGTGCACGCAGAATACAAACCAAACTCTCGGTTAGGAGCCTCATTTTTCTCCTTAAAACTTCACAGTCGGGATACCAAATTAAGTTGGCCTAACATTTTTGATGATTTTTTGATTTTGATGATGATTTTTTAGTAGCCATTATGAGCTGCTGGATTGTGCCACTAAAGCTTCTTGTTTGTATGAATGCATGGTAGGTACAGGTCTTCTGTTAATCACGCGAGTCCTTTTTACTTAGTGATTCACACAAGTTAGGCTATTTTTGAATCAAAATATGCTATTTATAAGCGAAAAAGGCATTCTTTGTCAAATGCTTAGTAGCAGCCAGGGCACCGCTTGTGTCTTAGAATGCTGAGGGTAAATCAGGAAGGGAAAAGACATGCTTGAAGGTGAATTCTGAGACTATCTTTGTAATTTAGCAACATTTCAAGAGCAACTAGGGGCACGCTTAACTCAAAGTCAGATGTAGTAAGCCACGGTAGTCTGGATTTGGAGTCACACTCAAATTCCTCTTTTCCCAAATCTTCAGATGAACTCTACTCTTCCATTTGCACAGCAGCATGTGGAATTGATTGTCACTCTGTATTGCTTCCCAAGTGGGCAGTGTGACTGACTTGGAGTTGCATTGTGTTGTGGAAGCGTTATTTGTTGAGCAGTGTATATACATTCACCTACATCTTTAACAAGTAGAGCTGAAGGTTCCAGAATGTCTTTTACCTTGACGCCCAAGCCCTATTAACTTCCCATTAGTGGTCATGATTGACTGCAGGTGGTAGTTTTTCTTTGTCAGCATTGGAGGTGCAGTCACGGTTCTGGATGTGCCATTGATTCAAGGCACACATAGGTAAACTTCTTCAATAATACCTGGTTATAATTTCCAATGCTATCTTTAAAATACATTAAGTCTTAAACTATCAAAAGTATTCCAGTGTTTTCCTGAGTGACCGACTCTGTAGTCATTTATGGGTCATTATGGTAATCATAAACACTACATCACAGCAGTCTCCCTCCCTCTTTTTAACTTGTATTGTATTGAAATGACCGTTTTTGAGCTCAAAAGCACAGTTTTTCAATTAAATGTATCTGGTGCAGCTACAGTGGTGTGAAAAACTATTTGCCCCCTTTCCTGACTTTTTATTCTTTTGCATGTTTGTCACACTTAAATGTTTCTGCTCATAAAAAATAGTTAACTATTAGTCAAAGATAACATAATTGAACACAAAATGCAGTTTTTAAATTAAGGTTTACGTTATTAAGGGAGGAAAAAAACTCCAAATCTACACGGCCCTGTGTGATGTCCGGCCATCTGTTCGTCAATCAAGATAAAGCCATCTTGGGTGCTGCAGCAGGACAATGACCCAAAACACACCAGCAAATCCACCTCTGAAATGCTGAAGAAAAACAAAATGAAGACTTTGGAGTGGCCTAGTCAAAGTCCTGACCTGAATCCCATTGAGATGCTGCGGCATGACCTTAAGAAGGAGGTTCATGCTAGAAAAGCCTCAAATAAAGCTGAATGACAACAATTCTGCAAAGATGAGTGGGCCAAAATTCCTCTAGAGCGCTGTAAAAGACTTGTTGCAAGTTATCGCAAACGTTTGATTGCAGTTATTGCTGCTAAGGGTGGCCCAACCAGTTATTAGGTGCAGGGGCAATTACTTTTTCACACAAGGCTACGTGGGTTTGGATTTTTTTCTCCCTAAATAACAAAAACATTCATTTAAAAACTGCATTTGGTGTTTACTTGTTATCTTTGATTAATATTAAAATGTGTTTGATGATCAGAAACATTTAAGTGTGACAAACAAAAAGAATAAAAAGGAAGGAAGGGGGCAAATAGTTTTTCACACCACTGTGTACCTGCGTCATTTGCAAAAAAAATATAAATTTTAAATAAAATAAAATAAATAATTTACACTTCAATGTGGCAGTAAAATAATTAGACACAATTTATCAATAGGTCTGTAGATAGATCTACTATTATTTCAGTTAACTTTGTAGCATTTATTAGAAAACAAAGGAAAAACAATAAGCGGATTTTCTTATCACTCACTTTGTAACTCTTAAGCACAATTTGCTGCCTTTAGGTAGCTTCGAAATCCCAGAAAATAACCTCAAATCATGTTAGACGGAACATTGTGTCTTTGAAAGCGATCTTTCATTGCTCATAATAACACGTTTAAAGCGGGATTCGAATGTCCTGCCATTATTAAAGAAACTAGTGTTGGGTAAAAAGATTTTCAGTCGTGTGTGCTATTGTTCATCTCATTTGGAGATGTTAATATACACAAATATATATAACTCTGTCCTGTGTTTTATATTTCTTTCAAATAAGTACACTAAAAATGTGCATTTTTTTAGACATAGTTGCAAATTGTGATTAATCATGGTTCATTAATTCCAAAACTGTGATTAATCTGATTACCGTATTTTTCGGAAGATAAGATGCTACTTTTTTCCTACATTTTGAACCCTGTCGCTCATGACACGATGTAGCTAAAATATTGATTTTTTTACAACAGCGTATTAGGGCCACATGAAAAAAAAAACAAAAAAAAAACATACCTTACTATTCTAAGATTAAACATCATAATGTTACGGGATTTAAAGTCTTAAATTTACGAGATTAAAAATCATAATTTTACAAGAAAAAAACAACACAAGCTTTTATTTATCTATTTATTTATTTTTATTTTATTTTGTTTTGTCCAGCATCATAACACCTGAATGGGAGTCAAGCTGCCTTTAAATGCTGAGCAAAATTTCTTCCAAATGAGTCTGCCTTGACGTTTGACTGCGTTTATTATGAATTTTGGTGCGCCACATTTCGATGCCGGACCTGACCTGAAAATTGACGGGTGGGGTGTGGGATATAAAAAAGGGTGCAGAAGAACCTCACAAACATATTTCAACCATATTATAAACAACCGTGATAATCACAATTTCAGCAACAACCAGAACATTCACAAAGCAAAATGAGCAAAAAAACAGAGGGAAAAAAATAAATAATGATATATATATATATCATATATATATATATATATGATATATATAAAGCTTTATATACAAGCTTTTATTTATAATGAGACAGCAAAACAGAGCAGTTGGTCACAAGCAGTTTAGTATGAGCTAGCATCGTCTCACCGCTACGCTATAATACCTCACCCCTCCACATACGGCTCGCCAGTTTATAGTGGTCTCAGGCAATGCCTATAAAATGGTGTTACGACTTTTATTCCCGTACAGTTGCGTTTTTACTCTCGTTACATGATATTCTTTTCTCAAGTATTTTTCTTAACATTATTTTCAATTTACAACTTAATTCTCAAAATCTTGATGATTTTAATGCTTCATTTAACAGGCATTGCCCGAGACAGCTATAAACACAGGGGGCTTGTGTGACTCTTGACCTGGGTCAAATGTTAAATCACGACTTTTTTTCTAATAAAATTATGGCTTTAAATCTCGTAAAATTACTACTTTTACTTTAACTTGTTTAAATGTGCAACAAAAATTTGTCCGAACGTAATGCTTAAACCACCATCGTTTTTGATGCACTCCAAGAAAACTGCAGCACCGAAGCAAAATATTTTTTCTTTTTCACAACCTCATCATGGAGATGAAAAGCGACAGAGAAACTGGAATTGTGTGTGATGGAGATGTTCTGAGTCTCCGACTCCCCTAAGTCACTGAAAAAGACGACTTCAGTGGTTTCAGTGAACAGGAAGAGGAGGAATAAAAACAATAACTTTTCTTTTCGTTTGAGCCATTTTACTGCCGTGTTACAGACACTGTTTGGAAACAAGGTATATAAACAAACATTCACAAAACCTGTGTCTTCTTTTCCTTTCTGCTTATTTAATTTAACAATGTACCGGTATAAATCCACGGCATATAGTTGGATGCGACTATTATATGTAAAAAAAAACAAAAACACATTTTCTAAGAAAAAATAGTGGGTGTGGTTTATATTCCGCTTTGTAAAATCCGAAAAATACGGTAGTTGTTTAAACCATTTGACAGCCCTAATTATTGTTGTACCTGTAATATAAAAAAATACATATACATACGTACACACTCACACATCGACAGCTCCCATTGGTTCAACCTGAGAGACCAGTCAGAAAAGTCCAATTGGGTTTTGGTGTGGGCTGTGCCTCTGACCTTTTCTGTGTGTCTTGTAATCAGAATGGGAGCGTCGGACAACATCTACAAAGGCCGGAGCACCTTCATGGAGGAGCTGACCGAAGCGTCAGAGATTATTTCCCATGCAAGTGAGCGTTCCCTGGTCATCTTGGACGAGCTGGGCCGGGGCACCAGCACCCATGACGGCATCGCCATCGCCTATGCCACCCTCGAATACTTCATCAGAGATGTAAGTCTGTCTCTTCTTACAACAATCACTGTGGGATGTGGCCCGGTGTATTAACCTTCAAGCTAATGGCCTTCAATATGGAGATGCTCTGCATATTTGTGCGCGCCTTTGACCAGACTCATTTATATGCTCTGCAGGCATGTGGTTGTTGTTATGAATAGGAAGACACAAGGCAACAGGGAGGCCTTGACGGGACCGTAACTCTTCAGAACAGAGAGAAAATAAGATGCGGCTTGATCCATAATATTAATAACTTGTTGGGCTGCAATGGAGAAGAAGGCAAAAAAGTGATCCCACGGTGCCTCATTCGTTGACAGGGACACACTGATGATGCAGCAGGCCTGTGAAACAGCCACATAATCAAGACAGATGCCGGGTTGCTCACCTCCTGTGCTCATAAGGGGATGTCTGTGTGCGTCACTGTGGTGTTCAGGTCAGCTGTTATAATAGTGATTTATTCTGTATGGATCCAGTTGAGATGGATGTGCAGATATATTGTAGTGTATGGACCTTAGGCACTGTGTACCTATAGGAAGTCAAAATAAACAATTTCCACTCTTTTAGGAGCGCTTACATGCACTAGGCTCTTCGTACCAGGGTGGGCTTGGCCAAAATCCCTCCCCTCCATCTCCTGACCCCTGCCTGGCCAACACTCCCACTTTCATTCGTTGCATTAATGCTTCGGTTTGCTCATTCCTTCACTTCTACACTACTGTGGTACCACACAAGCTGTCTTTGGTTTGAGTTGTTCTGTATTGTTTCATTGTGCAAGGTGGAAGCTGACATGAATTAACTGCGAGGGGAGCAATTGCATTACAGTTGTCGCTTGTTTATCGCTGTTGATTTATTCCAGCCGCGTTAACTGAATTTCCGCAAAGTAGAATTTAATATAAATAAACTTGCATAGGTAACCTATTTATGACGTTCTAAATGTGGGTTTAGAGCCTTGTGTATGTAAAATAACACCACAGTTGTCTCTTTTACTCTCCTATTATTCTTTGTTTATGTCACATTTTGCAGGCCCCTCCGTGAATCACCACCTTACCGCGGTGGAGGGGTTTGAGTGCCCGAGTGATCCTAGGAGCTATGTTGTCGGGGGCTTTATGCCCCTAGTAGGGTCTCCCAAGGCAAACAGGTTCTAGGTGACGAGCCAGACTAAGAGTGATTCAGAAGACCCATATGAAGAGAAACATTAGGAGTGACCGCATCTCGCCCGGACGTGGGAGACCGCATCTCGCCCCCAGGCCTCACCCTGGAGCCAGGCCTGGGGGAGGGGCTCGCAGGCGAGCGCCTGGTGGTCAGGTCTTCACCCGTGGGACCTGGCCGGGCCTAGCCCGAAGAAGCCGCACGGGAACTCCCCCCCGCAGACCCACCACCTGCAGGGGCAAGCATAAGGGTCCGGTGCTGTGTGATTTGGGCAGTGGTCGAGGGCGGGTGTCCGGGCGACCTGGGCTTCGGCGACCAAATCTGGTTCTTGGGACATGGAATGTCACTTCTCTGGTGGGGAAGGAGCCCGAGCTTGTGGAAGAGGCGGAGAGATTCCGACTAGATATAGTCGGACTCACCTCAACCCACAGTTTAGGCTCTGGAACCAAACTCCTTGAGAGGGGCTGGACCTTGTTCTTCTCTGGAGTTGCCGCTGGGGAGAGGCGGCGAGCTGGTGTGGGCTTATTGTTAGCCCCCCGGCTTGGTGCCTCTGTGTTGGAGTCATCCCCAGTAAACGAGAGGGTTACTTCCCTACGCCTTAGGGCTGGGGAAAGGGTCCTGACTGTGGTTTGTGCCTATGCGCCGAACGGCAGTTCAGAGTACCCAGCCTTCTTGGAGTCTATCAGAGGGGTGCTGGAGAGCACCCCAGCTGGTGACTCCATAGTTCTACTGGGAGACTTCAACGCCCATGTGGGCAATGACAGTGTGACTTGGAGGGGCGTGGTTGGGAGGAACGGCCTCCCTGACCTGAACCCGTGCGGTGTGTTGTTGCTGGACTTCTGTGCGAATTACAGTTTGTCCATAACAAACACCATGTTCGAACATAAGGATGTCCATAAGTGCACTTGGCACCAGGACACCCTAGGTCGCAGGTCTATGATCGACTTTGTGGTCGTATCATCAGACCTGCGTCCGCATGTTCTGGACACGCGGGTGAAGAGAGGGGCTGAGCTGTCAACTGACCACCACCTGGTGATGAGTTGGATTAGATGGCGGGGAAGGATGCCGGACAGACCTGGCAGACCCAAACGCGTAGTGAGGGTGTGCTGGGAACGTCTGGCAGAATCTCCCGTTCGTCGAGTCTTCAACTCTCATCTCCGGCAGAGCTTCGCCTGCATTTCGAGGGAGGACCGGGATATTGAGTCCGAATGGGCCGTATTCCGTGCCTCTATTGCTGAGGCAGCCAGTTGTGGTTGCGGCCGCAAGGTGGTCGGTGCCAGTCGTGGTGGCAAGCCCCGAACCCGATGGTGGACACCGGGGGTTAGGGCTGCCGTCAAGCTGAAAAAGGAGTCCTATCGAGCATGGATGGCTTGCGGGACTCCCGAAGCAGCTGACAGGTACCGGCAGGCCAAGCGGCACGCGGCTTCGGCGGTGGTCGAGGCAAAAACTCGGGTGTGGGAGGAGTTCGGTGAGGCTATGGAGCACGACTTTCGGTCGGCCTCGAAGAGGTTCTGGCAAACCGTCCGACACCTCAGAAAGGGGAAGCAGCCCCCAGTTCACACTGTTTACAGTGCGGACGGGGGCTTGCTGACCACGACTGTGGATATAGTTGGTCGGTGGAAGGAATACTTCGAGGCCCTTCTCAATCCCACTGACATGCCTTCCATAGAGGAAGCAGAGTCTGAGGATACGTACGTGGACAGTTCTATCACCGTGGCTGAGGTAATTGGGGTAGTCAAATCACTCCCCAGTGGCAAGGCTCCGGGGGTAGACGAGTTCCGCTCAGAATTTCTCAAGGCTCTGGATGTTGGAGGACTGTGTTGGTTGACACGCCTCTACAACATTGCATGGAAGTCAGGAACAGTACCTCTGGACTGGCAGACCGGGGTGGTGGTCCCCATTTTTAAAAAGGGTGACCGGAGGGTGTGTTCCAACTATAGGGGGATCACACTCCTCAGCCTTCCTGGGAAAGTCTACTCCAGGGTGCTGGAGAGAAGGGTACGACCGTTAGTCGAACCTCGGTTAGAGGAGCTGCAATGTGGTTTTCGTCCCGGTCGCGGAACACTGGACCAGCTCTACACCCTTGCAAGGGTACTCGAGGGTATGTGGGAGTTTGCCCAACCAGTCTACATGTGCTTTGTAGACCTGGAAAAGGCATTCGACCGTGTCCCTCGTGGTGTCCTGTGGGGGGTGCTCCGGGAGTACGGGATTGATGGTCCGCTTCTACGTGCCATTCGGTCCTTGTACAATCGAAGCAGGAGCCTGGTTCGCATTGCCAGCAGTAAGTCGAGCTTGTTTCCGGTGAACGTTGGCCTCCGCCAAGGCTGCCCTTTGTCACCGATTCTGTTCATAATCTTCATGGACAGAATTTCTAGGCGCAGTCAAGGTGTTGAGGGAGTCCAGCTTGGTGACCTTAGGATCTCGTCTCTGCTATTTGCAGACGATGTGGTCCTTATGGCCTCATCAGGCTGTGACCTTCAGCGTTTACTGGAGCGGTTTGCAGCTGAGTGTGAAGCTTCTGGGATGAGACTCAGCACCTCCAAATCCGAGGCCATGGTTCTCAGTCGGAAACGGGTGGACTGTACCCTCCGGGTTGGGAGTGAGGTCTTGCCTCAGGTGGAGGAGTTCAAGTATCTCGGGTTCTTGTTCACGAGTGAGGGAAGGTTGGAGCGTGAGATCGACAGACGGATCGGTGCAGCGTCTGCAGTAATGCGGTCGCTGTACCGGACCGTCGTGGTGAAGAGAGAGCTGAGCCGGAAGGCAAAGCTCTCTGTTTACCGATCGATCTACGTTCCCACCCTCACCTATGGTCATGAGTTATGGGTCATGACCGAAAGAATGAGATCGCGGATACAAGCGGCGGAAATGAGTTTCCTTCGTAGGGTGGCTGGACTCACCCTAAGAGATAGGGTGAGGAGCTCGGCCATCCGGGAGGAGCTCAGAGTAGAGCCGCTGCTCCTTCACATCGAGAGGAGCCAGTTGAGGTGGCTCGGGCATCTAGTCCGGATGCCTCCCGGGCGCCTCCCTGGTGAGGTGTTTCGGGCATGCCCAGTCGGGAGAAGGCCCCCGGGAAGACCTAGGACACGCTGGAGGGACTATGTCTCACAGCTGGCCTGGGAACGCCTTGGTGTCCTCCCGATGGAGCTGGAAGAGGTCGCTGGGGACCGGGAAGTCTGGACTTCCCTACTGAAGCTGCTGCCCCCGCGACCCGGACCCGGATAAGCGGTGGAAAATGGATGGATGGATGGACATTTTGCAGGCCACGGGCTCACTGCAGAAACATAACAGACATAAAAAATGGCCACCTCTAGCATAGTAAGCTACTGAGCTGACTAATTAGCCTCTCCAATTTAATTACTCTAAACTTAAAAAAGTTGGGAATAAAAAAACACATGGAAAGAAGAAGCTTATTTTTCTACTCAATCTCAGCCATGGCATGTCAGCTTGGCTCTGTTGGCTCAGCAGTAAGTCTACATGCAGTGTGAAAGGTAATGTAATCTATAGTCATGTCTCATAACATTACTGATGCCTAGTGACCAGAATAATACATATAATATTGAATAATATTAATTAATAAAAATTTATTATAATAAGCCATAGTCGACCACAAAAGTGCATCAACATCATTTTAAAATTTATTATATCTTGAAAAATTGCAATAGAGTGAGGAGTGATATTTAAACTGTGATATAGCGCGCGATGACTGCAATTGAATTACCGTAATTTCCGGACTATAGAGCTCAACAGTATATTTAAAGTCAAATTTTAAAGAGGAAAAAAGATTTGCTCATACTTGTACTGTACATATTTGTACTGTATAGGACGCAGGTTTCCACGGGAAGGCATTACACAGAAAGATTTTTAGATTAAATAAATGCTTTTTTAAATCAATTCCAAACTGTGTGTGTAATATGGCTAGTTAAACAGGAGCCTGCCAGAAAATCAAAACTGTCCTTTTCAGAGTCAGAATCCCCACAGTTCCCTCCACACACGCCTTCAGTCTCCCTTCCTCTTTGGTTGTCACTCCTTGTGCTGTCCCACCCTCGAGGCAATTCAGCCCCTGAGCCCGTGCTGTCCTCCCCAGCACACATCAGTCCGGCCCTCTGAAAACCCACCGGTGACAGTGGACCTCCCGACACCGCTCCACGCTGCCGAGTTCCACAGGCAGACAAGAGCAAAAGCCGTTTCAACCTGAAAGCTGCATCACATGCACCTGTCCGCTTGCACGAAGCGTAGAATGACCCCTCTGAAGCACACGACACAAGACCAGATTTGGTGGCGAGACGGTTCAAAGTGTGAGAAAATAGTAGTGGTTAGGTGCCGTGGGATTATTTTGAGTCTATGTATGGTATTTTGTGTTGTTGTATGAATTTTGTTGGAACAATCATTCTGTGCATGCAATGCCCTGGCCCGCCAATTTTGTGCCAAAAGGAAAATACGTTTTCTGGAAAAAACATTTGTGAGTTTGAAGCTCACTGATGTTGGATGAGAAGCATCATTTTGTGGACTTTTTGTGGTCATACTGTTGTCACCTTCGCTTGGTTCAGTCTAAAAACCAAAAATTGTTCTGCTGTTACAGCTTCTGTATGAAAGAGACTTTCTGTTGGAATTGGTCATTTCACATCCTCCTGGTTTTTATCAAATAGAGTGAGCGGTCATGGGTCAGAAGAAAAAAATAGAATCTATACTGTATTTCGAAGCAAAAGGCTTTAGATTGCGAAGGAAATTGCAGTACCGGCATTATCATGGACAGCATGGAACAACTCCTTAATAATAGGAACACTGAGTGTTCTGTTGGGGTTACCTGAACTAACTGACTCATCCTTTTTTTTATCAACTTTTTATTCCCACTTTTTAAGAGAATGACACTTTTTTGTAAGGGTGAGCCATATTTGAATCAGTCAGTACCTGTTGGCAGAGGCTAAAAACTTAAACCTTAAACTAATATACAAGTGAGTACACCTCATAGTGAGCTTGTCCAAATTGTGTCCAAAGTCTTTATTATTGTTATCTAGAACTGCCTTAATCCTCTTGGTCTAGGAATTGACCAGAGCTTCACAGGCTGTCACTGGCATCCTCTTCCACTCCTCCATGATGACATCACTTGGTGGATATTGTACAGTTGGCCTGTTGGGAACTGCCATGCAGTCCAGTTTCCCAATAGAGGGGATCATGCTGTGCTTCAATAATTTTCCATTTTTTTCAACTTATTTCTCATATTTATGACTTTATTTCTGTTATAGTTTAACTTTAGTCTTCTAATATTATGACCTTTTTGACTATTATTATTATTATTATTATAACCTTTTTTGTTAGATTACAACTTTTTTCCCCTAATATTTTGACTTTATTTGTTGTTAAATTATTGCTCATTTTTCACCTTTTTGCTCTTTTCTTAAAGTTTTTTGCTAAATTGTTTTTTTTTTTTAGATCATGCCGCGGGCAAATAAATCACTCAGACCGCACTTCGAACACCCCTGTTGTAAAGCAAGATATGTTACATTTATTTAAAGAAAAAACGGAATTAAAATAGGTAAATGTCAGGGTGTTTAGAAACTTCTGAGAGTCATATGTGGTCATCAAAACAGCCACATCTGGCTCCCGAGCCGTAGGTTCCCTACCCCTGTCCTATACCCTGACTAACCTAAAATATATGTAAGTTTCAGTTCTGTAGCATTGTCCCTTGAGAAGATATACTTACTGTAGAAAGGCTGGTGTGTGTGTGTGTATTCATGATTGTGAGCTTGTTTTTCTTATATGACGCGTGGTGCACCTGAGACACAAATCCAACAGTGTAGACGTTAAAATCAAGTTTTTTTATGAATGGTATAATTTTCATATGTCGCTTGTTTCAAAAGCCAAAGGCACGTTTTTGTACAGAATATTGTTTGTTACGCAACGTTGTACAAAAAGGGAATATCTCAAGCCGCTAAAGCTGGAGATGCGGTCGCGTACCTAACCTGTTGTATAACAGCATTGATTTGTTCAAAAATCCTTGCTATTAAAGGAAAGGGGAAAAAATCCAAAAAGAAGTTTGGCTTCTTGGTTCAAGAAGACCAACAGTGCCTTTCATGCTCGCTTCCGCCCACTCCTCAACCTCCTCTCCTTCTGCCACATCCTCTTCCTCATCACCACACATACCTGCTCGCGTCAAATTCCGACTTCTCCTCTTTTGACTCGGTTGCTACGGTAACGCACCTTTTCCTGCCCCCAGCACTCACCCGGGAGGTAGTTAAGAATGTAGATGGCTTTCATAATGCCACTCGTGGACGAGATGGCCTTGATGGTGAAAGAGAAGCAGCGAGAAAACTCGCTGAACCTACAAGTTGCTGGCTTTTATGTAAGTCGGCGTCACGGCTGAGATGTCTTTTGGTGTCCCTTCCTTGTTAAAAAGTCTCACTGTGCCCTTCTTCTTCCCCGCCATGACTCTCCCTCCGCCTTGCAGTGACAGTCAGTTTTATCAGTTGTATTCACACTAGCAGCAGGCCTTGCCGATCGCTCCACGCCACGCTTAGCACCACGTGCGGATCGCACAGTGTCGTAAGACTTGAGTAACAGTCATAGGTGGACATATCCGCTCGCTGCACAACTACGACTCACAGCAGCTCACTCTTTTCTGTGGGGTTTTTGGTTGGTTTACCAGTGCAATGTGACTAACCAGATGAATCACTGTGGTTAGTATAGTTTTATTGCTGCATGGCAAACAAGTAGGTGCAGTAGATTCTCAGAAAACAAACAAGACCCAGCATTCATGATATGCACGCTCTTAAGGTTGTGCAATCGGACAATGAGTTCAAAGTGTCTGCCGTTGACTTTTACAAACTCAAAACTGTTTCGCACAAACGTCCACTTCTGTGCATTTTATAACACTTGCAGTCGGTAGAGATCCATTTCATTGGATAATTGATTTTTTTTCATTACCGCTGTTTCAACATTGGTTCTGTTGCTGCTGTGTTGTGCGGTATACAAGTTGGTAAACTATTTAGTAAACGGTGTGGTCCATCTCTCTCCAAATCACTATTGAAAGGACAAAATCACATTGTTAAATATAAGGACTTTTTATTGTCTGGATAAATAACGGGCTCTTTTGCCAGCTTCCAATGAACGCCCTGTCCTTCTTGCGGTTTAGTTAAACCTTCTGTTTTTAGAGCACTTACATCCGTTACATGATCAATCAGTCGCCATCATACGTTCATTATTAACCGTGCAAGGAGCATTCTTAACCCGTAATTTAAAAGTGTAAAGGTAAGTTAACCACTGTTTAACATTAATCATAAAGTATCCCACCTTAACTCTGATAAAGTGAGCCTGCTTACTTCATGTGATTTCTGTGTATGGTTTTATTCTACTCCAACACTCTTTTTAGGGCTGGTCTTTGGGCGATAGAGGTCACCAAAAATCCAAGAAAACTCAAAACCTAGCACTATCGGGGGAAAGCTATGATGCAGTATGCATGGTCCTGCACCAGGGGTTGGCAAACTGCGGCCCACAGGCCAGATCAGGGCCACTGTGTGTCGTAATCCGGCCCGCCAGGCATTTCCAAATATTTCTTTAAAACCTTTAACATCAACTGTAGCTGGCAACATGACTTACAGTGCTATTGTGGCATGCTTGAGTCGGCAAAATAGTCCGATGCAAACTGTAGCTTGTACAAAAAAGCCATCCAAACAGCACAACATGTCAACACACACGGAACAGAGAACCTAGGTATTGCACCATGTGGGCATAGAAGTAAATATATGCGCGCAGTTATCATGCCTAAAAAAACACCCATATATTTGTGCTGCAAGGCATGCTGGGTAGCGTTTTGCAGTGTTTATTGCTTTTTTGCTTGATTACAAAAATGTTGAGAAGGTTGTCAGAGAAGAAAACAAGGAGGGACGTTTACATACTCTTAACATCCAATTTTTTATTGTTCATATTGTTGTTGAGGCTGGACTACCCGGCATGCCTTGCGGGCATTTGGAAAGAACGGTTTTAAGTTTTGTGGTATGTATAGCGGTTAGTTGTTATCAGCCATGTAGTAGTTGATTTATGGAATATGTTAACTTTTCTTTCCTTGAGTGACCCGACTCCCAACCCAGCCCCATGAAGCCGCTTCAACCTGACAGCCCTTCTTGTGCTTAAAAAAACCCAAAGGTCATCGGCTGTTCACCTTATTGTTGAACCCGAGCAAGGTGACAGGTCAGCGACACCCTTGCAACACCTCATCTTCATCCATTTTGGCTCTCAAATGCATGCCTGCCTGAGATTAGGGCCTTGCTGGTGAGCAGAGAGAAATTGCAGCTGCGTCTAACAGGATGCAAAACCAGGAGTAGAGAAGACGATGCTGTGCTGACACCTCTAACCTTTTGCTCAGGATCACAGCACCTGGAACGCGTATGCCCACACATACTGGCATCCCACTGTGTTTCACAGCATGTAATTAGGAAACCGCAAGCAGAAGAGCCTCTTTGGGCGACGCTATGCCAGGTGACAATTTGGAGCGTTACCCTCAGAATTACTGTTGAAGAGGAAGCAGGAGGTGCGATTGTTTGAGAGGTGCTTGCTAGTGCAGTCTCTTTAATGTCTAAACGTCCACCTTATTAAAAGTGCCTCAGAGTAGCTCTTCACTCTTACAGCATGCTGCACTAATTGCATAACATGTAATAATGTTTACAAGCTTTGTATTCAGATCCGACCTTACCCAATGTGGCGCCCTCGGGCAGGTTTTATATGGCGCCCCCCTCCACTGACGATTTACAAACCCTCACAAAACATGTCAGCCAATTTACCTGGGTAAAAATGTACAAACCAATCTGAAATTCAATAGAAATACCCTTACCATAAAATAACGCATTATAAATACAACAATCACCATCAAACAATTTAAATAACCACATAGTTTGCACACAATAACTCTATATAAGCTACATTTACACTGAAATACCGATGCACAAAAACTATATAAAACACTTAAATACAGTGTTGCCTTGGTGAAGGTCATTATTCAGTTCCAGGAGGTCTGACTCAAACCAAAACAGACTCTAACCAAAGCAAATTTTCCCATAGAAAACAATGTAAATCTAATGAATGCGTTCCAGAAAAAACAATAAACTGTTAAACTGTTAAACTGTTAAACTGTTAATAAACTGTTAATAAACTGTTAATAAACTGTTAATAAACTGTTAATAAACTGTTAATAAACTGTTAATAAACTGTTAATAAACTGTTAATAAACTGTTAATAAACTGTTAATAAACTGTTAATAAACTGTTAATAAACTGTTAATAAACGATAAACTGGCAGGATACGGTGTTTACATGTATGTCTATGTGTGTGTGCAGTTGAAGACTGAGCCTTGCGGTCACATTTACATTCAGTACCTCTGAAATGGTCATGGTCACTTTAACCCTTTAACTCTGATACAGATGTCCGAAAATGGCGCCGCAGCCCACAGTGCAACATTTAGTCTTGTGTGCATGAGCCAAGATAACGGTATAAACAAACCGGATTGTATTTTGGATGCTAAACAAGCTGGCAAATGGGAACTGGGGTGGATGTAAATCAAGGTACCGTAAAACTATGTACCAAAGTAATTTATTTTTTAAGACCAGGGTTTGAATCTCAGTTGGGCATGTTCTCCCCGTGGGTGCATAGGTTTTCTCCGGGTACTCCGGCTTCCTCCCACATAAAAAAAAACATGCATGTTATGTTAATCGGCGACTACATTTTCCTTAGGTAAGTCAGCTGGGATAGGCTCCAGCATACCTACGACCCTAATAAGGATAAGTGGTATAGAAGATGGATGGATAGTTGTAATAATAAATCATTTTTTTTTATTACTTATTTTACTAAATAACTTCAATTCCTCAGTCTCTATATACAAACTTACCAACCAACTACTACAGATCGTAAAGTGGTCCATTCCTTCTTAAAAGAATTAAGAATTGGCGAGTAAAAATGGAATCTATTGGTAAATGCGGAATCTCGCGGGAGTTGCCTTATAGCAGTGGTTCTCAGTTATTTTCTGTCACGTCCCCCCCCAGTGGTCAGAAATGTTGTTGCGCCCCCATTTGAAATACTATTGACAACTGATAATATTTATTTATCTGTACTATACAAAGTGAACTTGAAACTGAAACCAGGAAAATGCAACAACATGAAGATCTGTGAATTGTATTCAAGAGTCAGATGGCATGTTTAGTACAATAAATTTGGGCTTACATTACACTAACATTAAAAGTACTTCCTGGTTCCTGCTCCCAACCCCCCACCCTCCAAGGGGCACCACCGCCTTATAGCAATGGTTTTGACACTCATTTCTTACGGAGCGTGAATGGAAGGTACCTGTTGCTGGGTTAGTTTAGCAAAGCATGCTGTGTGTGTGCAACTCAGGTTGTGTTTACACTGTGTGGTGTTTCACCCCTTTGTAATGTACAGCGTTTTACGATGCCTGCTGACATCGCGCAAGTTCTGAGTGAAATAAGGACAAAGAGGCATGTTTATTGTTGCTCCCAGCTCGTCTTAACCATCAACGGACATTCACTTCTGGCCTTCTAAACAGGAGCGCAGATCGCCACATCCCGTCTAATTGTGTAAACGAAAAAGGGGGACATCAAAAAGAACCAACTGGAATTGCATCAGGCATGACAGTTTGTGGGGGATTTTATAGCAGTGTGTGCAGAGGATTACGTCCCATTAGGAAAAAAAAATAGCCAAGCTACATCATTTTCTGACATCCTGAGCAGAATTTTAGAAGGGGCTATGAAATACCATCAAACTTTTTTCATCGCAGTTCCATCGGCTGGAAGTAGCGGGTGACACGCAGCCTCGATTTAAGTGCACTATAATGGAAAAATGTGAAAATAGATTTCTCAATTCACATCTTGCCTTACAAACGTTTCTGGTTTGGGAGTTTTTGCATAATCCTATGAACTAAGATACACATTTGCGCTTGATGGTGCCCACAAAGGCATTTTGTTCTAAACTGACGTAGTTTACCGATACGGAGTCTTTTCAAGCCGCCGTACTGGGCTGGCGCAAAGATATACGGCACAAGGTTGGAGCCCCAACTGGAAACAATCAAAGTGAATAATCTCCCTGGCTCATGAACTTTCTATCAACTAATCGATAACCGTCCTCTAATCGCTTCAATCTGCGGCTCGGCCCAACGATGCTGTCAGTGCACCCTGGGGTGGTCCGCTAACGAGGGGCTGTCAGCATCCAATCAGACCGTTATTCAGGCCGCCTGCCACCGACATGGCGCTCCATTTGTTTGTACCTTTCAATGTAGGTGGACACCAGTGATTTAAAGTCGTGCGTGTGGTCAGGTCTGTGCCTTTTGTGTGCGGGCGTCGCTGCAGTCGTCTCGTCCAGAGCGCGGTATTTCTAGTGACATGTGACCTTTGTCAGGCCGAGCAGGGCAGCGGGCCTGCTTCTAGAGCGAGTCAGGTTCCTCCTGTGTGTGTGTGGCTGCCGGGAGACACGCTGGGAGCATCTGTCGTCATTCCACAGTGCATCATTCCTACTGCTGCTTTGGGAGATATTTAATCCAACTTTTGGTATTACGAGTTCCGCTTGCATCTGAGCGAGGAGTTGGGATATGCGGGAGGATTCAGCGCATTTGTTGTGGGAAAAGACTCGTACCGCGAGGGCCAGCTGGTGCGTGTTTGACTTAACAGCGCAGCCATTTCATGCGAGAGTACAACCAGTAACACTCAGGCTTGTCATTGTCAAAAGAACGAGCCTCAGCCGTTATGCCAAAAACCTCAAAACTAACTCTTGTTTGCCAGAATGAGTGCAGTACGATTGCAGATACAATGTAGTCACAAATCCTCTTTGTTCTGCAGCAGACAGACTGTTATATAATTGGTACCACCTACCACTTGTTGGATCACATTTTTTAATCCCTATTTTTCCCCTCCTACGTATCGCTTTTGTATCCTGATAAAGAAATGTTAATCGTTACCGTCAAAGCATTCGAATAAACATAGAAACGTTTGTTTATGCCGACATGTATGAATTTGTCGTACTCGGCATGCAAGTTGACTCTTAAACATGCTTGTCAGCTTCACTGCCTTCTATTGTGTCGCATTTCGCTGTTTTCAGTTTTGAGTTCTGTACAAATGAATCGATATCAGTTCCACTGATAATGGCGGTAAATTCTGCCCACCGGGGGGGGCATGACGGAAAATAATTGAGAACCCCTGCGCTACCCCCAAAGCCTTGGCTGAGTTGTATTCGTTTGCGGAGGCGACATGTAACTATACTACACTTATTCCACCCCCGGTCGCCCATGCAAAGATAGGTAGTTAGTTATGCAGGAGAAATTGACAAAAGTGCTGTCAAAAAACCGAGAAAACGCAAAAAAATGTACAAAGTATTTTGTGTGGGGACTTCGGTACGCCTCTGTACATACCGAAACATTTGCTTACAAACACCCTCGAACCCAAATCAATAATAATCAATATAATGCATCATGCAGGCGCTACTAACTGTGTCCTTCCTCTGCTACAGGTGCGGTCTTTCACCCTGTTTGTGACCCATTACCCTCCCCTGTGTGAGCTGGAGCGGTTGTATCCACAACATGTGTCCAACTATCACATGTCCTTCCTCCTTAATGAACCTGATGGGGCCACTGACAGAGCCGGTATGTGTGTGTGTGTGTGTGTGTGTATGTGCATGAAGTTGTTTTAAATGCTCATATTATGTTTAGGCTATTCAACTGCCACCCTGTGAGTTCTGTTCAAAACTTAGGAACGACTAACATTTTTGCTGAAGGTTCCTAAAACTGCAGAGTACTCTTGGCAGATCAAGATCTTTGACAAGCGTTCTTACCGTAGGTCCTCAAAACCTACTCAGCACTCTTTTTTTATTTTTTTTAAACTTGCTTTTTACAGCAAGTCCCTAAAGGGTCACTGCCATGATTGATCAATTTTGCCTAAAGATGTTATTTATTGTTTGTAATTGTGTTCAACATTGTTTGTTTTTTGAAAGCAAACAGCAAATCTGCAAAAGTGGACATTTGTGGTTCATGACTTTGTTTAGTATATTTTTCATCCAAAATATAGTCTGTGTTGCTGCTGAATGTTTACAGTGTCTGGGTGATACCGCAAGTTTTGTTTTTTTTCCCCCAAAAGTCGGGGGTTTAAGATAGAAGTCTACTTCAAGTTTTTTTTTTTTTTTTGCAGTGTTCATTTCTCTGATGACTATTATGAAGGAACACCTTTACAAGACACATTTGGCTTGAAAGCACTACATAAACGCAATTTGAAAAAGAATGCTATTCCATCAGCGGAATAGTAGCAGACACGGCACAGGAAGTTAAAAAAAAGAAAGACAACCGCTTGATCAAAGTTGCCACAGAACAGAGTAAGTCATGTCTTTGTTCCACCATAGAGACAAGGCTGCAAAGCATTATACATGTTATATAAACATATTTTCACAGCAACAAGTTGACGATGTGGGCGAGGAAATATTACATATATTAGACTATAAAGATCCCTTTACACGGATTAATAAGCTAATTTATAGCAATAATGGAAGGATAAGCAATTCCAGAGTAATTTACACTTACCATGCGACCAATCTTCATCTCCATGGCTTTAGGCGGAAGTCCATGTTGTGGAAGTTCTCTATTTCATCCCGAAATTTTGCCTTGAAAAATGGGCACATCGCTCAAATTTTTTGCTATAATCACCGTAAACGCGCACTGTCTCGTACACTACGATGTTTGTGTAGCTGAGAGGTCTTATGTCCCTTGCGGAAAGACCGCTTCGCTGCGGCGAGTTGTTCATGCCTGCTGCCGGGAACTCTTTCAATTTTGGCGGATTTGCTTTCGCTTTCAAAAAGCGAACGATGACAAACATATTCAGGCAAAGCTGATTAATGATGTCAGATGTCAGTAAAGGATCTTTGACTAGCATTTCAGCAGGAGGTCTAAAAACAGCAGAGAGGTCCTGTCATACAGGGGGTTTCCAACAAGCATAAATATATGACCTCTGCTTTAGTTTAGGACTTTATTTATGGCTATATTATCCATTTGCATTATTTTATACACAACATAAATAATAGTGAAGGGAGAAGGCTGCCCCCCACCGCCCCAAAGAAAACAATGTAGCCCCCCTATGTGTTATGACTGGAGACCTGTCTTGGTTGGCAGAAGGAGATGTTCGGCCAGAGTCCATCACCTTCCTCTACCAGTTAAGCCAAGGAGCTGCAGGGCGGAGCTACGGCCTCAATGTCGCCCGCTTGGCTGAAATCCCCAAATCGATACTGCACACCGCAGCCCTCAAAGCTCGAGAGATGGAGGACGCGGTCAACTGGCGAAGGTCAGCACACACACAAGCGCTGTTCCTTAAAGGAAAGTCCTTCCCAAGGGAAAACACATTTAAACGTGACGATGCGGTCGTGTGCAAGTAATCAACCCTTAAATATCCTCACTTGGAAAAACATGTTTTTAAAGCGATCTCCATAGCAAATGTTACTTACATTTGGTTTTTTTTTTTTACCCTTTAAAAGCCAGTATGGAAAAAACATCACCATCCAAATACCGAAAAAGTAAAATACAAATGGAGTGCGTCTCCTTCAGTGTGTCTTTTTTTAACGGTGAGAGTTTCATGAGGGGCTTCAAAGACCATTCAGTGATCTCGGGCTTGCTTGCATTAAGGTGGGTGTAGGACCCAAATGTCTGTCATCATGGTCCATATTTTCCAAACCCACGATATATGACTTTTGAGAGTCACAGGAGTGACTTCCCAGCAGCTCCGGTGAAGTGTTTACGTAAGGTTTAACACTCAAACAAACCGGATTTCACAGTCATGCTCACAATTCTGAACCTGAACGTTCCTGGAAAGTCTCACTAGAGATCAACCCTTGTATTTGTGTCTTGACACTTTTTTTTATTTGCCTCAAAAGCTTTTAAATTCACACAAAACCCGCATTCTATTTTCCTTACTATGCAGTACAATGCACTTTTTAAAACTCTAATATGTGTCCTACAAGCCTACTTGACCACCAAAAATGTCTCATCTGCCTCAAGTTTTTGCTGCATTTTTTATTTTTTATTTTTTTATTTTTTTTAGAGAAGAGCCACTCAAACTGTTGCTTTCCAAGTTCTGATTTCAGGACGTCATGAAGGAAAATCCTTCTTCCCCATGGACACGATACCGCCTCTGACCCGCCCCTACCTAGATGAGCTCGTCCGCGTGTGCAACTGCCACTTCACGGAGGACAAACACACACACTCGTGTCGGAGACAGGCGTGGACAAAAGCAGCTCATGAGCATTAAAGCTGCAGACACACAAAACGGCATATTCCCAATAGGGTTTATTAAAAGCACTTTTAAAATGATTCAATTCCAGCATCAAGGACCGATTTTGGCCAAAACACTTCTAACACACTATTCTGGGACCTCTGAGACTTGCTATATGTTTGGAAAACAATAATATGGGACCTTTAAAGCAAGCTTAAATCCTAAACACCACGTACACATTGACTTTTGCACGAATTTGTTTACAATAAAATACAATTTAAAAAAAAAACAGCAGGGCTTTTCTTTAACACAAAGCGAGTCCAGCAGCAATTGTGCTCTGCATGAAAAGTGTCAAACCTGCACGCGAAGCCCTTGGGAGAAAACTTTAGGTGCAGATTATTTTCTGTGTGCGCGCAGGAAAAAATTGCACACAGGGAAGGAGTGTGTGACCCTTGCGTGTGTCGTACGTTGAAAAGTACATTCTCTACATTTCCCAGCCACCGCAGCTGCACACTCTAGTTCTCCCGACCTCCGTAGGCTCACGGCAGCTGCTCACACGGCACATCCGACATCAATGCACCTTGACCGACTCTTCTCGCTTTACACTGGTTCTCCCCGCGACGATAGCCACCGGTACCATGGGAAGCCGCCCATCTTGCAATCGAAGTGAGTGGGATGCCCACACAAGTACACCCCCGGTGAGTGAAACCCACGAGCCGCACGCACGATCTAAAAGCTACCAAAGGTGAGCGAGCGAGCGGCCAGCACGTAGGTGTCTCGAATCACTTTCTCCATAAGTCCAACACAACCCCTCTGATACCCTACTTGCTCTATGTGCTAATCACGGCCAACGCAGTTCCCAGAAATCGATATATGTAATGTAATACACATCAACTATAAGTCGTGGAATCGGCAGCATGAAACCCTGATCGGACCATCCCTCAAGCATACTATGCTTTTTTTTTTGGTGACAGTTTGTGTGAATGTGTACATCCCTCACTATATGACATGTCCATCCAACACGCACGCACATACACGCACCTCTTCATCAGTAATCCTTCCTACAGGAACGTTGGAGTGAACCTGAGGATACACGCTCTACACACAGAATGTGAGTGTAGGCTTAATGCCCTGTGTTGTTTTCCTCTCTCTAGGATGAACAAGAAGTTACTGTCAGAGCTTTGGCGCATCACTGAGAAATCCTCTCTCACTGAGTGGCTCCAGTCTCACGCCTGACACCGTTGCCACTAAATACGCATTCAGGACATGGGTTTACACGTAAATCAGAAGCAGAGGTGGGTTTGAAGGCTCTCAGGCTTGTTTGTACTGTAGCATTAATGTGATACTTTTATCAAGTACTACTGTATTGTACACGGATGGTGTAGTTTTAGCGGAAATCCCTCAAATACCACGTGACTAGTGGAGCTTTAGCGCAGGGATGTCCAGATTTTTTCCATCGATGGCCGCAAATCAAAGGGCCCGTTGACCATTTTGATGTTTGAAAGTGTTGTAAAAAGGCTAATCCAAAGTAGATATGCTAAGACATTAAAATGAATAAACCTCTCATCCCGTAGGTGACGAAGCTTATTTTGGGCTGTCAAATTATTGGAAATTTAATCTTCAAATTAATTAAATAATTGTGATGAATCACCGTTTGCCGCTATGTGTGCAAAATGCCCATCATTGCTGTGTTTTAAGAACCGAATGATAAATGACTTGGCACATTTACGTATTTTTGTATGTAATAACAGCTCCCTTACTCGCCTAATGCCAGTCTCAGAACAAATTGAATCTCACTTTAGCCGCATTGTGAGCAATGAAGGGTGGCTTTCAAAGACTCCACGTACAGTGGTATGCAAAAGTTTGGGCACCCCTGATCAATTTTCCTTTATAAATCATTAGTTGTTTGGATCAGCCATTTCAGTTGAATATATCATATAGCAGACAAACGCCATAATATTTGAGACGTAAAAAATGAAGTTTTTAGAACTTAAGAAAGTGTGCAATAATTACTTGAACAAAGTTAGGTAGGTGCATAAATTTGGGCACCCCAACAGAAAAATCAATATTTGGTAGATCCTTCTTTTGCAGAAATAACAGCTTCTAAACACTCCCAATGAGGAGTCTGAGTTGTGGTTTCCGAGCATAGACTGCCCACTTTAAATCACACCACCGATTTTAAATAATATTCAGGTCTGGGCTCGGAGATTCCATTCCAGAATGTTCTACTTGTTCCTCTGCATGAATGCATTTGTAGAATTTGAGCAGTCTTTAGGGTTGTTGTCTTGTTAAAGTATCCAGGCCGCTGGAACTTCAATTTTGTCACTGATTCTTGAACATTGTTCGCAGAAATCTGCTGATACCGACTGGAATCCACGCGACCTTCAACTTTAACAAGATTGTCAGTACCCGTACTGGCCACACAGCCCCACAGCTCGATAAAGCCACCACTACAATTTAGTCCACAGTCCTAAAATGAAGCTGATTTGTTCAAATGTGCTTTAGAATACCTCAAGCGACTCCGTTTGTGGCCTGTTCGCAGAAACGACTTCTTCCTCGTTCAGCATCCCCTTGTGCAAAGTGCGCTGAATAGTTGACCGATGCACAGTGACACCATCTTCAGCAGGATCATGTTGTAGGTCTTCGGAGCTGGTCTGTGGGTTGCGTTTGTTCCCACCATCATTCGCCTCAGCTAGTCTTGAGATTTTTAAAGGCCTGTCACTCCAGGTCTTAACCAGAACTGAGCTTGTGGTCTTTCATTACCTCACTATGTTCCTCACGGTGGAAAGTGACAGCTGGAATTTCTGAGCTAGCTTTTTCTATCCTGCCAATTTGTGATGTTGAGCAATCTTTGTTTTCAGGTTGTTTGACAGTTGTTTTGAGCCTCCCATTGTTGCCACAATTTGTAGAAGATGTAAAGAGGAGAACAACTTGCAATTGGCCACCTTAAATACCCTTTCTCATGAGTGGCATGACCTGTGTATGTAGGTCAAGAGTCAATGAGCTTACCAAACTAATCTTGTGTTCCAATAATTAGTGCTAAAGGTATTCAAATCCATAAAAGAACAAGGGTGCCCACATTTATGCACCTGCCTAATTTAAATAATTATTCCACACTTTCTGTAAATCCTAAAAACATAATTTCACTTCTCAAAAATCACTGTGTTCCTCTGCTGTATGATATATTTACCTGAAATCGCTGATCCAAACATCTAATGATTCATAGGAAAATTTTATCAGGGGTGCCCAAACTTTTGCATACCACTGTAACTTAAGTTGAATTCACTGTTACTTAAATAAAGCAAATTGAGAGTAACAAATATCGAATAACTGTTTTTCTTTGTCTGTCTGTTTATTTTAACCAAACATAATAAAGGCGTTGTGACATTCAGAGTGTCAGTGAATGCACCTTGCTGTCGTCTAGTGACAGTGAGGAGCTGTGGCTAGATAAGTGTGTTAGTTGGAGATGCATGCAGTATATGGTGTTGGAATTGCACAGGTCAGAATAAAATCATTAAAAAGATCTGTGACTGTAATATGCAATTATTAAAAGCCCTGGTATTATTATTTAGTTTTACTAACATTAACATTTTTCCTTAGCCTTTTTTTTCTTTTCTTTTTTTAAACGTTTTTGTTGTTTTTTTTGTAGTTGCAGAATGTGCTCGATAAAAAATGGGATACAGGTCGCAAATGGCTCCAGAGCCGCACGTTGGACTTCACTGTCCTACAATAACTCATTCAAATATGCGTTCAAGTTTAATTTTTACAGCTTCCATGGCGACTAAGCATATTAGTAGTAGTAGTAGTATAATCAGTTCAAGTTTTTCCTCACCTTTGTTTTTTTTTTCGGAGTTTTTTTTGTAGTTGTCTTGTACAATTGTATTTTTTTACAAAGTAGCTCAGGCCGCAAACAACCTATGAGCCACACTTTGGACAGGATGCTTAGCTAGTGCAGCTTTTCCAATTCGCAATACCATCGTTACTCGTTTCGGTGTGTATTTGCCACTTTACGATATTACAACAAGAAACTGAAACCCAAGCAGCATCAGTCCAAACAAGACACGGTAACAAACAACAACAGTGAAGGAGAACAAGGGTGTTTATTTACTTCTCTGTAAGGAGACAACTTTTTGTCCAAGAGGAGAACTAGGGCAGCAAGAAAACGGACTGCCGCGGCAAAGTGGAGACTGTGGGCTGTAATACGACAGCGTCCCGAGGTAAGACACAGCAACATGGTAGGCTAACATGAGCATGTGTGTTTACATGATTTTTGCCCATTTATCTTCCAAAGTTATATTGACAAATTTCCATCGCACACACACACACACATATATATGTATATGTATATGTATATATATATATATGTATGTGTGTGTGTATATATATATATATGTGTATATATGTATATGTGTAAGTATATATATATATATATATATGTGTGTATATGTATATGTGTATATATATGTATGTATGCCGTATAGTGCGGCCCATAGTATATATGGGCTGCACGGTGGCTGAGTGGTTAGCACATTGGCCACACAGTCAGGAGATCTGGAAGACCTGGGTTCAAATCTCCGTTGGGCATCAAATTGCACCGCATCAAAGGGAGGATGGATGGGGCCATGTACCGTCAGGTGTTGGGTGAGATGGGTCGTGGTTGGGTATTCCAGCATGACAATAATTCAAAACACACGGCCAAGGCGACAAAAGATTGGCTCAAGAAGAAGCATATTAAGGCCCATAGAAAATCTGTGGAGGGAGCTCAAGGTTCGAGTTGCCAAACATCAGCCACAAAACATTCATGACTTGGAGATGATCTGCAAACAGGAGTGGGCCAAAATCCCCCCTGAGATGTGTGCAAACCTTGTGGCCAACTACAAGAACTGGCTGACCTCTGTGATTGCCAACAAAGGTTTTGCCACCAAGTACTGAAGCACGTTTTTCAAAGGGATCAAATACTTATTTCCTTCATGGAAATGCAAATTAATTTATAACTCTTTTTAAATCGCATTTTTCTGGATTTTTTTTGTCATTGTTGTCTCTCAGTGTTCAAATAAAGCTACCATTGAAATTATAGACTGATCATTTCTTTGTTAGTGGGCAAACTTACAAAATCAGCTGGGGTTCAAATAGTTTTATATAGTTTTATAATTTCATATAAGTCATATAGTTTTATAATATAAATATATATATATATATTACAGACAGAGCTGCAGAGATGAAGATGCTGAGGTTATCTTTGGGTGTGACCGGGATGGACAGGATCAGGAATGGGTACATGAGAGGGGCAGGACATGTTAGAGGTTTTGAAGATAAAGTCAGAGAGGCCAGACTGAGATGGGTCAGACATGTTCAGAGGAGGGAGTGAATACAGTATATCGGTAGAAGGATGCTGAGTTTTGAATTGCCAGACAGGAGGCTTAGAGGAAGACCAAAGAGGAGGTTAATGGATGTAGTGAAAGAGGACGTATTTTCACATGGTTTTAAAGGAAAATGCTTTGAAATGCCCTAACGCGTACTACCTGATATTTTAGCATCTTCACCTTCCACTTCCTGCGTAGTATGAGCCTCACCGCGATTGTCAGGCAATCAAAGAGGAAAAGTTGGGGTTTGTTTGTGACAAGTGAGCCTTTTATTCTTCCTCAGACAAAACCACCTATTCAACTTTTCTTGCATTTCTCAGCATTCTCACACAATATTTGAGCATGTTGCAATTTCTAGTTATTATTCCTCTGCTCTTTATTTCATTGCTGAACAGAAGCGAAGAACAAAATGTGTGGCTCGTCCGGGATTATTGTTGTTGTTATTGTTTTTCCGCTTCACGGCAGCGGTACCTCTCAATGGACTGCAGCTACTAAATTTGTGGCTTGGCTCAGAACAGGTGAGGTGTTATGTCTGTTCTGAAATATATTGGACTTTTCCGCCAATAAGATGAAATGCAAGATCAAGGACAGGGAAAATCAATAATATTGGTTGTGCTGTCGAAATTGCACTTTTGACATGTCCAATCAGATTTCTACCCATCCATGACAGCACTGATAGTTGCTTAAGTGCGTCGTATCGGGGGATTGCTATATGTTGGGATTTAAGATATGCAGTATGTCAAAATTTTAGCAACCTTTTTATTACTTACTGTGTAGCAATATTATTTTACCAGCCATTCAAAATGACTCGACACCGCCATTGATGGTTATGACACACTCCCTTAATCCTCTTGGATGTGGGTTTCACCAAAAGCTGCACAGGTTGTTACTGGAACCCTCTACCACTCCTCCAATGACACGATGGACCTGGTGGATGTTTGATACCACATTTCCTATTGGCAACGGCCCGCAGGTGTTCCGTTGGGTTCAAGTCTCACACTTGGAGGTGTCATCTTGGAGGTGCGTTTAGGCTTGTTATCATGTTTGAAAACTGCCATGCGGCCGAGTTACCAAAGAAAGGGGGTCACGCTCTCCTTCACAATGTCACAGTACATGTTGGAATTCATGTCTTTGTCAATAAACCGCAGCTCCCCAGTGCTGGCAGAACTCCTGCCTAAGGGTGCACCGTTACATGTATTTATATCCGGTCTTTTTTGTAGATAATCTTTGTTTCGGTACAGAAGCGTGCTGAGAAATGAACCGTGATTATTTCACACCACCGTTACTCCCCAGGTCAGGACACTACCTCCACCATTCTTGACACTTGTGTTGCCAGCAATTAGGCAATAATGGTTGTGTGTTAACTGGATGGCGGTGCACCCCTGCCCCAGATGTATATATACACAGTGTTTTGAGAACAAGACATAGTTAGTATAATGTCAACAAGATAGTGAAATTCAGTGACACTTGAACAAGTTAGTACATACCCCTCTCAATTTCAATGGACATTAAACTCTCTATACAAGCTGTACACTGACTACTCCGAAAAATAATCTTATTTTTTATTGGTTTGTTTCCTTGAGAAGATAATAAAAATGCTTGGGGAAATATGATTGGCGGGGTTACTTTAGTGGGATAAGTGGGATTGTCATATGTAAACAAGGATGCATGTGTTTACACTAGAGAAGAAATACTGGGTCACATACTGGGTCATGATGGCAAAGTTTGTTCTGGTTGCAATTTCAACCATCCCAGTAACATAGCATGTCAAAAGTCCCAGTGGATTTCTTTATTATTTTAGATACAGCACCTCCTCCAGGTATTGCGGAAGATTT
Organism: Oostethus manadensis; assembly: GCA_024372805.1. Classification (NCBI taxonomy): domain Eukaryota; kingdom Metazoa; phylum Chordata; class Actinopteri; order Syngnathiformes; family Syngnathidae; genus Oostethus; species Oostethus manadensis. The sequence continues at coordinate 77,397 of QODF01000168.1, read as the reverse complement.
ATCCCTTAAGACACGGGTCGGGAACCTTTTGGGTAAGAGAGCCATGAAAGCCACAAATTTTAAATGTATTTCCGTGAGAGCCAGATCCTGTTTTTTTAACAGCGATTGCAACTAAAAGTGTGCTTTTTTAAGGAAGACCAACAATTTTAGGAGATAAGTGCCTGAATTGGATGGATTATAGAGCTGAGAAGGTTTTATATTTGGATTATTTTTAACACTGTGATTCCTGTCATGTTTTACTTTCATATGTCAGCAGAAAAAACATTACATACGTTATACATTATAAGACTAAAATTATATAGTTAATCGTAATATGACTTTATTCCCACAATATTTTAACTTTATTCCCATTTTCATTTTCCCCCCCCACCCGAATATCACAAAAATTACAACTTTATATTGTTTTTTGATTCTTATAATTTAACATTTCAAAAAATTTAAAAATAACTTTATGCTACCACAATTAAATTATTTTTACTTTTTTATTCACCTAAAATTGTGACTTCTCCTAATACTTTGACCGTCTACTAAGCATTTTTTTCCGTTTCTGCCGGGGTTTTTACAACCTTCCAATTGTTTCCACTTTTCTTGTAATTATGACTTTATTCCTGTAATATTTTGACTTCGTTCTCCTGATATTATAACCTTCTCCGTGACCTAGTTTTCCAAAAATGACAGCTTTTTTATTGTGCTTAGATTACTTTTTTCACCTAATATTTGGACTTTCTTTTTGTAAAATGACCTCTGATTTTTTTCCCATTTTTGCTCTTTCCTTCAAGTTCTTTTGTTAAATTGTATTTTTAGATTGCAACGCGGGCAATTAAATTACTCGGCCCGCACTTTGAACACCCCTGTTGTAAGCAAAATACATTACATATATTTTAGGCAAAAACTACAAATAAATAAAGGTTGCGGTGTTAAACGTCTGAGAGCCACATGTGGCCATCACAAGCGCCACATCCGGCTCCCGAGCCACAGGTTCACAAACGCGCTCCTCCTATCACTTCTCTGCTTAGTATGAGTGTGCGCGTCATTTGCTGACAAGGACGGACAGAGGGGGCGGTGCTTGCTATAATATGTACGTGCGTGTTTGTGTATGAGAGAGTTGACTCCGGGCAAAGCCGATTAGAGCTTATCTCCGCTGTCATTCTATCCTCGTCCTCCTCAGGCTTCTCCCTCACACACACACACACACACACACGCACACAGTCGCGCGTTTTCTCCCGCATCATTTAAGTTCTGAATGAGCACCATGGATTCCTCTCAAGCGTCTCTCCACACCAGGAGCTCCGCGGACGCAGCGCTTCCGCCGGCAGGACAACTTTTACGCACGGTTCTGCCCTTCTGAGTCCAGTGCAGAAAAACCAAAAACTTTTACACGAGCATGGCCAAGCGGTGAGAACGAAGAAGAAGGAGAAGCAGATCTTCGCGGCGGTGAAAATGCAGAAGAGCGTGCGTTACAACGAGGGCCATGCGCTTTTTCTGTCGGCGGTGGCGCGTAAAGAGGGCACCAAGCGCGGCTACCTGAGTAAGAAGACGGCCGAGAACAGCCGCTGGCACGACAAGTTCTTCGCCCTCTACCAGAATGTCCTCTTCTACTTCGACAACGAGCAGAGTGCCCGCCCGGCCGGGATTTACCTGTTGGAAGGGTGCACCTGCGAGCGCACACCGGCACCCAAAATGTCCACCACTGGGAAGGAAGCCCTGGAGAAACAGGTGGGGGCATTTCATCCGAAGACGCGCAAAGTGTGCACGTTTTTGCACATTGTGCGTGTACTAAAAGTACTACATGTGTAGCAGTCACATGATTCATGTTGACACCAAGAAAGAAAGTCTCATCACCAACTCGTATCAATCTGTGCAATATTGCCAAAATGCACAAACAGCCACAATATTAGGGAGCCTTTGCACGCACGCCTGCACAAAACCTTCAGTACAACAAGAACATGGTTGTGGTTGTACTTGGCAATGGTGTGCAGCTTCACTGCACCTCCCACTGTCATGTGGTACACATGATTTCAAATTGGCAGTACACGTTATTTGGACCCAAGGGCGCTTTACAAAGGCAGAATGTGCGCGCTATTGACTCCCATAAGCTTCTGTGGGTGTGCCTGATGTTGTCTACCCATGCTCCATTTGGCCTCCATGTCAAGTAGCCGAGTGCCGCAGTGGCACAGTTGAAACACCCCTGCAGTGCCCAACAACTGCTTCCTGCAGGTGAGCCTCCTCCGAGGGCATGCCCTGGTTTCCCTCTGTGTTGCAGTCTAGAGTTTGAGTTCTGAATTTGCTGGAGGTGAGGAGTATGTCTCCTGCTCAAGGCAGCAGGCAACAAGTTTGTGTTGAATGCGGACTCCAGCGTGGTGTGTTTGCTACCCACGCTTTCATATTCTGTGGCCCTTTGACATGAGTTTCCCACCACTATACCAAGCGTCACGCTTAAGTGTGTGCTGCAGGAGTGATTAAAGCGAGTGTTTTAACTGGGATGCTGTCTGCACTGCAGTAGTGGTGTTGCCAAGGTTTGTATCCGCCACTGGTGCACTTTCGCAGCATTATTGAGGGGAATGTATTGGGCCAAACTTAGTTGTTGTTATTTTAGAGACTAAATAGTGATTAAGGAGGCAATGCATGCACAAAGTGAATTGCAGGCAGTGAATTTACTTAAAAACGCCCACTCAACAAAATTCACAACACTGGTTTTGCTTCCATTTCTCACCAGCTGAACTCAAAGGTGATAAAACTTTTTCTTTGCACACCAAAGGATCCAATATTGATCGTAATTCTGTGCTGTTGAGCATTCATCATTCATCCTCCTCTGATTATACAGCTTGATTATTGTACAGCTGTGCATTACAGTGGCCACAGTAAAAGGCCCTTCCAAAATGTGGAGTTTTAACTTTTAGGTTAGTGTTGAGACCGCACGGTGGCTGAGTGGTTAGCACATTGGCCACACAGTCAGGAGATCTGGAAGACCTGGGTTCAAATCTCTGTGTGGAGTTTGCATGTTCTCCCCGTGCGTGTGTGGGTTTTCTCCGGGTACTCCGGTTTCCTCCCACATTCCAAAAACATGCATGTTAGCGTCATTGGCGACTCTAAATTGTCCATGGGTGTGAATGTTTGTCTGCCCTCTGATTGGCTGGCGACCAGTCCAGGGTGTACCCCGCCTCTCGCCCAAAGTCTGCTGGGATAGGCTCCAGTGGTGTCAGCTCAAATTTGTAGCCTTACCTTTTGGTAGTGGTAGTGAGCGCGATGCTGACACGGGTGTCACTGCGCCACTAACAAAGTCCGATCGGCATAACCCCTAATAATAATAACTGTTTTGCTGTAGCTTGGTTAATATGCACCTCACTTTATATTCAAATGGGGCGTTATTGGAACTTTGTGGAGTCTTTTTCAGAAGGCTTTGCAGGTAGAGTCAGTGGTTCCCATACGTGCAGTACGGAGCTGCCCCTTTTTGTCTGTTTTACAAGGCATAGTGTCTCACATAAGGATTGTACAGGTTTGTATGTGGTATAATAGTTCTAATGTAGAAACGCAGAGCGAGCACGATTATCTCTGAAATCCAGTTGATTAGCTTACTACCTAATATTGTCAGTGAGGGAAAATCATTGTCAGCTCTCATTGGCTCTTTTTACTAACTTCCTTCAAAAATATTTTTAATAATGTGTGTGGTTTTTTTTTTTTAAACATGGTATTAGTACTTAGATGTTAGCAAGCTCTTCCCATCCTGCCTCGCTTTTTTGCTACAGCTGCGACGCTTAATTAGGGTTATTTTCAATCTGCCTTAAGCTGAAAGCATGTGTACTGCCGCACGAACAGTACGAGCATAGCCGTGGACTCGGAAACCATAAAGCTAACTAATTTGGATGATGTTGCTTTTATCTACCTAAAAAAAAAGCATGATTGCCAACTTTTAGGGGTCGTTTTAGTGTGCATCCTGCAGCATGACACCCCCACAGTGAGCCACGATGCAGTGCACACAGCCTGCCGCCTTCCCTGTACTCAGACAGAGATACAAACCTTTCAAATGATTTGGAATGCATTCACACTGGTCTGAATGGTTTCCACAGCGACCGTGGAACGACGACGTGAGCATCATATTTGGCTTTGGTTACTCGCACAGACACAAACTGCACCTTCTTCCCACGCTTGCATTGATTATTGATCAAAGAGATGCACCAAAAATATTAATCTCGGGTCACATATCCACTCTACGCACACTTTAATGTTAGGGTGTTTTGCCGAATCGCCACAAAATTTGGTACACACCTGTAGCAAACTGACAGGCACATGTGTGTCAAATTTGAGCAAGATTGGTTGAACGGCTGCCATCCAACACATTTTTTAAGGGCATGAGCGCTTACCCGCATTGATGATAAAACTTTGGGGATATCTGTTTCATATAGTCCCATGTTTCCCCAAACCATTTTGAGTAAGACCCAGAGGGGGCGCCACAAATGTCATTTACTTTTCATATTTCATATTCTTAGACAATGAGGTGACTTCAGTAGTGTAGGAGGAGGTGAGATGACACTACCAAATTGTGGTGCGCATACATACCAGCTTCAACATGGACCCAAAGCAAGAGTTGAATTCAAAATTTCATTTAATTTAATTTCAATTTTCATTTCCACCGTCAGAGGTCCTCGCTACGTCGCGGTTTGAATGTCGTGTCTTCACGGTATTGCAGTTTTCAAAAATTTTTCGCTGTTTTGTGGTTGAATATGGTCATTTGCTAGTAGGAAATATGCAAATTTCAGCAAATGGAAAGTATTTTTGCCCAAAATAAAGCATTTTCAAGCATGAAAAAGACTAAAGGAACAAAAATACAAGTATCAGGCACTCAAAAGACCAGCTATCTTTGACTGGCATGTGCCTTGAAGTCCTGGGGAAAGGCGTGCGTGCCATCTATTCGAAGAGTTGACTGTTAACTGAGCGCTAACAGTGTAGACAATGACTGTGAGCAGCTCCTGTGTGAATGTCGACTGCATTGGTTGTTAATGAAGCTTGAAGAGATTGACGTGCATGTCTACTACATTGGCTACTACAAGTGCAGAGGTGACTATAGGGGTGTTATTTCATGTCTAGACGGCTATAATAATGTTAAAAAACGGATTTAGAAGGTCAAAAACAGGTTTTTGAGGCTATAACTACAAAAATATTTAATGTATTAACACTGAATCCTACTTTTCAGAAATTCACTTCCCGGCCGGATGACAGTATTCATTTAACAATATGTTTAGTAGTTGAACCTCACTAAGTGGTGTTTACTGTGTAAAGCTCATATGGTTTTGAAACAAACTTTTGTTTGGGTTTGACTTGTTTTGTGCTTGTATTGCTTTGGAAAACCAGCAGATACAAAACAGACGTCCAAAGTTATGGACAATCAGTGGCCAAGTGCTCCCTGTGCGCCATGTTTTGTTTGATGGTGCTCATGTTTTTACAGTCAGCCTTGCTTAGATTTTACTTATATGTTCTTGTCAGTGCCCGGAAGGTGTACACCAAATTTTGTGGCGATTCTGCCAAGCACCCACAAATTACAGTGGCTGTTTTTTGTCATGCTATGTGATAAATTTCAAGTCAATAAAACTTTGGGGCCCTGTGTGGAGTTTGCATGTTCTCCCCGTAATTTTGGGGAAATTTGTTGGGAAGTGTGTTGGAGCAAGTTATTTGTGCTCTAAAAATCACAATATTGTCTATATTATGCATGTATGTGTGGGCTAAGTAAACAGAAAGCCAAAGATAAACAATACAGTAACTGCATATTCTTACCACGCACTGACGTAACTCTTACAGTAAGTACAATTTGATGCATTTAAGTGTGCTCTGAAATCCATCCATCCATTTTCTTCCGCTTATCCGAGGTCGGGTCGGGGGGGGAAGCAGCCTAAGCAGAGAAGCCCAGACGTCCCTCTCCCCGGCCACTTCGTCTAGCTCTTCCCAGCGGATGCCGAGGCGTTCCCAGGCCAGCTGAAAGACATAGTCTCTCCAGCGTGTCCTGGGTCTTCCACCGGTTGGACGTGCCCTGAACACCTCTCCAGGGAGGCGTCCGGGAGGCATCCCTAACCAGATGCCTGAGCCACCTCATCTGGCTCCTCTCAATGCGAAGGAGCAGCGGTTCTACTACGAGTCTCTCCCGGATGACAGTGCTTCTCACCCTATCTCTAAGGGAGAGCCCAGCCCCCCTGCGGAGGAAACTCATTTTGGCCGCTTGCACCCGCGATCTTGTCCTTTCGGTCACTACCCCATGACCATAGGTAAGGGTAGGAACCTCATCCCCGACCCGGAGATGGCACTCCACCCTTTTCCGGGCGAGAACCATGGACTCGGACTTGGAAGTGCTGATTCTCATCCCCGCCGCTTCACATTCAGCTGCGAACCAATCCAGAGAGAGTTGAAGGTCACGGCTTGATGAAGCCAGCAGGACCACGTCATCTGCAAAAAGCAGAGACCGAATCCTGTGGCCATCAAACTGAAATCCCTCAACGCCCTGGCTGCGCCTAGAAATTCTGTCCATCAAAGTAATGAACAGAATCGGTGACAAAGGGCAGGCCTGGCGGAGTCCAACCCTCACTGGAAACGGGTCCAACTTATTGCCGGCAATGCGAACCAAACTCTGACACCGGTCATACAGGGAACGAACTGCCTGGATTAGGTGGTCTGATACCCCATATTCCCGGAGCACTCCCCACAGTATTGCCCGAGGAACACGGTCGAGTTCCTTCTCCAAGTCCACAAAACACATGTAGACTGGTTGGGCAAACTCCCATGCACCCTTAAGGACCCTGCCAAGAATATAGAACTGGTCCACTGTTCCACGACCAGGACGAAAACCACACTGCTCCACCTGAATTCGAGATTCGACTATCCGGCGAATCCTCCTCTCCAGAACCCCTGAATAGACCTTTCCGGGAAAGCTGAGGAGTGTGATCCCACAATAGTTAGAACACACCCTCCGGTCCCCCTTCTTGAAATAGAGGACCACCACCCCGGTCTTCCTGTCCAGGGGCACCGACTCCGATGTCCGCGCAATGCTGCAGAGTCGTGTCAACCAAGACACGCCCACTGCATCCAGGGCCTTAAAGAACTCCGGGCGAATCTCATCCAGCCCAGAGATAGGGGAACCAGCCTCAGAGTCCCCGGGCACTGCTTCCATGTTGGAAGATGTGTCTGTGGGATTGAGCAGGTCTTCAAAGTATTCCCTCCACCGGTCCACAACATCTCGAGTCGAGGTCAGCGGTACATCGTCCCCACCATACACGGTGTTGACTGTGCACTGCTTCCCCCTCCTGAAACGGCGGATGGTGGACCAGAATCTCTTTGAAGCCATCCGGAAGTGGTTTTCCATGGCCTGTCTGAACTCCTCCCATGTCCGAGTTTTTGCCTCAGTGACTGCCAGAGCCGCAGACAGCTTGGCCTGCCGGTACCTGTCACCTGCCCCCAGAGTCCTATGGGCCAAAACGGTCTGATAGTACTCTTTCTTTAGCTTGACGGCATCCCTCACTGCTGGTGTCCGCCAACGGGTTCTGGAATTACCGCCACGACAGTCACCGCCCACCCTTTGGCCACAGCTTCGATCAGCCGCATCGACAATGGAGGCATGAAACATCGCCCACTCGGATTCAATGTCCGCTGCCTCCCTCGGAACATGGTCAAAGCTCTCCCGTAGGTGGGAGTTGAAAATCCTTCTGACAGGGGACTTTGCCAGACATTCCCAGCAGACCCTCACAATGCGTTTGGGTCTGCCAGGTCTGACCGGCATCCTCCCCCACCATAAGAACCAACTCACCACCAGGTGGTGGTCAGTTGACAGCTCTGCCCCTCTCTTCACCAGAGTGTCCAAAACATGTGACCGCACGTCCGATGACACAACCACAAAGTCAATCATCGAACTGCGGCCCAGGGTGTCCTGGTGCCAAGTGCACATGTGGACACCCTTATGCTTGAACACGGTGTTCGTTATAGACAATCCGTGACAAGCACAGAAGTCCAATAACAAAACACCGCTCGGGTTAAGACCAGGGGGGCCGTCCCTCCCAATCACACCTCTCCAGGTCGCAGCCAACATGAGCGTTGAAGTCACCCAGTAGAACAAGGGAATTCCCTGAGGGAGCACTCTCCAGTATTTCCTCTAAGGACTCCAAAAAGGGTGGGTGTTCTGAACTGCTGTTTAGCGCATAAGCACAAACAACAGTCCGGACCCGTCCCCCCACCCGAAGGCATAGCGAAACTACCCTCTCGCTTACCAGGTTAAACTCCAACGTGCACGCTTGTAGCCGGGGGGCAAAAACAATTTCCATCCCTGCCCGTCGCCTCTCATTGCCGGCAACACCAGAGTGGAATGAAGTCCAGCCCCTCTCGAGAGGACTGGTTCCAGAGCCCTTGCTGTGTGTTGAGGTGTGTCCGACTATATCTAGCCGGAATTTCTCCAACTCACGCACCAGCTCAGGCTCCTTCCCCGCCAGAGAGGTGACATTCCACGTACCTACAACTAGCTTCTGTAGCCGAGGATCGGACCGCCAAGGCCTCCGCCTCCGGCCGCCACCCAGCTCACTTAGTACCCGACCCCTTAGGCCCCTCCTACGAGTAGTGAGCTCATTGGAGGGGGGACCCACATTACCTTTTTGGTCAGTGCCTGACAGGGCCCCATGGGTGCAGGCCCGGCCACCAGACGCTTGCCCTCGTGCCCCACATTCAGGCCTGGCTCCAGAGAGGGACCCCGGTGACCCGCGTCCGGGCGAGGGAAAACGGAAGTCCAATGTTTTTAATCATCATCAGGGTCTTTTGAGCCACTCTCTGTCTGGTCCCTCCCCTAGGACCTGTTTGTCATGGGTGGCCCTACCAGAGGCATGACAGCTCCCGACAACTTAGCTCCTAGGATCATTGGGACACGCAAACTCCTCCACCGCGATAAGGTGGTGGCTCAGGGGAGGTGCTCGGAATAACAGAAAGTATATCTAAACCCAAAACAAATTGAATTACTTGATGTCTTTGAATGCAACTCTTCATGGCTCGTAATAACATGATTAAGGTTGATTCAAATGTTGTGCTGCCGTTAAAGAGCAACAGCCCATTTGAAACGTCCCCATCAAAGTCATAGATAGACGCTCAGCGTCCGACTGTGTAAAAGCGTCGTGGCGTTGCGGGGGTGAATGAGAAGGAAGTGGTGTCACCTGTTACCTGTGATAAATAGCTGATTCTGAACAAAAGATAAAGGTATTCTAGTGCATGAAATGTACTTTTCTTTTGGACATTTTAGGGGAAGTTGAGCTTCCCTCGCATTTTTTAAGCAATGGCCACTGTTTTTATTTGCCTTTCACTTTGTTTTCATGCAGCCTGTAGTGGCACTATTTGATCCTGCACACGAAATGTGGGTGTTTGTTGTATACGTTTACTTCCGTCTAAATAAAAATATTAACAATAACTCACAACCAACTTTCAGGTCCCTTCAGCAAAACAACTTGGTCCATCAAAATAAAAGCCATGTAGTAGAACTTGCACGTGCAGTCCACACTTTTCACTCCGAAATCGCGCTTTCTATTAAACATTGTAAGCGTACACCTTTACTTGTTTTGTACCAGTTTCTTATTCCGTAATGTGTTGCACGAGCAAGGGGCGTATGTCAATGACGCTAAAGGGATGAGGAAGCCGAGCATCGGTGGTATGCTCATCGCTGCGGTCCGTCTGGAATAATTAATCAAATACCTCCTAAAGCCTCACGCTCATGTCTTGACTCCCACAGCAGCAGGAACACTTTCTCATTTGAAAATTGGAAAGTTTCGCTTTTTCTTCTGTTTGCACATACTCTGGTGGCCGGTCCACCTTTTTTGTTTTAACTTGAGCTTTTTGAGTGGATGTTGCACTGCCTGTTCATTTTTGCCATAGTACAGGTTGGCATTTAGCTCTCCTAACTCCCCTGCAGCATTAGTGAGATGCTAAGCCGCCCAACAGCCGAATGAACTACAAAACACGCCGTCAATGAATTGATTGGCTGCGGGAGTAAATACGTGCTATCGTTGGCTGGACTGCTTGTTGACCCCTGTCACTCATTGAGTGACTTTCAAACTGGTACAGAGTAAATTGTTACGTGTTTATTTAATCTACAGTTCCGGTTAGATTGAATTTTGTAAGACTTGTTGTGCGCTGAGAACGCGAGAGCAGTGTGCAATTTTGCACACGCGTAGCTTAGAGGGAACATTACCTGTCCCTGAATCATTTGATCCTTTATTCCATCAGCATTACCCTTAAATAGTGCATTTATTCATTATTTCATTTAATTTTTCATAAAATGGCGCTATTGCTTTTCTTTCTGCGGGTAGATAGTTTACTTATTGGAAGAGGTCAGTTCTGAATACTTTCTACCTAAGATAAGCAAAAAGGTCAACCAGTAAAAAGACTATAAAAAGTAAAACAAAAAGAAACATGAACGTCAGATATTTAATATTGCTTGTGTCCTGCTTACAACCTTTAGTGGGACTTTCTGAAAACAGGTTTTAACAATATTAGAGCCCCGTAGACATGTAATAAAACTCAAAGTCTCTTCACACTTTGTTATTCTTTGTTTACATGACATTGCACAGGTGAGGATCACTGCATGGACAAAAGACGTATGTCGCTAGCATAGCAAGCTACCAAGCTTACTAGTTAGCTTCTCCAATTAACTTATTCTAAACATAAGAAAGTTGTTCAAACGGAGTGGGGAAGAAGGACAAACAAGCCCTCGACTTACCACTTCCACACGAAATGAGAGGAGAACCTTTTTTTCCCCCACTCGATCTTAGCCATGGCATGCCCGTGTTTCAGCCATGGCATGTCGGCTCCACTCTGCTGGCTCAGTAGCCAGTCTTCATGCAGTGTGAAAGGTAATGGCATGTCTTATAACATTACTGCTGCCTAGTGACCAAAATACTACATTGAACTTGTCCTTCAATACTTTTGGACGACTAATAGACCATAGTCAATCAACCATAAAAGAGCGATAATTTATTAGACACGACAACGCCCAAACTCTGAAACCGGTCTTACAGGAAACCAACCACCTGTATTAGGCGGTCCGATACCCCATTTTCCCGGAGCACTCCCCACAGTATTCCCTGAGGAACACGGTCAAATGCCTTATCCAAGTCCACAAGTCAGAGTTTGGTTCACAAGTTGGTCCCGTTTTCAGTGAAGGTTGGACTCCGCCAGGGCTGCCCTTTGTCACCAATTCTGTTCATTACTTTCATGGACAGAATTCCTAGGCGCAGCCAGGACGTTGAGGGGTTTCAGTTTGGTGGCCACAGGATTCGGTCTCTGCTTTTTGCAGATGATGTGGTCCTGCTGGCTTCATCAAGCAGGGACCTTCAACTCTCACTGGATCGGTTCGCAGCTAAGTGTGAAGCGGCTGGGATGAGAATCAGCACCTCCAATTCCGTGTCCATGGTTCTCGCCCGGGAAAGGGTGGAGTGCCATCTCTGGGTCGGGGATGAGGTCCTGCCTCAAGTGGAGGAGTTTAAGTACCCCGGGGTCTTGTTCACGAGTGATGGAAGGATGGAACGTGAGATGGACAGGCGGATTGGTGCGGCGTCTGCAGTGATGCGGACTTTGCACCGATCTGTCGTGGTGAAAAGAGAGCTGAGCCGAAAGGCAAAGCTCCCAATTTACCGGTCTATCTACGTTCCTATCCTCACCTATGGTCATGAGCTTTGGATAGTGACCGAAAGGACAAGATCGCGGGTACAAGCGGCCGAAATCAGTTTTCTCCGCAGGGTGGCTGGGCTCTCCCTTAGAGATACTGTAGGGTGAGAAGCACTGTCATCCGGGAGAGATTTGGAGTAGAACCGCTGCTCCTCCGCCCTGAGAGGAGTCAGATGAGGTGGCTCAGGCATCTTGTTAGGATGCGTCCCAAACGCCTTCCTGGGGAGGTGTTCAGGGCACGTCCAACCGGTCGGAGGCCTCTGGGAAGACCCAGGATACGTTGGAGAGACTATGTCTCTCAGCTGGCCTGGGAGCGCCTCGGCATCCGCTGGGAAGAGCTGGACGAAGTGGCCGGGGAGAGGGACGTCTGGGCTTCCCTGCTTAGGTTGCTGCCCATGCGACCCGACCCCGGATAAGCGGAAGAAAATGTATGGATGGATGGACGACCACACCCAGGCGACTATTGGAGGCTAGGAAAGTGGGTAATTGAATGAAGGTCTTATTGCAGCCTTTACGGTATTTATGTGGTGTTAGTTCGGTAATGTCTATGATATGCTGCAATGCATGGACCGGTGTTGTCGTCTCTTTAGTTCCCGTGTAGTGGTCCACACCAGAAATGTGTCCATCAATGAGTGTATCTTGCAAAGCAGACGTCATGCTTGCATCATTGCTGTCTATTCCAGTCACTCATTGTCGTCAGGGGAGAGATGCTGTCATTTCTGCATTTTAATATCCGTAGCAGATGAATCTATCTGGATCCCCCTTGGTTGTTGTTTGCCTAATGAATATATTACTTACAGTCCAATTTCACATCAGAGGTTTTCCATCACCAACCTGGAGATGTTTAGCCATGTGAGGCGTTGCTGTGTGATGTGTTATGCTTCCAAAAAAACTCCCAAATACATTCTGCTCCTCTCCCAGCTGGTGGACCTAATGACCCATGTACAATTAGCGACCCCTCATTGTGCACCGCTTTTTATCTACCCATGAAGTTCCTTCATTTTCCTCCTCAGATGAGGTTTCAGGTGAGCTCAAAATAGTTCTTTTGTGCCTCATTTTCTCTCTTTATGTGTCACTTTCTACAGTGCAGTGAAAGACCCCAAGAATGAGGAGGGTACATTGCCAACCATTTGATGGTTGAGTGAGCACAAAGGTGAAATGATTGCGTTGGGAAGATGCCACAGAGAGAGTTGCAACGCTGTAGAACTCCAATATTTAATGTACACCCCTACGTGTGAGCGTCAAAATATTAGTAACAGCCGTTAGTACGACGCTGTGCTGTGTCAAATAGAACCATAATAATAAGTGGAAAAGTAGGAAAATTGTACATGCTTAGAGTTATTTGGAGTATTTTAGGCAGGTGGGGGCTAATTAATTGAATTAATCATGATTAATCACCACGTGCAACAATGTCTGAAATATACCCAATTTAAGTGTATACTATTGAAAGAAAGATAGAAGACAAGGCAGGATTATACAGTACATATTTGTATGTATTAACAGCTCCAAATGAACTGAAAGCACAAATGAAGCTAAATGATACCACATCCGTCTGAAAATCTATTTTCCTAACATTTCCTAATGAGGGATTGTGTTCAAAGACACCACGTAACTTGAGTTTCATGCACATGTTTTGAGTTTATTTTCTGGGATTTCCGAGTATACGTAAATGCAGAAAATTTTATTTTTGCATTAAGTTACAAAGTGAGTGATAAGATTATTCAATTATTGTTTTTCTCGACCTTTCTGTCAGCCGCCTCATACACACAGCCACGCATAGATGAATAATAAAGATGGTGTTGTGATGTTTGGAAGGTCCCTGAATGCATCTCGCAGTCATCTAGTGACAAAGTGTCGTTCCGAGGCTGAATGAACTAGAGACGTGTGTGTGAGTTGGAGATACATACACCATATGGTGTTGGAATTGCACTGCTGTTGATTTGTTCAGGTCAGAATAAAGTTATAAAAGAGCATCAAACTGTGTGTTACTCTGTGAGGAGGCTACACAGTGCCGCCATCTGTCGTCAGGGAGCCGTGGCTTGCAATGATGTGCACGTGTATTACTCCAGGATGATCAAAGACAGTCTGGAGTTACCTGTAAGTACTGTGACAGTATTCACAGTACTTACAGCTTTACTTAGCGTGAAGCTAATTTACTCACAAGAATCTCCCACAAAGTCCCTCTGTTTAAAAAAAGTGTATTACGCTAAAATCTTAATGTAATTAATTAAATAAATTAGTTATTGCTGTTAACGCTCTATTTCTGACAACCATAGTTCATACATTTTGTTAAAAAAAAAACAGTATATATAATAGCTTTACAGTCGCATGCGTGCGTTTGCACTAAAAAAACAAAATGAGGCAAAAGACTTTGAGGTAGAGATTTTAAGGTGTACACAAAACACCTAAAACTGCTAAATCCTAAAATGGACTTGACACCCCAAATAACCATGATATGTTCAATTATAATAATTAATATTTGCATGTGTAATTTCAAAAATATTCACATTTATCATTAATAATTGATGCTGATATATTAATAATAATATGGATTAATATTTCTAGCTGAACTGTACCTGTTTTTTTACCATGTTTCAATAAAACCCTTTTGAAAGCTGTCAAATTACAGTGCACTGTAATTTCTCCCTCTTTAAAAACTAGTCCATTTTTTCATGTTCCGCCTCTTTCTCTTCATTGCCTCAACTTGTGAGATTGATCAATGCAAGTTCAAATTGCACAGAGTGGTGGAAGCTGCGGTGAGAAGCAGGCAAAGTCAGATATCGCGTTGCCATGGAGATGCTATCCTGTTAGTGGCTGCTGACACAATTCAGAAAGATGTGAGCGCTTAAATTATTATGTAACTCTCTCGCTTGACTCTGGATGCCTCTGTGCTTCTCTGTCAAAAACTGTTACAACTCTGATTAGCTTGGATTTAATAATGCTCCCACAGCCGGTGAATCAAAGTGACAGGTACATTTCAAAAAAGAAACAGAAGAATACGGGATAGGAGGATGGAGACGTGGATGTTTTTGTCCCAATAACCCCAAACAGTAGCATGTCCAACCTCCCGGGGGGCAAATGTGTGTCTCCTTTAGATTGTTTGCTCCACTGAATCCTCACTGAGACACAAAAGAAAAGCATGGAAGCATGAGGGGATGCCGAGATGGGAGGAGGAGGAGGTGGAGTGGGTTTAGAGAGGAGGCAGAGTGGGATGATAGGTGAAGAGCCAAAGTCCACTCAGAGCTCAGAGTCTTTGCTCGTCTAAGAATAGCAACTCTTGAGCTAACCCAGTGCCCCAGGACACGAGCATTGGAATAAAAGCTTCTATACTTCACACAACCTTGTTGAATGTGCACCAATGAATGTGCGTCTGTGCATGTGTTGGCATGTGTCTCCTGAAGTCTTAGAAACAACCATCAGGCAGCAAGCATTTCCTGTTTTGCACAGTGAGTTATAGAATTGTTTCCCCCGACTCAGAATGCAACTGGTAGAGCCCTCTCTGTCTAATTGTACCTATTGTAATTGTTATGCATCAGTCCACTCATAGGCTGACACAAAAAATGATGTTAATGTCCAAGCAATTCTAAGTTTGATCAAAGTTACTTAAGATTTGTCGGATCAAAACATGATCGCTGCATAAGACTCGACGTGACAGCCACGTCTATTTCAGGAATGTAGTACATCCCATACGGCATCAAAAGCATCATGGGAACTGTGGTTCTTACAGCGGTAACATAAAGCTAATCGGAGGTGAGTATAGGATCGCTGCTCTGTGCAAATGTCTGGTTAGCTATGATGCTAACGTAACTTATTGTCATTGTAGTATGTAACGCAAGCTTCACAATATTGACCAGCGCACATTGTCTCACACCAGGAAATAAACGTCGTCACTGTCTACAACAAGCTCCAAGTCTCCAGGTCATTTCCACCAATAGACACAACGCAGAGATCTGGTGCATACGATGTTATAAAACTGGGGCTGTCACAAATGATAGGCGCGTTGATGGCGGCAACTAATTTATTTAATTAAGTTAATTTTTTTGTTTTAGCGTAATTCATTTGTTTTGCGTAATTACACATTGTGGTGTACACACTGTAGCTCCCTATGGGGTCACACTCAGTCTGCCGCTCTTTATGAACTTTATTTTGACCGGAACACGTCAACGGCCGTCCAATTCCAACACCACGTATGTGTCTACCGTGTCACAGACACACGTCTAATCCATTCAGTGGCAGCCTTGGAATGGGACTGCACGATCCAAACCTCTTTATTATATGTGTATGTATGGTGTAAATAAACAGAAAGACAAATAAAAAAATATTCCCATCACTCACTTCACTGCTGAAGTACAATGTGCTGCATTTAAGTCTGCTTGAAAACCCCACCCAAAAAAACCAAAAACGTGTATTTAATTGAAGTTACGTGGGGTCTTTCAACACAATCCTTGATTTCTCCTAACAACGCGTTTAAAGTGTGATTCAAATGTTGAAGAAACTAGTGTTAGGTAAATACATTTTCAGATGTGTGGGCTATGTTCTAGCTTGATTTACTTTTCAGTTAATTTGGAGCTCTTAGTACATACAAATATATAAAATCCTGTCTTTCAATACAATACAATAAAAATGTGCATATTTCAGGCATAGTTGCAAATAGCAATTAATCATGATTAATTAATTTAAAAACTGTGATTAAACTGATTACAATTTTTAATCATTTGACAGCCCTAAATAAAACATTGAAAATTGTTTTGTGACTCAGTAAAAAAAAAAAGAAAAGTGTTTTTCCAGTCCTATACTGTAGTTTGTCATTGTTTTTTTTTAAAAGTAATGTTGTCTCATCTAGTTCTTGCGAACAACATCATGTACAGTATCGTCTCAGCTCGTAAGCTGAGTGTATCATGACACCCCTAACTAACAACAAACATAGAGAGTCTCCGTGCTCAGTATTTCAAACGGCCGCTGCATGCTGTTCCTGGTGCTTTTCTCAGATCACAGGTTTTCATGACTTTTACTTCAACCTCCACCAAATTTAGTCATTTGTGCACATCATAGTAGCAATTTCTCCTTGCTCCGATGAAATGGCAAATGCTCGGCTGTTTTTTAACATTAGCATTGCTAGATTCGGGTCAGTCCAAAAGAACTATACTCATGGATGCTGAATAGTCGTTCCCAATAGTCTCTTTATTTCATTGCCTGAGTCATTACATACAAAATTTTGAACTAGTTATTAAATCCTGCCTAGTAAATGTCCTACCTTTCCATCCATCCATCCATTAAGGTTGCAGGTATGCTGGAGCCTATCCCAGCTGACTTTGGGAGGGAGGCGGGCTACACCCTGGACTGGTCGCCAGCCAATCGCAGGGCAGACAAACAAACATTCACACTCTCATTCATACCGATGGACAATTTAGAGTCGCCATTTAACCTTTCATTATCCTTTTTTGCTGGAATGTCTCCTAAATTGAACAATTGCGTTTAGGTGAATTTCTTTACTTGGCAAAAACATACAAACCAAGCAGGAAAGGGGAAAGGGGGCAAACGGGGGAAGACATAGCCCAAAAACGTAGGCAGATTCCAAATGAAATTGTGTGCAGCCATTTCCGACAATGGCGTCCTCACCCATATCCCCTTCTTGGTCCATATAATACACAACCTTTGCTGACTTTTCTAGTCCCTGACAATGAGAGGGGTGCAGGCCAACTCAGCAAGTGTGTTGTGTGGGATAATGTGAGTGTTTTCACCACTCACTTCTGGTCATGCAATGCTTTGCAGGACATGACAGAATGCTAGTCCAATATCTCGCTCCCTACTCCCCATTCCTTAATCCGATAGAGGAATTTTTCCCTGCATGGAGGTGGAAAGTATATGAATGGTGTTCACATGCACAATCGGCTCCGCTTGCAGCCATGGATGCTGCGTGTGATGACATAACAGTAGACTCTTGCAGAGGGTAGAATCGCCACTCGGGGAGGTACTCCCCTCGCCGCATTGCAAGGGATGATATCAGATGTGTAGATGAAAATATGTGAGCAGATAGACAGGAACGTCTGGGTGTGTTTTGAATACATACAATACAGCAATACAGTACAATATGTACTGTTACAGTATACTGTTCACATTAGGGCACAGCTCTAGCAAAAAGGGGTTTGTTATGTTGTAAATACAGTAAATGACTGTGGTATATTGCTCTTTTGCACAATACTGTGGAATTGCAAAGAGCATATACAGGAAAAATGTGAAACATACATATTGAGTGTCGTGTACTCACTCCCCACTGCTACAGCAATGTGTAACTTTACTGTAGTTTTCAAAATGGCTGTAGTATATAGTGCTGTCTTGAGCATTTTCTGGTTATGTCTGGCGGTTCTGACCTTATTTGCATTGGAAACACGGAGAATTAAGTGTCATAATGAAAACATGACATAGACATTTGACTTTCTTGCTCATCGCGATGGCGTCAAGACAAGACTCATTTCGACGACACCGGCAGTTTCTTTGCCATGAAAACATGCTTTTGAGGAACGGACTATCCAGTCTTTTGCAGGTTATCCACTAGGTTTTGCAGTTTGCACTAATTTTTTTTGAGAAATGGCTGAACGGCTGTGCAAATGTTAATAGGTTTGTTAGAAAACTGTAAAACTGTATAAAGTTGTTGATTTGCCGATGCTGCACATTTTTGATACAATGTTTCTGTCATGTTTTACTCCTGTGTTCATTTATTCCTTTATCTATTTATCATTTATCTTTTATTTATTTATTTATTTTAATGTTGCTGTTTTTTTTAACACAATTTTAAAAGTTGTTTTTTTTTCATCCCTATTTGTGTCTTTCAGAAAATGGCAACATTTAAACTCAGGAAGTGAACAAACTATCAGTAATTGCCTGCCTGCCTGCCTTTGTAGCCTGCTAGCCTACAAAGAAAACTGTAGAAGGCCACCACTTTATAAAATGAGTTACTTTATTGAGTTACAATGGAACTGTCCCCCCCGTCATAACCTACACATGGTATGGTCCTATTTGTCTAATCCCGCTGTCATTCTCCATGAACCCGCATGTAGGCTAGCATGTAGGCTACTAGCTCACAAACTAACTAAAAATAGAGGAAGGCAGTAATTTATGCCTTTTGTATAGGAAATATAGTTATGATGGAACTGTTTTCAGGACCCTAGGACACAAATGGTAAAGTAGTATCCCTCAAATGTAACATCTTAAGTCATTCTCCATGAACCAGGAAGTTAAGCTAACAAAGCTAAGAAACGGACAAAACCAACATATGGGGGTGTTTCCGCGCAGGCAATCCCGCTTCCTCTACACACTGCGTAATGATTTTCACTACTTTTGCTGAATTGTAATGGATGTGTCCCCTGCCTGGGCGGAGGTCAGCTATGTGTTTTTTCGTAGGTGTGTGTGTTGGGCCCTTGTCCTTCTGGCCTGTAGAACTTTTACTGCATACATGTGGGCCGTGAAGGAGTGTTAATAGCAAATGCTGAGGAAGGCACCATCTCCATATGTCTGCACCATCTGTGTCCCTTAGCTGGGACACAGATGAGCAACCAAAACATGTTGCTTAGCTAATATGGGACGGTTTGGGAGTCATTTTGTTTTTGTGGCATTGATGAGCGCCTCTCTTTCATTTCTGCCTGTCCGCAGCATTACTTCCTTGTTGTGTTCGGCCATGACGGGCAGAAGCCCCTGGAGCTGCGGACGGAGGAGGAGGTGGAGTGTGACGAGTGGGTGGAAGCCATTCAGCAGGCCAGGTACATGAAAATGATCTGACCAATCAGCATCCAAGGGCCTGCTTCAAAGGTTCCTTATAGTGTTTTTCCAACAATTTCAATTAGGGCTGCAACTAACAAGTATTTCCGTAGATTAATCTGAAGCTCGATTAATCCAGGGCTGTCCGAAGTGCGGCCTGGGGGCCATTTACAGCTTGTCACTGCTTTTTTATTGGGCTTTGGCACATTCTAAAAGTAAGAGTAACAAGAAAACTAAAAAAAAACCCAGTAAACATGGAAAGAAGAGTTATCGCGGTTAAGTGGCACCAAACACGGCCGCGAATTTCCAAGACGTTGGAGTCAATATTAATAACTGGCATATTTTCAAGGTTCATGACTTTTTAAATAAGATAATCATTTGCACCCTCTAGACATGTAATAACACCCGTGTAGTCATCTTTACACTCCTATTATTCTGTGATTTACAACACATTGTTCAACTCTGATGCGCAGGCTGCAAGATCACTGCAAGCCGGCCATGGCTTTAAATATAGCATGTTACAGAGCTAATTAGTTAGCCTCTGTGTATTTATTCCAAACACAACAAAGGGTTTCAAATGCAGTGGTGAAGAAGGACAAAGTAAAAGGCCAACAAGCTACCACTTCCACACTGAATGGGAGTAGAATGTTCTTTTCACTTTATCTTGTCAAACATGCCGTGGCTGACTCGGCAGTGGCTGACACTTGCAGTGTTACCTGGGTTTTCTCCAGGTACTCCGGTTTCCTTCCACATTCCAAAAACATGCATGTTAGCTTAATTGGCGACTCTAAATTGTCCATAGGTATGAATGTGAGTGTGAATGTTTGTTTGTCTAAATGTGCCCTGCGATTGACTGGCGACCAGTCCAGGGTGTACCCCGCCTCTCGCCCAAAGTCTGCTGGGATAGGCTCCAGCATCCCCGTGACCCTAATGAGGATAAGCGGTATAGAAAATGAATGAATGAATTTTTAAATAGATATGTTTCACTTCCATCATGTTCTGTTACGCTGTTTAAAAATGATTATGCAAGAGAGAAGGTTTTTTTTTCTTCTTTTCATAATGACATTTCAATATAATAACTTTTAGAGCTGTAATTATAATGTCAAACCATCATTTTTTTGTCCTTGGTTATCATACCATCAGAACCATAAAAGTAAGTAAAAAAATAAAAAATTACATACAGAAAAATAAATATGAGACACAAACAAAACAAAGACAAAAGTTAAATTTAAAAAAAAAAAAGGTCGGGAAAAAGTTTTGATATTAAGATAGCAAAGTAAAAATATTATGAGAAAAAATGTACACGAACCAATATGAAATATTCATGAATAAATAAATAAAATAAATACAAACTGCAAAACGTGTAATGTAATTGGAAAACGCTCATACTAATAACACACTTTGCTGCTGATAAAACAAAGCTGAGATTTTTTTATCTTTAAACATATAAAAACATTTCAGCATATCTACATGAGTTGGTTTAAAAAATGTAACAGTGGCCCCCACATCCTTTGATTTTTCCGTACAGTGGAGCCTTGGTTAATGGCATTAATCCTTCCCAAAAGGTCCGACTCAAATCTAAATGTACTCTAACCAAAGCAAATTTTTCCATTAAAAAAATTATACTATAATTCATTCATTCATTCATTTTCTATACCGCTTATCTTCATTAGGGTCACGGTAATACTATATTGTCTATTTTTAAATAATGTCAATTCAATTAATCAGTTCTTGTCAACCAAAAATATGAACACAAAACAAATTTTATAAACAATACTCATATTTTTACCAGCATAAAATGAAGCAAAAATAATTACAAATGACAAATGAATGGGCAACTGAGCAATAAACATTCCTTATCAATTATGAAAATAACACAAAATAAGCACATTATTCTATTTTTAAGTGGAAAAAATAAAAAATAAAACATGTTTGACTCCGGCTCCGGTGAACTTGTTGGAATAAGTTTGAATGCCAATGTTTTGTAGTGTTATGGCTCTAAAATGAGACAGCCAACACTGAGTATCACCCCTCTACGTTTTTGGCTGCTTAACAAGCCAAGTCAAATTTTAGCAAAAAAGTTGATTATTGTTTTCCAAAGTCAAAGCTGATGTGTGTGAGTATCTTGTTTTTCCTAAAACATAAATGTAATAGGTCTGCTTTTGTGGACGACAAAAGAAATTAACAAATATTTACATTTGAGAGGCTGAAATTAAAGGATATTTAAATTTTTAAAACAAAAAAGGATTAATTGATTTGTAAAATAGTTGATTAATTGGGTAATTGCAATAAATCACTGATTTATTGATTAACTGTTGCAGCTTTGATTTGTATTTAAGTCTCAGAGGTCCCACAATAATTTACTGAATGTGACAAAACAATACCTGCGTGACAAACACTAGCATAGCTTTTTGCGCTGCGGTGCTAACATTTCAGTCACATCAACATCCTGCTCAGTTAGCACACTTGCTAAAGCAAACCAAATATGACCAAACTTACAGCTGATACATGCCAAGCAGAGGCAGATAGTTGGCAGAGCTTTGTTTGAAGATGCGCGGCGAAGCCTGTTTTTTTATTCCATAGTGTTTAGCATATTCACAGTGCTTGCTCATAGCTGGGGGCGGGTTAGAGATGCCATGTCCATGAGGAACCAGGATTTTCTTTCGTGGTGTTACAAGCCATTATTTATTTCAAAAGTGGAGCAAACACGAGGGATATGCTGGGAAGTTCGACCTTAAAGCTTTCTATAGGAACAATTTCATCAGCCAAAAAACATGGCTTATACATCAAATATATTTTTTTCTTTTCTCCCCCTCTTCAGTTATTCTGACATCATCATCGAGCGAGAGGTGCTAATGCAGAAATACATCCACCTGGTGCAGATTGTGGAGACTGAGAAGGTGGCGGCCAATCAGCTGCGCACGCAACTAGAGGACCAGGACACGGAGATTGAGAGGCTTAAAGCAGAGGTATGTTTTGAACACACACGAGACGCTCCGTTGGGTACAGCTACACTATCCAATGAGCTCCAGTACTAGACCTGTATACAATATGATGCCTTTACAAAGAGAGGTATTTGTTTACATTGGGTAACAATCGCACTGCGTCATGCTAAATTGTGTACAATTAGTAGTCGTACTAGTATTATTATTATTACACTTTTATTATTGCTACACACTTACGTTGGGATTTGAATAATTTATTTCATTCTTGTGTGCTAGAAGAAATTTCAATAAAAGATGCATAAACCTCTTCTGTGTGTGTCCTTTGCTCTGCTTTTAGAAAACTGACTTTTCTAGGAGCATAGCCAAGCTTACAAACAAATACTTTTTTGTTTCTGGCAGCCATTTGTGAGAGCCAGTGCTCCTGAGAAAACCTAATGCGTTTCCCATGATGCAATTGCAACCACAATCATAAACACATAAAAGTAATACATGAATGACAGTTTTAAATACAAACTGAGCATTATTATGTTTGTAAAGGCTGAGTTTTTGCTACAAATTTTGTATAAGACTGTCTAAGTATCCCTAATGCTGTGATCAGCGAGTCTACTGACGCTGACATTTTAAACAAGTTATATTCATAAATATTTTGTTTAATGCTGTCCAAGTTAGTCCAACACATTATCTTATTTAACGACATCAAATTAAAAGCAAAAAATAAATCCAGAACAACCATCCACCTGGAGTTTGTTTTTCAGAGAGGTTGTGTGCCACAAATATGCACGTTAATACTCAATAAGGTCATCAAAGCTTACCATTATGTATTCCCACATAGTATCAGCATTTGGGAGCAAATAGGTGAAGGAAAAAGGGTAGAATACAGTATAGTAGAGTGAAAGCCTGTATAAATGAAGAAGGTGCATTCAAGGACCGTTAAAAAATGGGACAAATCACCGCTGACATTAAACATTCAAAAACTTGTGGCTTTCTAACTGTTTATTATTTTTGATTGACATAATAGCTCATATTTTCAATATTGATATCCCTTTACATAAAATATGATGTAGTTATTGTAGTAGCATTTTGAATAGTTTACCACAAACACAGAAAAAAGATTTAAAAATATTTTTACCTGTGATTAATGCAATTAATTATGAGTTAACTACGGACAAAATGTGATTAATTTTGATCAAATTTTAATCAATCAATCATTAATGAAGCGGTTGTGACATGCTGTTACTGTCAGTGTGCTGGTGCTAGTCCTGGCCTAAGCAGCCATTGGACCCAAGCGGACCAGCAGCTATCAGCACCGTAAATCACACTTCCACCTCCATGGATTATTTTGTGACTTGGTAATGGCACTTTTAAACGTTTGTGTTTGGTTTGGATTATCGTCTTTGCATCCTGTGAAGCCCCGCAGATAATCAAAATGCTAACGAACTACATTTTTGGTCGGGAACATCTGCCAGCGTAATGAGTCCGCTCATGAAAACAGATTACAATTGGAGAGCCATTGTGCAGCTGGCAATTCTTCGCACTAAAAACGCCCGCTTGCTTTTTGTGCGCGTGTGAATTGCCCAATGTTTATGAATAATTAAAGCAGCTAGCAACTGTAACTCAACAGTAGGCAGCCTCCTATTTGCTGCTAGTGTGTAGGGAAAGGAAGATGGCTTTTTAGTTGATGTATCATGCAAAAAGGCTGAAAGGTAAAACAACTAAGGTTACAGCGCACAGCAGCAGGTGCTGCTTTTACCAGCCATGCTTGCAGCATTGTCGTTTAATAGTCCTTATGTGCAATCACCATGTAAAAACTCGTATTTTCTTCCTTAAAAAAAGGGGGGCGATATAGGACCTTTTCTCCCCCTTTGCTGAGAATTTGTAAAATTACCCTATAATCTGACTTGTAGGTGATGTAATGCTGACAAAGGAGCAATTTCATGGAAGGATATTTCGGACTTCAATACAATTTCATATTTGTGTTAGGGTGCACTAAAGAAAAATCATATCATTAGTACACTATAGTACGTTCTAATAATTGCGGGGAACCAAACTTGGTAGCTTAAATGTGAGTTGAAATTGCTGTAAGTGTCAACTAAAAAGGCCAGACTGGTGATGGGCAACAGGTGTGTCTGGCGAGTGCCTCTGCAGGGCAGCGGTGCATGAAAGGAAATGGCAGACAGGCGGCAGCGGAGCGACAACACAGAACATGACAATAAGGCTAGAAAGGTAACCATAATCATGTTGTAATTATAATACGATTACATGTGTATTGTATCATATAGTACATGACCGGGCAAACGTAGAACTACCCAATTTTCCCATTTGTTATTGGCAATTGAAATATTTCAAGAGGTTTTTAGGAGCCAAGCAACCAGCGTGCCAACGATCAACTTGCTAGAAAACCCAAACTAAGAAGAATGGTTCATGTGGTTGGATGACTCATTGTGTTCTAGCTAAATCACTAGGCTTACTAGAGCACTTTGATTTATGAGCTGGCTGGACCTGATCATTAAACTGCCAGAGAATAGTGCAGTAAGTAATAGTGGACCTGGTTCTGGTAGGGCTTAGTTCTTCATATGGGTTTGCAGCCATTCATGCGCTCTTTTTCTGATGCTTTTTCCTTTTTTGATGTTCTTCTTTTTCTCCTTCTTTTTGCCACCCATGATACCCGATGATTTTTGAGCTCCAGCCTTAGCCTTGACACTCTCATAAGCAAGGACACCTGAACTAACGGCATT
Organism: Oostethus manadensis; assembly: GCA_024372805.1. Taxonomy (NCBI): domain Eukaryota; kingdom Metazoa; phylum Chordata; class Actinopteri; order Syngnathiformes; family Syngnathidae; genus Oostethus; species Oostethus manadensis. Next base: position 52,289 of record QODF01000168.1, on the reverse strand, counting down.
GCTTTTGCACAACACACACACATACACACGCACGCACACGCACAAGCACACACACACACACACACAGTGGTGCTTTGGTAACGTCATAAATCTGTTACAGACGTTCTGACTCAAACCGAAACAGACTCTAACCATTTTAGATTTTTTTGCTTGTTATATGGCAGAAGAAAAGTCAGTAAAAAATAACACTGCTAGAAAGTCTCCTTGGATAACAAAGGAGATGCTAGCAAAAATAAAAATGTATTCATTCATTCATTTTGTCGCTTATGCCGCTTATCCTCATTAGGGTCCCGGGTATGCTGGAGCCTATCCCAGCTGACTTTGGGCGGGAGCCGGGGTACACCCTAGTCTGGTCGCCAGTCAATCGCAGGGCACATATAGACAAACAAACACTCACACTCACATTCATACCGATGGACAATTTAGAGTCACCAATTAACCTAACATGCATGTTTTTGGAATACATAAGACAATTTATCAAATCAAGGACTGAATCGGATGGAAACATAAATATAAACTGTATAAAAATAAATTCACTAATATACTGTAATAAGAGCTAGTAAGAAATTACGGAAAATGATACACATTTATTAAATACCAATGAAAATAATATTAAAAAGGTGTTGGCAATACTTAATAATGTAATTAAATGTAATACTAACAAGAGTGCATATCCAGATTTTTTTGACTGATGGTAAAAGAGAAATCTACAATGTGAATAAGATAGTAAATAGCTTCAATAAATTATTTGTAAATGTTGGACCAGATCTGGCAGCAAAAATTCAAACCTATTCAAATTATTATTATTTGCAGCTGATACAAATATTTTTTATTCTAATAATAATTATAGTAAATGTATAGATACTGTCAAACCATCACAATCAGTCACAATAATGACAATGAGCTAATCACATGAAAAGAATGGCTGGATATCAGTGCATTTCTCTAAACTTAAATATAACTAAAGTTATATTGTAGAAAGAAAATTCTGACTTGGTAATAAAAAATGAGTAACTTTTGATAGTATGTTACTCAAAGTATGTTATACCAAGTAAAGTTTCCAAAAGTATATAAATCATCAATAAATGTAAATATTTCCTAGAATATAATGTACGGTATCTATTGTACTGCTCTCAGCTTTGCTATACTTGACTTACTAGGTAGAAGTAAAAAACTAAAGTTCACTACATCCCCTCTTTGTACTCGAAAAGCATTCAATAGAATTATACATAGGGTTGGTTTTTGTGATCATACCAACACCTTATTTTTGCAGTTTATTTATTAGATTTTTTTACTGTACAGCTTTTATACAGAGCCAATAAACACATTCCTCCCACTAGTATTGAAAAGAAAGGCTTTTTTAACAGACATAAGAGAACAGAGCGTTTGTGTGTGTCTGTATGTGGCGTTAAACTTTGGAACAGATTGTGGCTACAGCTCAACCAATGTCCAAATATTCATCTACTTAGATCGGGATACAAAAAAATTGTTATTTTACAGTAAATGTTACTTGCTGTATTCTTTTCCATTAGATATTATCCCAATAGAAGGCTTCATCATTTATAATTTTATAAGCCAGAGATCATTTAGTGTTATTTCACTAGAGAAGAGTACATTTGTAATACTGGAAGTGAACAAATGTATTGCAATTGATGTGAAATAGACGGGGGTAGGATTATATAAGCTTTACTTCTTCCTGCTCCTTTTGGACATGTGGAACTGTGAATCCTATTATGCAAGGTATTCCAATGACATTTGTATGCATGTTAAAAAAAATTAAACCAAACCAAATGGAAGTCCAATTAATCTATTCCACTCAAAGCACATATTATAGACAATAAATATAGTTTTACCTGCAAGAACATTTACAAACGATAAATGAATGTAAACCTGAAAATGTTACATCACTTTTCCCTCACAGCCGATGACAGAGTCACTCCCATCACATTTACATACCTCGCTTACATACGACTGCAAGCCGTCTTGCCCTCCTGTCTCAGTACGGTTCATTGTCTTTCTCTTTTGTGTGCCCCATGTCTATGCTGTGTCGTTTATCTCTCTGCAAAAATTTTGGTTGTCAGCCGAAATACGTACTTACCAGGGTGGACGTTAAATGAGGTACCACTACACACATATAAAAAGTCCAATTGAATTGTTCAAGTCCAGTTAATAGCTTCAAATTGTACAAATGTAAGTGGTGAACTCCCAGAGGTTAAAAAAGGTAAGGTTACCCAAAACGGAAAAATGATTTCAGAATTCTACAAAAATGCAGGAATTTAAAGCTGTTGTGCAGAAATGTAGGTTGATCACGCCTTGACAGTTGGTGTAACTAATTCCTGCAGGTGTTATAACTTTTCTGGAGTACTTAAAACCTCCTTCCTATGCATAGAAGCATTGTTTGGAACACACTTTCATGTGCATCATTTGAACAGCATTGTAGTGCAGCAAGTAATGCATTGCTACAAAAATGGCAAGAAAAAAAGGGAATTGACAATGGAAGAGAGACAAACCAGCTTAACATTTAAACTTGTCATTTTTTCTACCAAGGGGTGTTCTAAAACATATGACTGGTAGTGTGGGTATAGTATCAGATTTTATAAATCGGTATAATATTATTGTGTTATTAATTATTAGTAGTATGTTTAAAACCTCTATAGTAAAAAGGCCTTTAAATGGATGAATACAGTTGTGTCAAAACTGAGCATTACCTCCACCAAGCATGAAAAGACTGAGGCAAGTCCTTTTTGTGGGCCAGATGGCATTTGTGTTGAACAAAAGCTTGTTTAAACGACAACTGGCCTATCAACCTTTTTTTTCAAGCAGGCAATTTAATACAGCTCTTGTATTGGATTGTGCGGGTACCTAATGTCGTAGCTGGTGAGTGGAAAGATACATGATTTCCCTCCAGCACTACATCATTGATATTTTATTTAAGACCGTATCATATTCCTGTTTTAATAACACAATATATTATTTTTTGCAGATTGTAGCTTTGAACAAAACTAAGGAGCGCATGCGACCTTACCACATCAACCACGAAACAGAAGATCCTGACATTAAAAAGATCAAGAAGGTAACGCACATCATTAGGAAGCTAAACAAATGAACACTCGCTTGATGCAAGGCAATGTGTTTCTCACCTCAGGTACAGAGCTTCATGCGGGGCTGGCTCTGTCGAAGGAAGTGGAAGATCATCGTGCAGGACTACATCTGCTCTCCTCACGCGGAGAGCATGAGGAAGAGGAACCAGATTGTCTTCAACATGGTGGAAGCAGAGACAGAGTACGTCTGGCCTTTCACTTGAAACTTGAACTCTGTTTTAATAGACTCCCTGCATCGCTTGGGGAATTATTCTTGAATAAATTAATGGCACAACTCCAACAGATGCCCCCTTTTCTCTCCTTTGGGAAACAAAATAAGTTGTGGTTATTACCTTCGCTATGATGCCATCATCTACCTCTACACCCTTTATGGTGGAGTTTAACCTCAGAACTGGTTTTTCATCCACTTTCGGCGTGTTCTTGCCAGCTGTCAGCACAGTGAGTCAATTGCATGAATGGTTTTGGCTTTTTTTCGACACAACCCTGGCTGAAAATCCAACCCAAAAGCTGATTAAAATTAAAAAATAAAGACCTACATTTCACTGAGTAATACAGTAAATAGTAATAAATATATATACTGTACATACTTTATTATAATAGAAAATGTTTGATTATTTGTCAAAGACTGATAGAAATACCTAATTTGTATGTTCAAATAAAAATCCATTAAAAGATGTCAGATTCTCCCTGCGGTTGAGTAAATACATACAGCTTGCCAGTATGAGGAAAATACGATTTCAAATACTTCCACAATACCATATTATTTAGGTAATTTTAAAAAATGACAGCTTTCAAATCTTTTTGCATGCACGTTGGCTTAGGAATAATAGCATCTGCGGCATTTCCATGGCAATCAAGCATCAGCCAGTGTAGTGGTGTATAATACATGTATTGGTAGAACAGCCTGATCTGCTCACATGTTGTGTTGGTGTGGGTGCAGTGCTAGTATATACAATATTTGATGATGTTATTATAACACAAATTCTGCCACATGGCAAACAAACTATGTTTTTTACGACAGGTACGTCCACCAGCTCTACATCCTCGTCAACTGTTTTCTCAGGCCCCTGAGGATGGCCGCCAGCTCCAAGAAGCCCCCCATCAGCCATGACGACGTCAGCAGCATATTTCTCAACAGGTGCGGAGTGACAAACGGCCCAAATTAGCTTCTAATCAAAAGGCAGACATGCAAAGGAGTGGAAACAATGTGTTGTGTTGTGTTGCAGTGAGACCATCATGTTCCTACATGAGATTTTCCACCAAGGCTTGAAGGCCAGGATTGCCAACTGGCCCACTCTGGTGCTGGGTAAGCGGTTTGCTTGACCCCTGCAAACACACACACACACCGTATACATTGTGTGCAGTCGCTCGGTGACGTCAAGGTCGCAGCTTCTTTACGTCTAGCTTGACTTCTTCAAACATCAGCCCTGACGTTTTAACTCCGCACACACACACATACGTACAAACACTATCTCGGTTTCCAACACAAACACTCATTGTGCCGACAGACAATAAGCACCAAGGTTAGAAGGCGTCTCCATGTTTTTGACCTCTTAAAAGAGAAGACCGTGCGCTGAGTAACATTGCCAAGGAGACAGACTGCTGACATACACTGCAGCAAATGTCTTGTGACAAATTCACAAGAGGGAAAAATGTTGGCTGGTTAACCATTGGGTCTTATCACACTTCCGACTGATGCCAAAGGAAGGCTTTAGTGTCCCAAATATCGATTTAAAAAATTTTTTTAAGTTGCTTAACTGAATTCAGACACATCAACATTGATAGTCAATTACATACTGACTGAATTGTGCAGTTACTGTATGTACATACATGTTAATGAATCAAAGTAATTCCTTTGTGGTGGACAATGTAGACAAAAACGAAGATTATTTCTGTGCAAGAAGTCATTACAATTGTGATGAAGTTAAGCAATAATAAGTCCAGTGGTGCAGACAAGATATCCACAGAGCATTTAAAATTTTGCAGCAGAAAACATTCTCATCTGTTAGCAATATGTATACTGGGTTTTTAAATCATGGTATTTTACCAAAGTTTATATTATCTGTTATTTTAGTGCCCATTGTGAAAAATAAAGCTGGTCAGAATCAAAAGTAAAGACAATTACTGTCCTTTTGCTACGGCAAGTACCTTACCTAAGGTCTTGGGAGGGGCTACTTTGGATGAAATGGAGAGGTTTATTATGACATCTGTTTGGCTTCAAATCCAAGCTTGGCAACGATATGCGCATTTTTGCTTTAAAGGAGATTTTGGATTAGTACAACAGGCATAATACCACCATTTTTATGTGCTTTATTGATCCTTCAAAAGCTTTTGACCATATAAATCTCGAAAAGTCATTTTACAACCTGTATAACAGAGGAGTCCGTAAATATTTAGTAATAACTGTAGTGTTTTGGTATGCTCACCAGTCTATGTCTGTTATATGGGATCGCCATTATTTGTTGGTAATGGCGTGCGATACGGCAGCATTTTGTCTTCCTTTCCTTTTAACATGTATATGGACGCTTGACGCCACTTGATGTATTCTCGGCATTATAGCAACGGCAGTATACATAAACCTCAGACGGCATACAAAAACAGCTTGAGGATGCTGCCTAACATGCCCTGCTGGACTGCTGTGCTGCGGAAGCACATGCACAGCTGTATCTGTAGGCTAACATGCTCTGTAAATAGCATCATATATAGTCTGAACAATCCTCTACAAAGCTCAGTCAGGTTCTTTTCTATTTTTTCCAAACACGAGCACCTTAACTTACAGTATTCAGGGATAGCCATCTTTTACTGGGTATTTTTGGTGATGTGTTTGTTTTTAATGTTCTATGACCATGTATGTGTCTGAAATAAAGATATATAATCAAATTATTATCAGAATATATGTGTATGTAGTTTTTGCTGTGACAGGGCCAGCAATGCCTTCTCTGTTGGCTTATAAACACAGAAGCACATTGTTCCATGAAATTGTATGCATTTATTTGTGCTGTGCTGTTATTAACCCCAAAAAATAACTGCAATCAAGCAAAATGGTAGCTTTTGAACATGTTGCAAGCATTATAGCCTACCCTCGTCCTGTTCCAAACATGTAAGTTGCACCCCAGTTAACACAAAACATGCGTAGGAGCATTTGCACTGGTGGTGTAATTTTGAAGCAATTGCAAACAGTCCCTTTAATGGAAAGATATTCAAGTGTAGTTTGAATTTGAGGTAGTGTGAAATAACGCAGTGTGCCTGCACAAAACAAGTTTCAGTTCTGCAACAATACAATTTTATCCACAAATTCAAACATTTTTATTTTTAAAAGTATGTGTAAGATAGGTTTTCAGTACATGTTATATCTTGGAAGTTGAATCAGAGCATTTGCACATGGACCTGGATGGGAGTCCAGTTTCTCTGATTGAACTTATCTACTAGGTAGGTAAGTTTAATGTTTAAAGGAGGTCCATTTCTTCTGTAGACCACCCATCGCCCTGCAGCAATAGATTGAGATGGTCCTCAAACAGTATTGTCATGCTGTATTTGATAGTCTGCATTGTGGGTGCAATTTCCCCACGCAACAAAGGTGAGCTTTCGCTTTATGCTGCACTCTTCTGTAGTACTATAGATATCTAGCTATCCAGTTGTATGTCAAACAGTTCTCACTCAATGTCCTTCCCCTTCCGCTCAAGCCTGACCAAGTTGCCCATAAACATGCTTCTAACAGATATTGGGCACGTTTGGGTCACGACCCAGCAGTTGAAAGTCACTGTTTAAAAGCATTTTGAGCACAACCCCTCGGATGCAGCATATTTTGTTTTAATTTTAGAAAATCATTTACTTCTTGTAAAAAAAATAATTAGTATTTTTGTACATTAGCAAACATTTTGACAACTTTCTTTCAACATTATTGTGGGTAGACAAAATGAAATCATAAATTTTTTGAAATAAGGCTGTACAAAAAGATGGTGTTAGAATACTTTCCTAATGTATTGTATATTGATTAGTAGGTCCATTTTATGGCGTCACATGATGGGCCAAGTCAGTGTTCAAGGTTTTGTAATGTATTTCATCATAATGACTCAGTGATCTTCTTTTTGAAACAAGCGGTAAGCACTTCACTGATTATGTAAGTGGCACTGGTTCACACCCACCTCCATGAACCAAAACCATAACATCTCCGTAGACAAAGTGAACACAGTCATGCACAGTTTTACTGTCAAACCACTACATGTACTGTAAATATTCACCAAAGAAATCATTGTTTGGTTGTTCTCTTCCCAGCCGACCTTTTTGACATCCTGCTGCCCATGCTGAACATCTACCAGGAGTTTGTGAGAAACCACCAGTATAGCCTGCAGGTTCTGGCCAACTGTAAGCAGAACAGAGACTTTGACAAGCTGCTCAAACAGTACGAGTCCAATGCTGCCTGCGAGGGTAGGATGCTCGAGACCTTCCTCACCTACCCCATGTTTCAGGTCTGTGTAAATGATGGAGAATTTTGTCTAAATAGGTTTTATTAATTAAAAGAGCTAGAATGCTATTATTATGTAAAAGTGTGTACATTCTTCACATTTCAGCAAGCATTTTTATTTCAGCATATTTTCTCAAACGGCTCAAAGCCGTTATTGTCTTAGCAAATGGCAACGCAAGCGAGTACCAAAATAAATGAGTTTTGCCTACAGTCAAGCATGTTGGTTGTCGCGTCATGGTCCAGGCCTGCACGAGTGCTGCCAGCACCAGAGAGCTGCAGTTCATTGTTGGAAATATACATTTAAAAATGTACTGTGACACTGAAGCAGAACACAATTTCCCAACATGACAATGAGCTCAAACGTGCCTCAACAAGTGCTCACACTAAATGGTGACACTTTTACCACAATTTGGACATTTTCACTGTGAGGTGTACTATTACCGACCCTAATGAGGATAAGCGGTGTAGAAAATGGATGGATGGATGGATGGATGGCATACTATTGCCACCTTTTTAGACAATAATGGCTATGTGTTGAGTCTTTTTCAGTGCAGTTTCTACAGTATTGCCCCTCGAGACAATAAAATAAAAATGGTTGCTGAAATGTGGGCGTGTACTCACTTTTAGGAGATACTCTATGAATACTCCCTATTTTTCTTGCTTTATACAGTGGTGTGATAAGGTTTTTGCCCCCTTTCTGATTTCTTTTTTTCTTCTTTTTTGTCACACTCAAATGTCTCAGATCATTAAACAAATTTAAATATTGGTCACGGACAAGACAACCTACATGGCCTTAGTTGGGCCACCCTTATACTTCAATAACTGCAATCAAACGTTTGCGATAACTTGCAATGAGTCTCTTAGAGCTCTGTGGAGGAATTTTGGCCCATTCATCTTTGCATAATTGTTTTAATTGAGCCACATAGGAGGGTTTTCCAGCATGAACCGATTTTTTAAAGGTCATGCCACAGCATCTCAATAGGATTCAGGTCAGGACTTTGACTGGACCGCTCCAAAGTCCTCATTTTGTTTTACTTCACACATTCAAAGGATGTACTTGCTGGTGTGTTTTGGATAGTTGACCTGCTGCCAAACCCAAGTTGGTTTCAGCTTGAGGTCACGAACAGATGGCTGGACATTTTTCTTCAGGATTTTTTGGTAGAATTCATGGTTCCATTTATCACAGCAAGTCTTCTGGGTTCTGAAGCAGCAAAACAGCCCTAGACCATCACACTGCTACCGCCATATTTTACTGTTGGCATGATGTACTTTTTCTGAAATGCGGCATAACTAAGTTATGTTTTAATGGGGGGGTGCAATCAATTTTTCACACAGGGTCATTAAGGTTTGGATTTTTTTCTTGCTTTGTGATAAAGAGTTTCATTTAGAAAAAACATTTTGTGTCAGTTGTGTTGTCATTGACTAATACAAAATAAAAAAGAAATCAACAAGGGGGCAAACTTTTTTTCACACCACTGTAATTCTGTTCAAATACTGATCATGCCCTTTTCTTGTATCAGATTCCTCGTTATATCATCACCCTGCATGAGTTATTGGCGCACACGCCACACGAGCATGTGGAGCGCAAGAGTCTGGAGTTTGCAAAGTCCAAATTAGAGGAACTTTCTAGGTAAAGATAACTGGTTTTCTAAATGTTCACCCCTTTTGTTTTAACACTGGCAGCTGATGTGTGTTTGTGTTGTCAGAGTAATGCACGATGAGGTGAGTGACACTGAGAATATTCGCAAAAACCTGGCCATCGAGAGGATGATTGTGGAGGGTTGTGACATCCTGCTGGACACCAGCCAGACCTTCGTCAGGCAGGGTGAGTCTTTGTCAATTTCACATATTTTTTTTATACATACAATATATACAGGCATCAGCATATTACCAATTTTTCCCCTTGTAGAGCACTAATTGAAATGAATATGGAAATTCAGTATTTAACAATATACAGTAATCCCTCGTTTATAAAAGTTAATTGGTTCCAGACCTGACTGTGATAAATTAATTTCTGCAAAGTAGAATTTCTTATTTATAAATGAATTTATTTTTATTTAGAGCATAGAAAACCTGTTTACAACCTTCTAAATACAGTTTTTAACATTATCAGAGTAACCTAGACATGAAATGTGAAACACCCCTGTAGTCACCTTTACTCTCGTATTACCTAATAAAGTACACATAATAACAGAAAGTAAGCCATTTAAGATGTAAATAAGACTCGTGCTTGTGTGTGTTGCTATTAATGGGGGACAGTACTAGGAGAACTGAGTGGCAGCCGTACAGGAAGTAACAGAGTTAAGTTTCAGCTTTCAGTAGTTAGGAATTTTTATTAAGGATTCATGTAGCTGTTGTAAGATCATTAAAAACTGCAATGGACGCCTGTTGTTCCAGCGATTTAGTCTGCCGTCTCACTGAACATTACAGTAATCTTCTGATACCTTGTAATCAGTGTAGAATACTACGTATCATTCATTGTCTTTAGATGTGTCTTCTGAATGCCCTATATTTTTTGTATTTGAGTTCATTCTTTCATTTTTATGCTTTGAAAGACTTAATTTAGACAAAAATACATACAATTTGCTTTAAAATGCAGATGTTTTGACTAATAATAGATTATATTCCACCTTAAAACAGCATGATTTATTAATTTTTATATTTTGAAATAACTGTGATAGAGTAAAGCTGTAAAATTGAAAGTGTGAAGTGGTGAGGGATTATTGTAATACTGTACAAACAATGATTTAGGTAAGCTTTAACTATTACTATAAGAGTAAAAAATAAGTTAACCACTGTAATAGTTAAACATTAAAATACTGTACTTCAATGTGTTCTCTTTTTTTTTTGCTGACACATGGAAAGCCTCATAGTTACCTCACAAAGCTCTGTGTCGACCTAACAAAGCTCATCTTACTTATCGTTCGCCTATCATTACTCCTCTAGCCATATTGTACAGAGCAGCTGAGCATAGATTTTAGGACCTTTAATTCATGGGTCACTTTTTTTTCTGTCCAGGCACTGGGACAAATAGTTGATGTATATGCCCTTACATGCTAAACAGATTTGTTCTGCTCGGGAAAAGCGTAGGGTACTCTTCTCCTGTTACATAGTTTTTATTTGACTTTATTTGATGTTTTATTGTATTGCAAATTTGGAGAGGCCGGACCGGAGCAGGAGGGGATAGAGAAGAAAAGAAAAGAAGACAGATGAGGGAGTACGGGAGCAAGACAGGGGACAACAGGGAGCGAGATAATAACAACAGCAAAAACAATAATTGCACAACAGACACAACAAGACTACATCAGCAAATGGCTATGACAGCCATAAAGTCCATAATTAACATAACTAAATAATATCAACAGCCACACTGAAGAAGAGGAGGAAGGTGTGTCCGTAAGAGGAGAGAGAAGAGGAATGCAAAGAGTCTAGAACTAAGAGTTGGGACTTTGAATGTTGGAACTATGACAGAAAAAGGTAGTGAATTAGTTGACATGATGCAGAGGAGGAAGGTAGACATATTGTGTGTCCAGGAGACCAGGTGGAACGGTAACAAGGCTAGTATCTTAGGAGCAGGGTTCAAGCTGTTCAATCATGGTGTAGATAGGAAGAGAAATGCAGTAGGGGTGATTTTGAAGGAGGAGTTTGCTAGCAACGTCCTGGAGGTAAAAAGAGCATCAGAGTGATGAGCCTGAAGCTAGAAATCGAAGGTGTGATGTTCAATGTTGTTAGTGGGTATGCTCCACAGGTAGGATGTGAGATGGATGAGAAAGATAAATTCTGGTCAGACCTGGATGGGGGGATACAGAACATCCCCAGAAGTGAGAGAGTTGTAATTGGTGCGGACTTCAATGGACATGTTGGTGCAGGAAACAGAGATGATGAGGAGGTGATGGGCAAGTTTGGTATCCAGGAGAGGAACGCAGAAGGACAGATGGTGGTCGACTTTGCAAAAAAGATGGAAATAGCTGTAGTGAATACTTTCTTCCAGAAAAGACAGGAACATAGGGTGACCTATAAGAGTGGAGGTAGGAGCACACAGGTAGACTACAT
>QODF01000168.1:21830-39248 GCA_024372805.1 Oostethus manadensis | reverse complement strand
AATCTCCATGGACTATTGTGTTTGCAGATGACATTGTGATATGTAGTGAGAGCAGAGAACAGGTGGAGGAGAAGCTTGAGGGGTGGAGGTTTGCCCTGGAAAGGAGAGGAATGAAGGTCAGCCGCAGCAAGACGAAGTACATGTGTGTAAATGAGAGGGACTCAAGTGGAAGAGTGAGGTTACAGGGAGAAGAGATAAAGAAGGTGGAAGATTTTAAGTACTTAGGGTCAATAGTCCAGAGCAATGGAGAGTGTGGAAAAGAGGTGAAAAAGCGTGTGCAGGCAGGCTGGAATGGGTGGAGAAAAGTGTCGGGTGTGATAGAAGAGTTTCAAGTAAAATGAAAGGAAAGGTGTACAAAACTGTGGTGAGACCAGCGATGTTGTTTGGTTTAGAGACAGTGCCTCTGAGGACAAGAAAGGAGGCAGAGCTGGAGGTAGCAGCTATTGAAGATGCTGAGGTTCTCTTTGAGTGTGACCAAGATGGACAGGATCAGGAATGAGCGCATTAGAGGGACAGCACAGGTTAGAGGTTTTGGAGATAAAGTCAGAGAGGCCAGATTGAGATGGTTCGGACATGTCCAGAGGAGAGATAGTGAATATACTGTATTGGTAGAAGGATATTGAGTTTTGAATTGCCAGGCAGGAGGTCTAGAGGAAGACCAAAGAGGAGGTTTATGGATGTAGTGAAAGAGGACATGAAGGTAGTTGGCGCAAGAGAAGAGGATACAGAAGACAGAGTTAGATGGAGGCAATTGATTCGCTGTGGCGACCCCTGAAAGGATAAGCCGAAAGGAAAAGAAGAAGAAGATCAACAGCCACACTGATAATGTATAACTATGTTGAGACTGTTATACACATAATAATAGCACTGACAATAACTGTTAGTAATCATATTGCCAACATCACCACTTTTAAGTAACTTTTTCCCCCAAAAAATGTATGATTTTCTTTACATTCATAATAATTTATTCCCTACATTGTATAATTTCAAAAAAAGAAAATTCATAATTACTTTGTATCTTTTTATTTTGTTGTTATTAGTTGTTATTTTTAAATCTTCTATTAATACAAAGTGTGGATATCTGGGGAATGTTTCAATGGCAGTGTTGCACTGAGCAGTATAATGCGCAAATATGTTATAATATTATACAAATGTTGACTATGCACTTTTCAATTCAGATCTATTGAAAGTTTTTACATTTTGAAAACACATGTAATTTACTACCGGGATTGAATTATTTCCAGTGCTAATGCAGCTAAATTTCCCATAGCTGAGATAATGTTGAGCGTCCTTAGGCAGCATACTACTGTAGTTAGTAGTAAAGAAATCAGTTAACAGCACCTCTGCTGGTTGCAGCCATGGAGTGCACTCCATATTGCCTCTAATCTGTCAACAATTAATTCCATCCATCCATCCGTCCATCCATTTTCTATGCCACTTACCCACACTAGATTCGCGGGGGTATGCTGGAGCCTATCCCAACTGACTTTGGGCGAGAGGCGGGGTACACCCTGAACTGGTTGCCAGTCAGTCGCAGGGCCAGTTAATTCCACAGTTCATTAACAGATTCTTTATTGTCCTTCATGTTTCTAGTAGTTGCAGCGCATCTTTGAGGGGTGACATAAGTCTGATTATTTAACAAAAGGTTCATTCGAATAATCTCCTCTTTCCAGGGTCTCTCATCCAGCTGCCGTCGGTGGAGCGAGGCAAGCTCAGTAAGGTCCGACTGGGATCGCTCTCCCTCAAGAAAGAAGGGGAGAGGCAGTGCTTCCTGTTCACAAAACACTTCCTGGTTTGCACACGCAGCTCTGGGGGGAAATTGCACCTCCTCAAGGTGACTCCACCACCCTTTTCTTCATTCATTTTATTTCATTATTACATTTGACCGCAATTTTGCTGAACTCCTGCAGCAAGGCGGCGTCTTATCCCTTATTGACTGCACGTTGATTGAGGAGCCGGATGCCGGGGATGAAGACTGTAAGCTTTCCACACACATTTTAGGTGTAAATGGTGATAAGTGAACAGAAATGACTTCCCTTTAAATATCAGCATCTCACCCCTTTAAATGTCAGGGTAGGGTCTTTTGACATTACCTGTACATTCATTTGCTTTCATCTCATGTACAAACTCACCTAGGCATGGGGATAGAAGGTCCACTTAGTTAACTTGCTTCTCCGTTATTGTTCAGCTAAAGTCGGAGTTCAAGTATTTGGTCAGCTGGACTTTAAGCTGGTGGTGGAGCCGTCCGACTCGGCTTCATTCACTGTGGTGCTGCTAGCGCCCTCACGGCAAGAGAAGGCTGCGTGGACAAGTGATATTAGCCAGGTGATACACACACACGCACACACAAGCACACACACACACACACACACACGCTGAATAACAAAAACCGTCAAATAGCGGGAGTATGTATCCCCTGGACTTTGTGGAGGCTTAGTGATACACAAACATCGACATGGGTGCAGCTCCCTGGAGGTGAGCTTTGCAAACACAGAAGCTTCTTGCTAGCATTGCTACAAGACAAAAAATCTGATTCCAAGTCTCATTAGTACTCCTTTTTTCTCTTTTTCCAGTGCATTGATAACATCCGCTGCAATGGCCTGATGACCAGCGTCTTTGAAGAGAACTCCAAAGTGACCGTGCCTCACATGATCAAGTAAGTGTGGAAATGTGTGTGTGAAGAGGAGCACCCATCTCTTCATGGTGCAGAACATAAAGCATAAAGTGGATGATGTTTTACCACAAATTATATATATTCCTTGCTGTTATGTTTCCTTTCTAGATTATTTTTGATAGTTTGGTATTCATTCTTTCTTTGCAATACAGTGGAACCTCTTATGTTGAAAGCACTTTGCTCCGGCTTTGTATGCATGGTTTTAACTTTCACTGGAAATCGAAAGCATCTGCTCCGGGGTCAAATTGACCCCTTTATAACTGTACAATCAATACAATACAATCAATGTTTTCACTAACATTTTTATGAACTGTCTTACAATGAACAAAAGTTTAAGGACAACTACAGTTTTTTCTGCTTTGCACGTGAATCCTGTTCACGTTCTGATTTACTGATTTGTCTTTGCTTCTTATGAGGCTTCTTTTGGGAAAAAAAGTGTTTCAGAAAACCGAAGAACTAGCAAAAAGAGCACTTGTGACATCATGTGGGCCAGTGTCTCATCTGTTGGAAAAAATAGCAATAAAAAGCCAAATAAAAAGAAACAAATCATGTCTGATCCTTTGATCACTGAATGAAGATCTTGTGTGATTTGCATGATATTGATTCATACTGCAAAGTTTTTTTCCAAAGTCAAAATTGTAACACAACTTTTGAGGTTCCACTGTACAATATATGATTTTAAAGCCATTTTTAATCCAGCTCTTCTCATAACCTTGTTTAGCAATCCAACAAGTCACCCATGCTCGTGTGTGTTGTGTGTGTGTGTATGTGTGTACACGTGTACCCATCAGATCCGATGCACGTCTCCATAAAGATGATGTTGACATTTGCTTCAGCAAGACGCTCAACTCCTGCAAGGTCCCGCAGATCCGCTACGCCAGCGTGGAGCGTCTGCTGGAGAGGCTGACCGACCTGCGCTTCCTCTCTATCGACTTCCTCAACACCTTCCTGCACACGTACAGGATCTTCACCACCGCCACGGTGGTCATGGACAAACTGGCCGACATCTACAAGAAGCCTTTCTCCTCTATTCCCATCAGGTCAACCCCCAAATATTAAGTTTATCTCACATTTATGATCTATTCTGTCACGCTTGAAGTAGCGGGGCTGTCAAGTGGAAGTAGGTGATCATTGGAAAGACACTGTATATAGCTTTTTAACATTAATAATGATTTGGAGTGCATGAGAAAGTGGAAAGGAAAATGCAGCTTTCTTTAACCACATTATCATTTATAAACACATGTATCTCACAATGAAGAGGCAAGAGAACCAGTGTTGTAATTGCAGTAAGAGGCAAACATTGGTAGCCATTAATAAGCCAGATGAGTTCATTATAAGCATTTCAAGTGTTTTGAAAATAATTCTAATTAACTGAAACACACAAAAAACAG
The DNA here is from genome assembly GCA_024372805.1 of Oostethus manadensis. Lineage (NCBI taxonomy): Eukaryota > Metazoa > Chordata > Actinopteri > Syngnathiformes > Syngnathidae > Oostethus > Oostethus manadensis. The sequence goes on along the minus strand of QODF01000168.1, from coordinate 35,183 downwards.
GTTGCAGTTTTATTTGGATCAGGTTCAAATGTAGTATTTGAGTAACATCGCTTGAGATGTCAACTTCTTCAATTGTGATGAAGTTCTGACATTTCTCCTCTCATGTCCACACCGTGGTTGTCTATGATCACGTGTTTCTATTTTGGAGACCAGTTAAAAGCATAGTTGTGCTTAAGACCCATATGTTTTATATTTGTATGTAGTGCACAGCCCAATAGTCGCCATGCTTTACCAGCTTTTTGGCATCTACGTAGGAATATGTAAATGAAGAGTTTCTCTCACTTTCTTCTATTCTCATGCTCCAGTTGCCCTACTAGGATTCTGGCCACATCGGATCTCCGTGTTTATGTTCCCTTTTCAGATTTACTGGGATTTTCAGTAGGAAAAAGTGTTTTCGTGTGCATGAACTCTGGTCTGAAAGTCTAGTTCAGTGGTGCTTGTGGCGTCCTCTTCATGCTGGAAGGGAACAGCAGACAGTGTAGCAGTAAAACCAGTGTGGTGTGTATCAATGCCGTTATGGTATGTTTAACTGCTAATATGTGGAAGATTATGCACCATTAGATGAGTAATAACAATTTGCCGTAGTTGAAGTAAGGGTAGGTTAAGTACGGTATGTGGCGATTGAATGACATTTGTTAGATTTAGATCATAGTTTAACTTAAATCCAACTAAAACGGTACAAATAGTTGATGGTATTTCATCTTTAAAAATGATTACTATTATATGTATTTTATCGGTACACTGGTGTTTTATGCAATAATTTGCCATTTATATAAACATTCAGGCACTCAAAAAACATACTACTACTGCTTTGATTTTTTTGTAGACCTTTGATTAATATGCTGCGCAAATTAAACGATACATTAGATACAGCACTAGTAATGTTTGGCCAGGTTTTTAAGCATTTGCAAATATTTTTTTGTATTTATTTGCATTTACATTCATTATTACAGTACAATGATATTATTTTCAAGTTTTATTTTGTTTATTCAGCACAAAGCAAATATTTTAGAGTTCATATTGTCCTCTTTTCTATTATTTACTTAGGGTTTATTTTTATGTCGGATTCTTTTTATATTTTTAGTTCTATTTATGTACATGTGTGACATTTACCCTCTGTCAGTTACAGAAATATTGTGACTGATCATTTTGTAAGCTTTGCTGTACATATTGTTGGCAAAATGATGTAATAATATCTCAGCTTAGCTTAATTATAGTGATTCCCACCCCTTGTGTTTACAAAATTAGATTGCTACTGTAGATTTGCTGCTCAAAACGTGAGAGGAAAATAGAATGATAGGCAAAAGTATCTAAGGTAATTCATTTCATTCTGAAGAAAGTGTGACTTGAAAATAGAGGAAGACATATAAATATGTAAAACAACAACATGTGACAGATGCCAGCTGGGATGCGTTGTGAGGCACATATATTCTGGTTTCACTGGAAGGGCGGAATGCCATGTGTTGAATTTTATTACCGTGTGCAGGTGAATCGAATAAAGTAGCCCCAAATACTTGTAGTCTTATTGACAACAGACAGTTAACCTTATTTACATGTTTTGTGCTTTTGTGGCTTTTTGTCAATGTCATCACCTCAAACACAACACTTGTCTTCATTGTTCCATACATCACCACCATCCATTGACCGGTGTTTCCTTGTCCTCCATGGTGTGTCTCTTCATGCTGCGTCCAAACTACAGGGTGCAGTACCACTCATTTGACCGTCTGTCCATTTCATCCATCTGTCCAGACTACAGTCTGAAGATGAAGAAGATAGCCATGGATCAGTCCAAGTAACCACCTTCTTTTTGTTCTTTTGTTTGGAAGTCTCTTACTCCTCCTTTAGTCTTGGTCATATGATGCATGACTTTCTATGAGTTTATTATCGATGGACACCACCATGGTAGCTGGAAACATGGTAGCTCGGCTTAAGACAGAATGGTTTTGTTCAGCATGTTCTCTGAAAAAATATATCCTTGCACCCAAACTGAGTAATTAAATTTAGTCTGCTCTGCTGCCTGAAATAGAACCTTCTTCTTCTTTCATTTCCCGGCGTTCAACCTTTGCAACGCCATTCCTGCCTGTTTCTCAGTGACTGTGCTTATTTGTGAATGCTGCTGTGTCGAGTGTTTTTGGTTTTGTTTGTTATTTGTAACGTTTTGTTTCGAAAGACAATCCTCTCCAAAGAATGCAATCGTCATTGAAACTTTGCAAGAATGTGAAGACCATACAAAAATAAAAGCACGTATGCACGTAGGAAATGTGCACTTTTTTGGAATTTTACCCATGATCCAAAATCCTTATGTGAAACACAAACACACGTCTTTGTTGTTTCTGTGTGTTCTAAAAATATATAAACAGATAAAAAGGGGCAGCTCATTAATGCACGTAATGGGACACACTTACATGCCTACAAAGACCGCTATTAAAACACCTACAAGAACAAGGTTTTATGGTTTTTATATACATGGTGTGATCATGATAACATGTAATACTCACTTACTAGTTTTTTGCCATACTTTGGTCATTTGAAGCATTACCGGAACACACTACCCGGGAACAGTAATTTCACATAGCAACATGCCTTGCCAAAAAAAAGGTCATACACTCGCTGGAGCACCTTTAGCTGTGATTACGGCACACATTCGCTGTGGCATTGTTTCCATAAGCTTCCGCAATGTCACAAGATGTATTTCCATCCAGCGTTGCATTCATTTTTCACCAAGATCTTGCATTGAGCCTTCTCCAGCACATCCCAAAGATTCTCAATGAGGTTAAGGTCTGGGCTCCATGTGTGAAAATGATGTCTCATGCTCCGTGAACCACTCTTTCACAATTGGAGCCCAATGAATCCTGGCATTGTCATCTTGGAATATGCCCGTGCCATCAGGGAACAAGAAATCAATTGATGGAATAACTCTGTTGCTCATTCAGTATATTCAGATAGTCAGCTGACCTCATTCTTTGAGCACATAGCGTTGCTGAACCTACAGTAGACCTGACCAACTGCAGCAACCTCGTACCTATTTGCTTAAGTGGTCACTTTTTTTTGTGCACAATATAATTTATATCATATTAATAATTAAATAGATATATGCGTTACATAAATGAGTTAAGTGATCAAATTAATGAAATATTTAGATATATTAAAATATTGCAATCGAACATGAATCTGCACATACATATTTTTATGTTTGATTTTTTTGTTTAAATGATATTTTAAAAATATATTAGATTAACCTCATAGTTCTTCCTCTTACCAAGATCATTTTTGTTGTGCCTTTAAAAATGGGGAAGACCATTTTTCTCTAATAATTTTGGCATAAACAAGAAGTTGACTTAAACCCTGATCTGTTAGACACCTAAGGGAAGAACTACAACAGAGATGGCCCTCTTTCGGGTCTAATGTCAGTGACCTCTGACCCTAAAAATTCCCCCAGACACACTCCATGTTGTAGCAAGTGTATTAGTGTTTATTTTATTATTGTTATTATTTTATCAAGTGTTTATTTTATGTTGATGCAAAGATCGGTTGTCCAAATACTTTTGTCCGTAACTGCTAATTGCTAAACATAATGAAAATGTGTATGAAAACAAACATCATCTGCAAAGACACTTGATAATATCACTTTATTACACTTTCCTCTCACAGTTATTTATTTATTTGGTCTTTTGCTTTCAGGTCTTTGGAGCTGTTTTTCGCTACTAACCAGAACAACAGAGGCGGCGAGCACGTCAACGACAAATCTCCTCGGCTCTGTCGCAAATTTTCCTCCCCGCCTCCTCTCTCCATCTCCTCCCGCACCTCCTCACCAGTGCGCACCAGGAAACTCTCCCTCCACTCCCCTATCAGCGCCAGGGTGGGGGGACTGGATCTAACCAGTCCTCTTATTGGCATGAACCACCACCACACATCCCAGTCCGACACCTGTAGCCCCACGTCGGCCCACACCCCGCAGACTCCAACGCCTCAGACGCCAACGCCAACCACCTCCTCCCCGCCTCTTCCTTTCTCCTCCACCTCCCCTCCGCCCAGCTCTTCCAAGCTGCCGCCGGATCAAGCGCCCCCGATGTCCTCGTCTCCTGACCAGAGTCCTGTTGGGAACACAGAGGGGGAAGAGGTGCCCAAGATTGACCCTTTCATCGGAAAACTGAGGCGCAGCATACGCAGAGGTCAGCTGTCTTTTCATACACGTCACATTTCACACATTTCTATGTGAACTACATGAAGCACTACACTGTCAAGTGACCCTTACCCGGCATGTCATGATTAGCTACTTCTAACAAATGCAAAGGCTGCTTGGGTTTGTTTAGTCATCTAGTTTATGCAAAAACTACACAACTATATCCACAACACTTTGTAGCACCTGTACCACCACATTTAAAATGAATTACAAAAATGGATAGACAAAAATACGTGTCGAGTTTTTGAAAAATTGTCTTGCATCTTAGCCAGAAGGCTGCACAATCACAAATTTAGCCGACAATTTTTAAAATACATTTGTCATTATTTTTGTTGTCCCTCGTAGGAAGGTTGTGTCAGGGAGGGCATACGACGTAAAAACTTTTACCAAATCAAAACATGCGAATCAAACAGAAGACAATGAGTCGCTGTGGTGACCCCCCGATGGGATAAGCCGAAAGGAAAAGAAGAAGAAGAAGATTTTTAGTTTAGTTTTGTAGTTGAGTTATTTAGGGTTTTTGGGGTTTTTTTTGCTGTTTGAGTCATGGTGAGTCACCCCACCAAAACAAATGGTACAGTTTTTGTTTGTCATATGTTAAACTGGTGCAAAAGATAATAAACACCATATGGCTCTCCATCAATTTTAATTTTATTAAGTTTTATATCATGATAAGTCATGATGCCGTTGAGTCAGAATGGTACATTACCCAGAATGTATGCTAACCTTCCAGCAAAAAACAGAAATACTGTATGTCACGTAAGGATTTTTTAATTTAGATTTTATTATGTTTTTATTCATCTTGGAACTGTTCCTGGGCCGCACGGTGGGGGAGTGGGTAGCATGTTGGCCTCACAGTCGGGAGATCAGGGTTCCCAGGCCAGCTGAAAGACATAGTCTCTCCAGCGTGTTCTGGGTCTTTCCTGAGGCCTCCCACCTGTTGGACGTGCCCTGAACACCTCCCCAAGGAGGCGTCCGGCAGGCATCCCTAACCAGATGCCCGAGCCATCTCATCTGACTCCTCTCAACGCGGAGGAGCAGCGGTTCTACTCCGAGTCTCTCCCGGATGACAGTGCTTCTCACCCTATCTCTAAGGGAGAGCCCACCACCCTGCGGAGAAAACTCATTTTGGCCGCTTGCACCCACGATCTTGTCCTTTCGGTCACTACCCAAAGCTCATGACCATAGGTGAGGGTAGGAATGTAGATCGACCGCTACAATTGAGAGCTTTGCCTCCTCCCTGAGCCACCACCTTAATGTGTTGGAGGAGTTTGTGTGTCCCAATGATCCTAGGAGCTAAGTTGTCTGGGATGTCATGCCCCTGGTAGGATCACCCGTGACAAACAGGTCCTAGGGGAGGGACCAGACAGAGAGTGGCTCAAAAGACCGTGAGGACGATTAAAAACATTGGACTTCGGGTCACCAAGGTCCTCCTCTGGAGCCAGGCCTGGAGGCGGGGCACGATGGCGAGCGTTTGGTGGCTGGGCCTGCACCCATGTGGGCCGGTCGGGCACAGCCCGAAAAGGTGATGTGGGTCCCCCCTACCATGAGCTCACCACTCATAGAAAGGGCCAAAGGGGTCGGGTGCTAAGTGAGCTGGGTGGCAGCCGGAGAGGGAGGCCTTGGGGGTCCAATCCTTGGCTACAGAAGCTAGTTGTCAAAAACATTGTATATTGTTGAAATAAATGCAGTATATACAATAGCTTAAGCAATAACTTTGAATTAATTCATAATGATAAATGTATGCAATTTTAAATAAGGTATACAAATATTTAACTAATATCTTTTTCATCATTCTTCTTGGTTCTGCTAGCTGTCCTGGAATCGATGTCACTTGAAAAAATCATTCCCGAGTCTCCACAAGGCAGCGAGGCAGGAGACATGTCCCCGTGTCGCTCGCCGTCCACACCACGGCACCTGCGCTACAGGCCGCCGGGAGGTACTACCACCAACACACTTCACACTCAGCATTTGTAGTATTTATGCATATCCTATGTACCGCTGATGTGGTGTTTTCAATGTAGTTTCCAGACTGGGTTGAAAAGCGAATAAAGTATATGGAAATGATCAGGAATACCATACTAAAATGATCATATTAGTGTGCTGCAGTCGCAGGAAAAACACGTCATTAATGTCTTGGTATGCAGTAAACTGTTACACTGTACTAGCAAATGTGACCAGTAAATGCAGCCATTGCCTCAACAAGGTTGTTATGCAAAAGCCTTTGGAGAAGAGACAACTTGCTTCCTGCCTTTAGACATGAGCATGTTAATAAATGCTGAGAGCAAGACGTCTGGTCTTTTAAAGATAAACAACTAAATACGGACATGTCCCATATTGTCACTAATATTAGGCGTTTTTGTGTCTCATTGTGATGTTTTGTTGAACATTTAATCTTCCTACAGTCCAGTCGGGTGAAAATTCACGCTGCGCGGTTTCTCCCGCTTCGGCGTTTGCTATTGCCACTGCAGCAGCAGGGCACAGTACACCACCAGGTACACACACACACACACACACACACACACGGATAGATCAGTTTGATAGTACCCTCCTCTATCATTAGTGTTCACCAACTCTGAGAGAACCTGTGATAAAGAGTTCATCATTCGTCGGGCTGCGACCAACAGAGTTCTGAACGTCCTGCGACATTGGGTCTCCAAACACTCACAGGTGTGTGTGTGTGTGTGTGCGCGCGCTTGTAATTATTTCGCTCATCTGATGAGTGTGTGTTTAAAGCTGCTGCGTTTGTCTCCGCTGCCATCACCCACGCGCACAAACGCGTTACTAGCACCGTCCTCACTTGCTGGGTCAATTGGATCAGCGGTTCCTCTAATGAACTGAACATCATGTCTCTCCAGTCCAGCTGCCATGCTCTGCTTTATGTTGTTTGCTCAGTCTTATAAAAACGCTATGATGGGAGGCCAGCGTTATGTCTCCTATTACCACCACACATATCCTCTTACTCAAAGGTGCTTACTGTAGATGTTAGAGGTGACCTTTAGGAAGGAGTGATGAAAGAGGAGAAGAAGAAGCAACTGATGATGAGAGGATGTACAAAATTGAACCCTAGCAAGTGATGATTAACCCGGAGAACAGATGTTGTTCATGAACGCTGGTAATGATGAGAATATGAAAATGATTTGTTTACAATTTTAAATGGTAAGGAATGCTAAATGTTTTTTAAAGGGACGCGAAAAAAACATTCGTTTGAAATGGAAAATAAATACAGAAAATTAAGTTGAATGGCGAAGAGATATAAAACCTTGGAAAAACATTCAAAATAAAATTTTAAAAAAAGGAATGTGACATACATACAACAAAACTTTTAAGTGATGCAAAATAAATATGGAAAAAGCAGAGGAATGCAAAAAATAAACAAATAACACTACAAAAGAGTAGCATGCTAAAGAATATTAAAGCATTTAAAATTAATCCTGAATCTTTCTTAAAACAATTAAAATGAAATATAAACAATGAATGTTTACGGTCTCCTTTTTTTGCACAACGAGGACTTTGAAATGAACGGAGAACTAAAGATGTCAGTCATCTGTCTTCTGGAGGAAGTTCTCCGAGACCCAGACCTTCTTCCTCAGGAGAGAAAAGCCACTGCCAACATACTCAGGTTGTCACACACACACACACACACACGCACACACACACGCACGCAATGCATGCTACATTTAAATATCATGAGCGCTGTTATCTTTTTAAGGCAACATTTGATGTAACGCTTGTATGGGACCACATTAGGACTTTATGTAACATTATGCAACACAACATTACATTTTGTTGCCATTTAAGCAAACGTTTTGAAATTTCTTAGTGCTCTTTCACAAGATGAGCAGGATGATGCACAGTTGAGGATAGAAGACATCTTACAGATGGTGAGAAGACATACACACAGACTGCATTTTAATACAATAGCTATGTTTTATATGTTTACCCTTTGTGTGTGTGTGTGTGTGTGTGTTCAGGCAGACTGTCCCAAGGCGGAGTGTTTTGAGTCTCTTTCTGCGATGGAGCTGGCCGAGCAGATCACTCTGCTGGATCACATCGTCTTCAGGAGCATACCTTACGAGTCAGTCCTCTTGTCATTGCGCTCGCACTGTGCTTTGTGCTCTGGTAGTATACTGTATTATGTAATTCATATAACAAGGTAAATGTAGTCAAATAGTTATCAGAATAAGGTTTTACCTTCAAAGACAGGCGTTGCCTCAGGCAGTTAAAATTTCAAAGCCATGATGTGCGTTTTTGCACGATTTGGCCACTTGATGTCACTGTTTCTCATTTTTCCCCTGCCCCTCTGCAACCAAACAGCTGTTCATTCTTCGATCGATAGATGGCAAGTTTTTTTCCACCAATAGGAAGATGGTGTCATGTTTCATTGCCTGTTTACCATTACTTTGAAAGTGAAAAGGTGACACAACAGTATAATCACGGTAATCCTCACTGATCATAAATCTGCTTTTAACTGACCAATTTTCGCCATGTAAAGACTCGTAGGCAGTCTGAAATCTGTACTTTTGAGGTGAAAGGGAGTGCTTGTCGGCTGCCTCGTTTTATACGGAGCCAGCATTTTCTGCATCCAAGAGGCCAAAGACTTCTGAGAATGAATTCCCTGCTAGCTATATTGTATATGTCTTAAAGGGTCATTTGATCCTCCCTCATCTAGAGAGTTCCTGGGCCAAGGCTGGATGAAGTTTGATAAGACAGACAGGACGCCATTCATCATGAAAACAAGTCAACACTTCAATGATGTGAGTGTTTTTCGTAACACACTTTGGGTTGATACTGTCGGTGGTAATAACGTAATAATAACATATAACAATAACAAGGTATTAACATAACATGAATTGCTTGAATTGCCAGATGAGTAACCTGGTGGCTTCTCAGATTATGACCCACACTGACGTGGGCTCCAGGGCCAGCTCCATAGAGAAGTGGGTGGCCGTTGCCGACATCTGCCGCTGCCTCAATAACTACAACGGCGTCCTGGAGATCACGTCGGCGCTCAACCGTAGCGCCATCTATCGTTTGAAGAAGACCTGGGCTAAAATCAGCAAGCAGGTATAACCGGACATCACTCTCCTCTGTTGACTGGTAAAAGATATTAGCCCAAACGACGTAACAAACAATACATTAACCTTTGTAGGGATTACTTGGAATAAGTTTGTGTGGACACCCGGCGGGGAGAATGGATGTGATTAGAAAAGCTGCAGAAAGCCAATTAGCTGCAATGTCTTTGGCATTGACACTGACATTAGCTTCTGGCTTAATTCTAATGAACATTAAATCAATGAAAGGAAACCACACACACACACACACACACTGTCAGTCATAAAACAGGTGTCGTCTATTTGAGGTGTGGTTAGACCTGTCGTGATAATCGATTAATTGAATGATTGAAAAAAACAAAGTCGGTCATTTTGCTGACGTTGATACATTGACAAGTGCGTGCGTTTTTATTTTCCTGTCTTTCCTTTGCTTGGCCGCACAGTCTGGATGACAAGAGTTAGTTTCATGTTGGACGTTGGATATTTGTCTCCGTCGCTGTTAATTTATTCTTGGCAGTTGGATATTCTGCTTTGTAGCAACAGCGGTAGTTTCCCCTCACTGTGCCCGGACTGCTCTCTCATGCTGCGGGTAGCTCGCACAGACCGCTCATTTAGAGTGGCATGTCCTCAGAAACACTAACTCACCCTGAACTAAACATATTGAGGTGGAAGCAGGAAACATCGGCTGAGTTGGCAAAAAAACGTTGATACTCTTACTCGGCATCCAATGTGAGCATGAACTTACATCCAGCAGTACTCGTATAAGCCAGCTGGGTTAGCTTGGTTTAGCGGTGTATGCTAATGCGACGGTGTGTGTGCCAGTATAAGTTGTGCTTTAGTGCTTGTTAACGTAACCCAGCGTTTTAGGTTGCCTTTGTGCAAGTTGTATGTGAAATAGAGAGCACAGCCCCGCATTCAAGAGGCACTCAATAGCTATCTCATTGAGGTTTTATCCCCTGTAGTGGTTGTAAGATGGTTATTTTTATTTGTTGTCGTTTTGTCGATCACAGACAAAAGCGTTGATGGACAAACTCCAGAAGACTGTGTCCTCAGAGGGAAGGTTTAAGAATTTGAGGGAGACCCTGAAAAAGTGAGACCTCTTCAACCTTCTTCCGTAGCGCACAAGATGACCTTGCACGCACCACAAACATCTCCATGTGTGTCCCCCTCAGCTGCAACCCCCCATGTGTCCCCTACCTGGGAATGTACCTGACAGACTTGGCCTTCATTGAGGAGGGAACGCCCAACTTCACAGAGGAGGGACTCGTCAACTTCTCTAAAATGAGAATGGTACTTTACACGTGTACACGGAATCTTCTACTAGCCTGCTACGAAGTAACTTGACACCTATGCTTGTTTAGATTTCACACATCATCAGAGAGATACGACAGTTCCAGCAGACCCCCTACAGGATAGAACATCAAGTTAAGGTATTACTACTGCAATATTACTATTATTGTGCGGGAAAGAGACTCCGTCAAAGTGAATTAGGCCTTTATTGAGCGAGAATGACTACAAATCCATTTGTCTTTTTCATGCCATTGGACTGGTAGCTTAACATTCTTCAGACATGTGCACCAGTAATAACTTGGACCCGTGCAGCCAAGAAGCAGCAACATAGTTGCTTAATGGCCCATCGCAAGTCCGTGAACATAATGTAAGCCTCCTCCCTGCCTTAGGTGACCCAGTACCTCCTGGACAAGACTCTGATCATGGATGAAGACACACTCTATGACCTCTCACTGAAGATTGAACCCAGGCTTCCTGCCTGATTGATAGATTGATAGCATTTTCTGCCACAACCTGTGCTGCACCATGTGGTCTCGATGAAGAGGAAGCGGCCATTAGTGAACTAGAGCGACTAATGCATGAACTGATGGTCCTCCGGAGAGCATAAGGGAGTTTTGTCAGTGGAGAGTGTGATGCCGCTCGCTGGACGGAGTGGATCTATAGAAATGTAGCATGTAGAGAAAGTATGGCAGCGAGGAACCTGCGCTAACGTCTCTGCATTGTCGTCCGTGTTGCGCTTGTGTCCACCTTTGAGCCTCCCAAAAATGCTTTCTCCAGTCTTGCATGATTTCAGCTTGGGGTGTGTATGTCTGAATGGCCTTCAGCTTGACCTTTGACCCATACCGCTTAGCACTATGCATCCTCTGTGGGTGGCTGGCTACGGCGACAGGCCTTAAACCCTTCAATTTTTGAACTGAACACACATCTTCCTCTAAAAAAGTCAAATATTTTGATAAAGTTGGCTAAAATGCCCTCGATGAATCACATAGATTTTCTACTTATGAGAATGGACACCCTACTATTTTTTAAATGAATGGTAAACAATTCAAAACACCTTTTAGGTGCCTTCTGCTAACAGGGATACACTGATAACTATTATATTAGAATCTTAACGTTTGTTCGCCGCTGCATGGTTGTGCAAGCCAATAGCGCCCTCCAGTGTTCAAGTTTTGCAACGACTGTCCTCAAAGCTTCTGCGGTTCCTGTGCATTTGAATTCATTCCTGTTCTGACTTGGACAGCCTGTTTTGCACTCTGACATGTAGCTTTGCTTGAATGATACATGTTAATTTCTTGCATATAAGGTGACCCAACACAAGGGAAAATATCATCTCCATTGTTTATTGCTGGCCGGGCCCTTTTTTGTGTGGCAAACTTAATCTGTTTTATTGGGAAGACGGAATGGGGGGTGGAAGTTGAATGTTTTTTTTATGTAGCATTTGAATATTCCAAATTGATGAACATAGTTGTCTTGCATGCACACAGCAGCTGCATGTTGTGCATGTCTGACCAGCCCTCTTTGGATGGTTATGGTCTGTGTGTGTAGCTGTCAGAAGATGTCTGTTGGTCACCAGGTCAGCTGTATGCGTGTCGTGTTCTTGAAGCTGTGCTTTGCTTCTTTTTTGTTTTTTTGTTGGGTTTTTTTGCACTGTGTTTTTCATTTTAAATGCCAGTTGTACACTGGCTCGGGACCAATGGATGCTGTGTTTTGTATCGTTAAAAATAACGTGTTTGTTTGTTAATACCGTATTTGTGTGCATTTTTCACTGGCGGGGGGAAAAAATAAATCAACATGCCTTATGTGTTGCTGTGGTATTTTACTAAACTGTGTTCATTTCAAGGTGACTATTATTGTTATGCAGTGAAACAAGACATACTGTGTGATCATTGTGTCATTCGTTCAACAAAAGAAGAGCCGAGGTGATAAAAGATTAAGTAGAGTGTTTACTAACAATATGTAAAATAGCACAAATCTTAACAATGCCAACCCTACCTCTATTTCTAACCCTACCCTAAAGTCTAACCCCAACCATAATGAAAACCTTCGCCCGAACCCCCTAATTCTAACGCTAATCCCAATGTCCACACCCAATTTGAAGCCTGAAAGTTAATTAGAAATGCTAAAACCCTTAAGGGAAACCCTAACTCCAATTTGAATCCATAACTGGAAACCCCAGACCTAATTTGAAACCCATCAATCCATCCATCCATCCATCCATTTTCCTCCGCTTATCCGGAACCGGGTCGCGGGGGCAGCAGCTTCGGTAGGAATGTCCAGACTTTCCGGTCCCCAGACACCTCTTCCAGCTCCTTCGGGAGAACACCAAGGCGTTCCCAGGCCAGCTTGAGACATAGTCCCTCCAGCGTGACCTAGGTCATGCTCGAAACACCTCACCAGGGAGGAGCCCGGGAGGCATCCGGACTAGGTGCCCGAGCCACCTCAACTGGCTCCTCTCGATGTGATGGAGCAGCGGCTCTACTCTGAGCTCCTCCCGTATGGCGAGCTCCTCATCCTATCTCTTAGGGTGAGTCCAGCCACCCTACGAAGGAAACTCATTTCCGCCGCTTGTATCCGCGATCTCGTTCTTTCGGTCATGACCCATAACTCATGACCATAGATGAGGGTGGGAACGTAGATCGATCGGTAAACAGAGAGCTTTGCCTTCCGGCTCAGCTCTCTCTTCACCACGACGGTCCGGTACAGCGACCGCATTACTGCAGATGCTGCACCGATCCGTCTGTCGATCTCACGCTCCAACCTTCCCTCACTCGTGAACAAGAACCCGAGATACTTGAACTCCTCCACCTGAGGCAAGACCTCACTCCCAAC
>QODF01000168.1:0-19746 GCA_024372805.1 Oostethus manadensis | reverse complement strand
CCTTCTCCCAGGCCTGGCTCCCATGTATCCCACGTCCGGGCGAGGTGCGGTCACTCCTCTTGTGTTTTTTCATAGGGGTCTTCTGAAGCACTCTTAGTCTGGCTCGTCACCTAGAACCTGTTTGCCTTGGGAGACCCTACCAGGGGCATAAAGCCCCCGACAACATAGCTCCTAGGATCACTCGGGCACTCAAACCCCTCCACCGTGGTAAGGTGGTGATTCACCGAGGGGTTTGAGAATTTTAATGAATTTGAAACACTAACTGCAAATCCTAACCCAAATTGGAAACCCTAACCCTAATGTTAAATTAGGAAGTCTAACATTTATTTGGAATTCTATTTGGAAACGCTAACTGTGCGATTTGAAAACCTAAATGTAACTGGAAACCCTGACTAACCCCAACTATTTGGAAACTGATACGGTAATATAAACTGAATTTTAACTGGAACCCAGAAGGGAAAACCTAGCCGTAATTTGAACGCCTACTTTGATACCTTAATTATAATTTCAAACTCTGTTCGGAAAACGTAATTATGTTAGAAAACCTCATCTGAACCATATCGAGATACCTTAACTCTAACCGCAAACCCTAATTTGAAATGCCTACTGGGAACCTGAACTGAAAACCCTAAAGGGATTCCCTAATCCTAATTAAAAAGCCAAACTTTCTAAACCAAAGCCCTAACCCTAATTTGAAACTCCAACTGGAAACCCTAAAAGGAAATCCTAACACTAACCTGAAACCCTAATTGCAAACCTAATGTTCTCACAGCGCAGCCTCATTTGCGAGTGTGACGTAATCCTGGTTCTACCGCTCGGCTACACAGACCGAGAATGTTCACAGTGATTGTAGCGAAGATGTGAAAAGAGAACTTGGATTTAAGGCTTAAGACATGGAGATGGAGATTGGTCGGCTTCCAAACACAGAACGGTAAATGACTCCGGGGTGGCTTATCCTTCAGTTATTATTTTAAATCGTCTTCATAATGTACATAAAGTGGTTTTCACAGCCTGTCTTTTTTAAAAGTATATGTGGCCTCACATCAGCGATCACGTCATCGCCCCCACCCCAGTAAACATATTGCTGTGAAAAGCTGTTTATATAACATGTATAATGGTTTGAAGCCTTGTCGCTATGGTGGAATAGTGTTTAGAAGACACTCTGTTCTGTGCCAACTTTCTTTCTTGTTTTACCAATAACAGCCTTCTTTAAAATGTGTTTATATCGTGCTTTCGAGGCAAATGTTTCTTGTGACGGTGTTCCTTCACAGCAGCTGTCAGTGAAATGACACACAACATTCTGGGATGCCAACTATTCTAATGAAAAGTGACCCTTATTGCGTCACATCCGGAAATGAGGCTGAGCTGCGAGAACTAGTTTGTCGTGACTGGCGCCATGTATTTATAGATGTCCATCCGTCCATTTTCTATGCCGCTTAGCCTCATTAGGGTCGCGGGTATGCTGGAGCCTTATATCCCTAAATCCTTAGCCCTGTATCGATCTAACATCAAAGGTAATCAATCGATCGAATCGATACTAGGAAATAAAGCATTGGATTTAAGCACGGCAGGTTTTATATGGATGTGTGTTTTTTTAGCTATTTTTATGGATAAAGACGTTTAATGGTACCCTTGTAACAGTTTGATTTGTCGTAAGTCGATTAGTCATGCCTGTTGACTGGGGTGCACGGATGACGTCATGTGACGCGCTGTTAGAAGAGTCCGTGTGGACGTCCTAAAAGGTGCCATTTTTCATAGGATATTGGGCGTAGTTTACGACGTCGTATTTAATCCACATTAAATATATGTACATATTTCAAGATTAAAATTCGTAAAATTACGAGATGGAAAGTCGTTATTTCACCTGTGACCCAGGTCAAAGGTCGCGCAAGCCAGAAAAAAGACCAGAAGCACGTTTATTTTTGCACCCAGCTCGTCTTAGCCGTAAAGAGACATTCTACACAAAATTGGTGTGTCGTAAAAAACATCCTTAATCACAAGCACGCACGAGCATTACACTTTGTTGATCGTTTTCTATTATTTTCTCTCATTTCTCAATTACTGGGCAAAATCGTCCATTAATGTATCAGTAAATGGAAGGTTTTTTGCATTTAATTAACGGACCTCTTATTATTTAACCCAAACATCACACACACTATGCTGATGAAAAATAAAATGTAAAAAACCTAATAGTAAAAAACTTAATTGGTCGCATGTTGGTTGAGTGGTTAGCATTTTGGCCAGACAGTCAGGAGATCTGGGTTCGAATCTTCATTGGGCATCTCTCTGAGGAGCTTGCATGTTCTACCCGGGTGCTCCGGTTTCCTCCCACATTCCAAAAACATGCATGTTAGGTTAATTGGCGACTCTTAATTGTCCACAGGTCTGCCCTGCGATTGGCGGGCGACCAGTCCAGGGTGTGCCTCTTGCCCAAAGTCATACCCGCAACCCTAATGGGGATAAGCGTTGTAGAAAACGGACTGGTGGAAAAAATTTGGGAAAAACAAGCAAAAGGATTTCATTGGGCTCTACTGGAATCAAAGCTGTATGAGATGATTACTAATCTATTTATCAGTGCTCATGCAAAACTTTAATGTGACCATGCAAAATACACATTTTGAACCAATTAATTATATTCAATATTTAAACTTAATGAAGATTAAAAACGGTTATGTCTGAAGGGGTAGGCCACCTTAAAAAGTTTGGGAACCGCCGATGTAGACCGACATGACCGACTAGCTGAAAAGCAGCAATCAGGATAAACATATGTGAATGTATCTCCATGTTGTTTACACTCATCTCGGAGAAGGGAGGATTAGACTCCATAAACAAAAGCATCCTGCCATGACAAATCACTATTAGGATTATTTGGGTGAATGCGCCTTTTAAATCCGCATCCTTTTTCTGGCTGCAGATTAATGACGTATTAATACCGCATCGGAGCGCGAGTGTGATGGTCGTGAATGAATACAGCCGTTATGCCATCTATCGAGACAGGCGAGATTGAACCAACGGTTGCTAGAATTGGATGTTTTTCCCAGGACTCGGTCGCAGAAGGATCAGAACTCCCAGGAAGTGTGTTTAAGTGGTCTTTATAGGTGTCAGGTGACGCTGGTATTATCGTATTGACCCGAGAAAGAGTCTGACAAAGACAGGGGCGTCCTATATTTAAGGACGACATGCAAACTAATAGGTGGAGCTTTTTTTTCTGTCACTCACACACACACACACACACACACTAAGCGATCCGGTTGTTAGTGAGTGGACATACATTATGAAAGTCATTTTAGGAGTCATTATTGGAACTAACGGCCACTTTCTAAGTGTGTCGTAATCCCCCACTATAAACTCCACCATCTTCCTCGATAGCTTCCAGAGTGCATTTTTCCTCTCACGGATGAAAAGTGAAAACTGCAGCACATCAAGCGAAAAAAGCGATATCCGGCGTTTTAATTGAATCATCACCGTTGAGCAGGTTTGAGCGTAATCCCGCCTGAGGAGAAGATGGAACAGCGAGGCAGCTAGCCGGGAATGTCGGGGGGAGTGAGAGCGTGTGGGATAATCCCATTAGCGGCTGCACATTCAGGCACACTGTGCAGCGGAAGACGACAGAGGTCAACAAACTGAACATTCGTACTGTAATAGAACACGCGTGTTAATTTTGTAAATGAGTCTTTTTCACGACGTCCCTTTGAAAGCCAGCCCATAGTTTGCCTGTGGAACATTTGGGATTAGGAAGAATTCAAATAGATGCGCCGAGGCGCGATGCCGAGAACCGAAGACGTGTTTTTAATAGGAAAATAAACGCACACACGTTGTTCTAAAATTAGACAGTTTGTTTTGGGAGATTTGAATTAGTGAGCATGCCCGATTTCTATGAGCAACTCCACCCTGCAGCTAAAAAAAAATTTTCAAGATAGTTTGGATATAGAATATGTTGTTATACGGTAATAACAAAATAACAACAAGTCCAGAATGTTCTCGCAATGAAAACAGGAACATATAGTTCTTAGTTTTGCACTACAGTATGTTTTTTTTTTATTTTCAAAATGTCAAGGTAGTACAAACAAGAGTGACACGGAACTGTTACAAAGGAAAAAGACAATAAAACGGACTGTTGTCCATGAATTAACCTTGACTTCTGAAATAAAAGCTGCTGTGACTGGAAAAGTGAATGCAGTACCAAGAAAAAGACGTATTGATCGGTAGAAACAATGTATTCACAAGTACTGTTGTTCACGTGTTCATTCCACAGTGCAGAAGTTGTCCAGGCTGTTCTCGTGGGCTTTGGGCAGCTGGTTGCGTTCCAGTAGTCGGTACTGGAAAGACACTCGGTTGATGTAGTTGCCACTGGAGACCAGTCTGACCACAGAGTTATCACAGCCGATCTTCATCTGGGCTGAGGAACCACACGGGGAACCTCAGTCAGGTACAAACATTACTCTAAACGTTCCAGAACCAAGACTGGTATCACAATTCTGTCTTAGATAAAGATAACAGAGTAGTGGTTGGCCCTGCTGTTGAGCTAGTCATTTAAAAATAGTTGTTGAGAATTATGAGACTCATTTTTGGCATTTTTGCTTAGTTTTTGTAGCAAGACAAGCTGACATTATAAGACAAATAGAATAGACAACAAAGAACCATAAAGTCAGCAAAAGTCAGTAAACATGAACCATTTATCTGTGTGTCACATTTCTACATAAAGCAAACGTAACTACTAATGATAGCAGACTTTGTGATGGCTGCCACGACAACTACTGTTGGACAAATCAGGATCCAGAACTTTATCTTTTTGAACCTGGCTATATGGAGGATGAGTGACAGGTTTTAGAAGCTGAACGGGAAGGAAGAGAGAGTGAAGTGTCAAAGCAGACGAGGGTGTGGGGGTAGAGACAAGGTCAGGACAAAAAAATGACCATCGCTCAGGTCATTTTTTTGAGCGATGTTCTTAAACTTTTGATCGGCCGATAAACAGCCTATTTCAGTTAAATGTTGTTTTCAATACATTACTTTTTCAAAGTGCTTTTGTAGCTCTACCTAAAACCTCATTATGATCTAAACGTGCAAAAGGTCAATTCTAGCAATTTTTCAACTCGTCTAAAGATTTTGATCGGGTCTTGTATGACAGCACAGTCCATTTAGAAAACATGGAATGTGGGCTAATACCTTAGAGATAATTTGGTTGTCTATTCATATGCTAGTTCTGTGTCCTAACCAGTACAGATTGGTGTCCTATCGCATTGTTTTGGAGAGGGCCTTTAACTCTCGGCGGTGGCGTCAGGTGCTGTGTCACTACACCAGATAAATAGTTCTTAGTGTTAGCTGCAGCAATAACAATGTCCCTGTAGTTTGGTTTATATACAGGTCAGTTATATAAATGGAACATGTTGATTTTTCAAGGGGGTTTATAGTCAAAATACGTGTGTCCCCATAGCTCGCTCATGCCCGCTGTTTGTCTCTTTTTCCAACACACCAAGAAGGGAAAGACTTGGTCATGATTGTCGGTGATGAGTGAGCAAAATTCCACTAAAATTTATTTTTGCTTTAAATACAAATTCCCTCCATCCATCCATTTTCTGTACCGCTTATCCTCATTAGGGTCACGGGGATGCTGGAGCCTATCCCAGCAGACTTTGGGCGAGAGGCGGGGTACACCCTGGACTGGTCGCCAGTCAATCGCAGGGCACATATAGACAAACAAACATTCACACTCACATTCATACCGATGGACAATTTAGAGTCGCCAATTAACCTAACATGCATGTTTTTGGAATGTGGGAGGAAACCGGAGTACCCGGAGAAAACCCACACACGCACGGGGAGAACGTGCAAACTCCACACAGAGATGCCCAACGGAGATTTGAACCCGGGTCTTCCAGATCTCCTGACTGTGTGGCCAATGTGCTAACCACTCATCCACCGTGCGGCCTAAATACAAATTATTTATTTATTAGAAATTATTGTACAATAATGCAAATAATGCATAATATAAATTACATAATACGAATTGTATGTTTTTACAGTTAATTTACATTTGTTTTATTATTGATACATAACTTTTTAATGTTTTAAAATCACCATTAAAATAACGAAATATATGTTATAATATTACATATATTTGGGGGATTTTCTGAGGGAAAAATGTAAGGAAATGTGATAAACACATATAAATATATATGGAAATATATAAACATACATAAAATATATTACCTTTCAGCAAACACTGTTATTAAAACGTCAGCTAAAAGTAGCTTTCATTGGGTGCCTTTGCCAAATTGGAAACCGTGGACTTACCGAGTCTGCTGAGTGGAAAACAGAGATCAGCCACGGGGAACATGCGAGACGTGTCCACTCCGTTTCCCCCCAGCAGCTCCACGTAGTCGCCAGAACCCGAACAGCCGGACCAGAGCCTCACCTTCACAGAGATAAACAATCGAGTCAACATTTACATTTCTACTGGTGATTTCTACTGGAAAAACAGTGTCCCATCAGCACCAACAGATGGTTTAACAACACTCTAGTCCTGCAGAGGCACCAGTGAGTGACTCTAAAGTTCTACTGAACATATTTTGTCTCAAGTCCACCAAACTGTGCTAATTATAAAGACAACAACAGCACCATACAGGGCAACCATATGTCCTTATTATGTGTCTCACCTTGGGGCTGATCTCATTACTGGTGGCCTGCTCCAGGCTCAGTTGTGTCAGATGGATCTCCACTGGGTAGATGATGGAGAAGCTGCAATTGCTGTGCTGATGCGCCATCACCATGGTGAAGCTGCCCTCTGGACTCTGAGACATGATGTTACAAGCTTGACACAACAACACACGTGCAGACACAGGAGGACAGCTTTTAAATACATTTTAAACATAATCCACGCTCCTTTTATTGCTTCATCCCCTCAGCATAGTCGGTTTATTGAAATTAATGAGCAAATACGAAGACCTTGTACTTTATCGGGTAAGGAATCATACTTAGTAACTTCACACCTGAAGGTTAACTTTATGAAACATTGCCAGGGGTGTTTTTAAAAATTAAAATTGTATGACCTTCTCCAATGCGAGCTGCATAGCCTACACTGATGCCATTGCCTAAACTCTTTACCCTCTGGAACATCGCGGACCCATCAACGTCCATTATAAACATATTATGTGATATGCAGTACTGTAATTCTGATGTATTATATTGCTGGCATCATTCATATGTTCCAAAAGATCCGACTCTAACCAAAACGGATGTTAACCAATTCAGATTTTTCCCTAAGAAATAATATAAATCCCATGAATTAGCTCCAAAAAAGTCAAAAACGTTAACACAAAACACGTTTTTGTGGTTTTACAATTAGAGACTGACATGCAGAAAACAATTTGAAACGCACATACTGTAAAGAAGAGTGACGAGGGTGATGCGATAACACACAAGCTTGGGTCAAATAGAATGAGACCAGATTTTAACATTGATTTTAAGTGAAAGAATATGACCCACCGACAACAAACTTGTTTCACAAAACAGTGCAAGTGTGTTTCGAAAAAGGAGCATTGTCCCATAAATGGACACTAAATGATAGTATTGTTTTTTTGACACCAGTTAACAATTAATATTATGATATAATAGCATCATGATAATGCAATATTTCCTTTTAATATGTAATCGGTCGCTGGGTTTGCCATTTGTGACATGTATTTTCTTAGACATTTGGAGCATTTCATGAAAGGCTGTCTTGTCACTTGTGTTAAAGAGCAATTTTGCGCTGCTCCGGTTTCAGCGACTGGATCTTGATATGTAGTTTTTTACTCAACTGGTGAAACTGAGTCACTAAGTTAGTTTGGTTACCGTTTATGTTGCTGTTGCCTTTGAATACATTCAAATTAATGAGTGAATAATTCATGTATTCATTAATTATCGGGAGACAGTTTTTCTCGTCTCGTCTCAATATTGTGGCAACGACGTTTGACATTAACACCAACCCAGGATCTGAGATTGCACTTTACTTAATATAAACAGAATGAATAATGAAAAATGTGTATACATTTTTGTCATATTCTTTTTCAAATTTTCATTATTTTTCCATTTAGTCCTTGCTTTTTCTGTATTGTCTTTGTTTTTTCCATTTGCTTTTTCCTCATTGCATTTGCAAAAAAAAAGCCAAGGCAACTGAATGACCCGCCCTTCTAGTCCCATCCAGCCTGTTAACCGCTTTTGTCAGCAGCTTCAATATGGACTCCATCGCGTAAGAAGTAGGTGCATGATGGCGTGACAGTGATGTTATTTCCTCTCCCTGGCATTTCTTCCCGTCACTCTCGCTAATAGCTACATTTAAACGTAGCTACTACACAAACATTGCAAGCAGGAATCTTGTGTTCAGGTATGGACTAGTTACCCTGGCAGAACCAGGGTCCTTCTATTGCCTTTGCTTTTAGTCGCCTGCTTGTATGGAACAAATAGAAAAGACAAAGACAATACAGAAAAGACAAAGACAAAATGGAAAAAGAATACGGCTTCATTTGTGTATTTTCTTATTACTGATTGTCTTTATATTTTCACACGTATTTCCTTTTAATGTTTTTTTTTCAGTTTTGTGGCGACTACTGTATAACTAGAATCAGTTAAAAATATGCTATTTTTGGTCTGTACGCCCCCCCGCTGTTACACTTGATTGACATGATGTTAACCCCACGTTTGTGAAGGCCAACAGGTGCACACCCCTTCCTCGTCTTTGCTCATGGCGTTGGCGCACAACTGATCGTGAAAGGTCCAAAAAGTGTCTGACTCCCTGTTCTAACCCGTTGGTTTTCTGTATTCTGAATACATTTCACAGAAAATGTTTGTTTCTTAAGATTTAACGAAACCACAGTTGTGGTCTTCACTTACGAAAAGGGTTGTGCAGCTTTTTCACAACAAGGGTGAAGCCGCTGCCGGGGCTGTGGATGCGGAAGAAGATCATGGCAACGTTCTGGGACGAGCGACTGGTGTGACTGGGGGCTGTCGGGGAGCAGAAGTCTGTGTAGCGCTGGTGCATTGGCAGGGGGTGGTCCTCGCTGCTGGGAAATTTCTCTCCCTTTAGAACCCAGCCGTCAAACATCTGCAAACACGCTATGTCACGTAAAAGCATCCAATGCAAGACCGGGATTAGGAACGCATTTAGGAATATGGTATAGATATTATTGTGGTTGTCTGGAGTGGTGTGCTGCTACGCTGCATCATTGTGGGAGCTTCTTCTTTAGCTACATGAATTGGACGCATATAATGCCGTCTAGATCCAGTTGAAAATAACTTTTCAATGAATGGGGTTGCATGGTGGGACCTTGAGGAAGTCGCCGGCGTTGCAGTCGATGTTGACGTCAGACAGCTCCAGGCTGAGAACCTCACTGGGCTCGCCGATGATGAAGGCGGCACAGGCAAGCTGCTGTCGCGACGCCACGAAGGTGAAGTGGCCCTCCGTGGCCACCATGTCCAAACATCCTAACGTGGAGTATGGAGGGGGAAAACCACTCATAAGAAAAGTCATGTAAATTAAGAATCCAGAAATACATGCATACTGTATATGTAGAGTATCACGAGGTTTGGTAGAAGAACAGCGAAAAAGTCTTAGTAATAAATACTCAATTTGTATGCAAGACTGACTGACTTACTGAGAGGCCGTCTGAAAACAAAATCCTCCGACTCTCTCTTCTGGTCCAAGCTGAGAAGAGAATATAATCCATCCAAATCGTCGTCATCCTGAGTGGGGAGGAAACAGATATCAGCTGGCGGGATTAATGAAGTCATCATTTAGTATTATAAAGGTGATGGATGGGGCATACCTGGATGTAGCGGCTCAGCAGCATCCGGGACGACAGAGAAAGGAGCAGGAAGAGCAGTTGTGTGCGCACTGACGCAGACATGCTGACCATGAAGTCCTGGAGCGGAGAAAGAACAGCTGTGTCTGCGCTGGGGATGCTTTTATAGAGCAGCCACAAGCTCAGTCGAGCAGCCGGCAGGACTTGCTCTCATTTCAATCATGCACAGATTACAGCGCTTGTGCAGAAGACAGCACACGTACAGGCAGGACCACAATTCAGTTATTGTTCTTATGACAGTTATTTTGCTTTTTAGGCTGGAAATATGTTTTGCCAGAAGAGCTTTCGTTAAGACTGGGCAATTAAAACGATGAATTGTTTTTTTTTGTGTGATGAAAATTTTAAAAACTCCTTTAAGTGCATTTACATTTTAGTAGGCGCCGTGTTTTCAATGAACAAATTACATACCGTATAATACAAATATCATTAAAACAATGAAAATAAAAATATGAAAATAGTGGTGTCCACACTCAACCTTCAAAAGTAACCTCATTTGAAAAGCCAAAATATACATTTATACAAGATCAGAGGTCAATTCATTAAAATGATAATAATAATTGATGCTATTTTCTTGACTAAATGGGTACCAGATTTTAAAGGTAATGCCAAAGTTGCTAAATTTATAGTATGTCAATTAATTAAAATAAAAATAATTTGAAAAAGTACTGTTTTTTAACTAAATATTTACATAATAGTTTGCTTTTTTAACTCAATGATTTGAAACAATTAAATAAAAAATGTAATTAAAAGTAATTTCTATGAATAGTATGTTTTACCAACTGAATACTGTAATTGTTTATAATATTTTTTCAACAGCAATTCTAGTATATTAAAAAGTTACACATTATACTAATGCAGTTTTGTTTTATTTGACTATCATAATCAATATCCATTTTTTCACACTCCAATGGCATTCTGTTGGAGAGTGAATGGAGTGAGGTTCCACAGTTGGACAAAGTTAGCGTGGTATCCCTTCATCAATTGGACTGGTTGCAATTTTCCAAGAAACAAAACTCATCAGTCGGCAGGAGTTCTTATATATGTTATTATATAACCGTTGGCTGGTTGGCGTTTGAATGGGAAGTTAGCTCAGAGCTTCAGGTCTTGGTCACCTTTTCATGGTTCATGCATTTTCAAAAAGACATGTCATTTTTTTGTTGTAGTTCTGAAACTTTTTCAGATAAAGGAACACTTTACCAAACTGCAGAGCACCTATGTGAATAGCCGAAAAGTGTATACACTGACAGGGATCTCAAATTCCAAGGAAAACTGAGCAAGAAGAGATGACATAGCTCACTTCTTTACCTCCCAGACCAGCCTGTGTTTTCTTTGGCTTTTTCCTAAGTGTTCAACCTCTAAGTTCCGCACAGACCACTTCGGGTTACCGCACGGACCACCGGTGGTCCGTGAACCACATTTTGACATCCTCTCGTTTTGAGCAATTGCTGTTGGATTGGAAATCGACTCAATGTCACTCAGATCATATCATCCATGCATACATTTCTGTCCAATGGTGCTAAAAATAAAGCACGCTGTGATCTGATTCCGCTCCTAGATGAGGCTAATTGCAGGCACCAAGCTGCTCCTGTGAAAGGTCAAAGTCGACGACGAGCTGAGGCTTTGTGACAGCGACGCCTCATGCTCGCTTCCGTTCATCAAATGCAAAAATACCGTGTGAAAGTCTTACCCCTACCCCCTAAAAAGTCACATTGACCCCCAGCTCCCACTAATGACTGTTGACGTTTTTCCGTGCAGTGATGAAGGTCTGTGTCGCCACGCACTCGCCTCCAAAATAAGGAGCACAATCAAATGCTAGAATGTTGACAAGAGCAATGGAGCAACGGTGACCTATTCTAGGTGTATTACCTTCATTTCAACGCCAGGGGGGTCAACTTGCATTCATTAGGAGTCTTTTTTGACCGCATAATGTCTCATCCTTGCAAACGTTGTTAACATGAATGATTGCAGAGGAAAATAAGGCTAAATATGTGTGTGTGTGTGTGACAGAGACTATGCACGGAAATTTATTATAGCAGGATAAGCGGCATAGAAAATGAATGAATGAATGAAAGTTTTATTAAAAATGCTAAGGCGTGCAATGTGTGACTGAAAATACATTTCATTGTGCAAAAAATAGTAAAAACAAACAAACATATTAAACATCAATAAAGACTAAAAATGATTTTTAAAAAGTTACTATCGCATTTAGCAGCATTTCGTCACACTAATGGACTGGATTTATTTCATTGTATTGTTTTTGAGCAGCTTACCCGTTGCAGTTATCAAGCAACACTGGCCTCTAGTGGCCAACGGTGTGACCTACACGGGCACCCGAGTTGTAACGACGCAGGTCGACCAGGATGGAAAAAGGCTAGTTTGCAGAGTCCACGCTGTCTAATGATTGCTTCAGCGAGTCACAGGAGAAGCCCGCACAGGGCGTCATGCGGTCAGAGTAAAATTGAAGTGATTGTTGACTTTGCACAGCCGTCTTTGCATCTCAGCATGCCTGCTCCCTGCCGGCATTTAAAGGCCTTTCTCTTTACTCTTGCTGGCCAACCTTACCCGTTCATCTCCTGTGGGGGGGTCCTAATGAGCAGACCCTCCCCGTTTAGATGGACTGGACAGAGAGAGATTACTGCAAAGCCCGCATAGATTTTCTTGACCTCCTCCTAATCCCTTTCTCATCCCCTTCCGAATGTGTTTGGTTTCAAGTGTGTAAATGAAGAGCGATGGATAACACCTTCTTCTGGTAATTACTTCCTTGGACGCAACTTCAGGGGAGGTCTCCTGGTGCCAATCAAATTATTTGTTTTTTGTTTTTTTGCTGAACTCTCTAATTGGTTTCTTATGTTGGAGTTTAATTTAGTACAGCTTTAGCTTTAGAGAAAGTTACTTTACGTTTGGGCTCAAAGGGATTTCTGCAAGTTTTAGGTAGTACCATAATCTTTAACTTGGAAAATGATAGTAAAATTCGGCTACTGCAGACACAGACACATTTTTTATGCATTTGTTTGCTAAATTAAGCCTTTCGAATCCTACAAATGGCTAAATGCATTAAAATACAAATTTAAGGCATTCAGAAGAGGCATTCAAACAAGCTGGATATGTAGTATTCTACACGGGTCACTAGGTGTCAGTAATGTTACTGTAATGTTCGGCGAGACACTCGAGCACCAGACTAGATTGTGTGAACAACAGGCTTTTATTGCAGGATTGATGAATCTTTCACAATAATGCCCTAAACGATCTACTGTTGCAGCCGTATACCACGCCAAGATAAAACTCAACTCTGAACCTCTGCTGTAACTTCCTGTCTCTGCCATTTATGTCTTCTGCCTACAACAGTGTATTGGGTGAAACTAGTGCAATAGTGACTATAGGGGTGTTAATGCATGTTTGGAGGGTTTTAAAAGTGTTGAAACCTGTATTTAGAAGGTTGTAAACATGTTTTCTATGCACTCCAAAAATATGATTTATTTCATTTATTAAATAGCAACACCAAATTGTCTATAGGTATGAATGTGCTTGTGAATGGGGATAGGCTCCAGCACACACCCGCGGCATAGAAGGTAGATGAATGAATTGATGGATAAAGAACAAATCCTACATTGTTGAAATTCACCTATCACAGCCCGCACTAAATGTGATAAATGAGGGATTGCTGTATATCATCCAAAATATCCCATACTGCTATGGTACCCAAACTTTTTGCAGTGACAGACATTTGACCTGAAGCTATGTACCCCCTACTCCTGCACCCTTAAGGAACCGAAACCTTTTCTTCTTAAGTCACTTGAAGTATTTAGCATTAAGAAACTGGTTCACTAATTAATACTTTCAGGTGAGAAATGTATATTTTGCGTGGTCACAATTTGATAAAGTTTCACAGGAGCACTGATAATTAGAGAAGTAATCATCGTCCATATCTCTAGTTTGATTTTGGAATGCTTCTGTTTGAATGGGTTAAATTTGAGATTCACTTTTTGGGGGGCTCTCACGATGGCTGTAGTTTAAGTCTGCATTTTTATTTAATACCAAGTTGAAGGGAAAGTTTAACAATCATGATAAGGCAGTATCTGAAGTACAGAAACCCATACGGCCAATGGTAAAGCCTCATGTTTGGGGCAATCCCCACCCATTGTGACAGGTTTCCACCGCAGTGCAGTTCAGGGATTGGATGAAACTCAATGCACAAAATAATCATCATTTGTGTTCATTTGTTCTTATGATGCACACAAAGCTTTAGACAACCTCACGATCTGCCTCCTTTCTGCTCCGTGGAGCGTAAACGTGAGTGTTAGGCGCTAATTGTTTTTCATTTTTATTCACATACCGCCTGTGACAATTAGTGTACCTTTGGGGTACATGTACACCACTTTGGGAACCCAGGCCGTACCGTAAATGCCCAGTGAAAAAGTGATTGCCCCCTAAACCTAATAACTGGTAACTGGTAACCTTTAGCAGCAACAAATGCGATCAAGCATTTGCGATAACTCGCAACCTGTGGAGGAATTTTGTCCCACTCGTCTTTGCAGAATTGTTGTAATTCAGCCACACTGAAGCGCTTTTTTAAGGTCATGCCACAGCATCTCAATAGGATTCAGATCAGGACTTTGACTAGGCCACTCCAAAGTCTTCATTTTGTTTTTTTTCAGCCGTTCAGAGGTGGACTTGCTGGTGTGTTTTGGATCCTCATCCAGCTGCAGAACCCAAGTTAATTTCAGCTTGATTTCACAAACAGGCATTTTTGGTAGACAGCAGAATTTATGGCTCTCCATTTAACACAGCAAGTCTTCCAGGTCCTGAAGCAGCAAAACAGCCCCAGATCATCACACTACCACCACCGTATTTTACTGTTGTTATGATTTTTTCTAAAATGCTGTGTTACTTTTACGCCTGATAAAATAGGACACGCACCTTCCAAAAACTTCAACTCTTGTCCTGTCAGACCACAGAATATTTTCTCAAAGGTCTTGGGGATTATCAAGAAAAAAATTGAGGAACCTTAATGTTGTTTTTTTATCAAGGAGGCTGTTTTTGCCCAGTGTTTTTCTTATGGTGGAGTCATGAACACTGATCTTAACTGAGGCAAGTGAAGCCTACAGTACTCTGCGTGTTATTGTAGGGTCTTTTGTGACTTCTTGAATTAGTCGTTTCTGTGCTCTTGGGGTCGTCTTTGTTGGCCGGCCACTCCTGAGAAGGTTCGCCACTCTTCTTGCCATGTGTTGATAATGGCTCTCAATGTGGTTTGCTAGAGTCCCAAAGCTTTAAAAATGGCTTTATAACCTTTTTCAGACTAATAGATGTCAATTAATCTTTTTTTAATTTATGTAAGCGGTATAGAAAATAAATGAATGAATGTTTTACCAGGGGGGCAATCACTTTTTCACACAGGGCCATGTAGGTCAGGCCTTTTTTCCCTTAATAGTAAAACGTTTTGTTTAAAGACAGCATTTAGTGTTACGTTTTGTTGTTGTTGACGGATATTTAAATTTGTTTGAAGATCAGAAACATTTATGTATGCAAAGAAAATAAAAATCAGAAAGGA
Source organism: Oostethus manadensis (assembly GCA_024372805.1). Taxonomy (NCBI): domain Eukaryota; kingdom Metazoa; phylum Chordata; class Actinopteri; order Syngnathiformes; family Syngnathidae; genus Oostethus; species Oostethus manadensis. Next base: position 4,359 of record QODF01000168.1, on the reverse strand, counting down.
GCCAAACACTTTTCCACACATGTTGCACAAGAGTGCACAAGAGTGCACTAGAGTGCAATGTTGTAGAAATGAAATAGGTAGACTGCAATATATTGTCATATATTTTTTATATTTTTCACCATACTTTTGTCTTGAAACGCTCTTACTTAATTGCAATGTTTTTTTTGACCTGACCCAGTGGTTATTTGCTTCTGCAGACCTACACAAACCTAGGAGTTAAGTGCCTAGAGCATTTATGCTATTTATTAAACACTGTTCCCCAGTTTATTGGTTGACAGTAGAATTATATAAGGCTTGGTGATCGCTGCCTAGTAAATTGCATTGTTTTCATTGCTTGTTGGGAAAACAGTACATAACAGATTTGTACGGGGGGTGTTGGGCCAAGGAAGAACCAATGAAATTTGAGAACAAAGCCTTTTTCACCAATTTTGTTAATCTCATTTTATTTAATTTATCATTGAATCATGCCTCCATCTCGACATATACTGTACAGTGTTTGTATGTGCTAATGATGTGTTTGTTGTTGTAGTTGGCAGCGTGAGCCCTTGTAGAAATGAGATCAATGCATGAAATGACACTGTGCAGGTGTACCTAATATACGATGTATCAGGTGATTCTCAGTAAATGCGTCCCTCCATCATTCTGCCTCCTCTCTGCTCTGACCCATCTTATCCGACCTAATAAACATTGATTAGAGCACATAATCAATTCACTCAATGACAATGATCCAGAGCCCATGCATACATGCTATTGACTTACAATCAGCTCCAAATAGCGTTTTTTTAAATATTTATATATTCTTAACACCCTCTGCAGACTTAACATATTTCATTCATCCATGTAGGAATGCCATCAAGAGTATTGATCATGTGTCTTCATTTCAAATGCATTTACATTTTGCAAAAGCGCGCTGGTTTTTGTGAGGTACCAGAAGATGGCAACATCGAGCCACGCTGGCATTAAAGCACTCTGGGGAAGCCTCACGTGATTTGTTTTTCTACAGCATCCTTGTTAATTGTATCCAAAAAAAAAATGTTAAATACATCAACAGCTGCATAATGTTTGTCGTTGCACAACAAAATGGGACAAGAATGCACAGTTTTGTATGCATTGAATGTTTATGCTTGTGGTTGGCAGAGGTTTGGCTCTGCCCTGCAAAAGAATATATTTAACTCTCGTGTTGCTAAAGTGAACATAATTTTTTCAAAGCGTAATTGGATCTCATTAGAATACGCAGGTGTCATCTTATATCGTGATCCAACGCGCAAGAGGCCCTCCATCCTTGTCACGGACTATGTCGGGAACGTTTTTTCAGGGAATACCACGACACCCAAGTACAGGCAGCAAGGTGACATATCACCTTTCCCCTCAAAAGTACAGTAGGAAAGCGTGTAAGTTTACTGCTGCCCCCTTATGTGGCCATGCATGGCTGGCTCATATAATGAATGTTGATGAAGTAGAAAAGCCGCTTTAATCAGGACGGATCACTGTGCAGAGGTGGAGAATGTCAGCGAGAGCAGGCACAGCTGCTTGCTGAGAAATTCAATATTGACTGTCGGGATAAATGTCCTGCATATTCTCTCATGTGTCCCAGGGGCCGTGGTATTATGCCTCTCACGTTAGCGCCCCTAATTGGATTAAAAATGACTTGTTATTGGGAGAAAAATGACTGCGAATATGCCGTCATAATTATGGCCTCTCTCGCTGTCTTGAAGGCCTTTGCGAAATGTCAAAATCCGCTTCTTTGGACGCAAACAGTTGATGTTGATGGATTGTGGTTTCATGATGCAATCAATGAGAGGTTTGCTGCTGCAAGAAATGGCACATCAAAGTCTTATTTGCTGTTTGTTTGCCAGCAGAACCACAGAAGTTCAACACAGTCTGATCTGAAGATAGTTGACGTCTAACATGTTTTCCCCACTAGAAAAGACATTTGATTTGCCAACTCCACATTTTGGGGTGGCCTTTTATTGTGGCCAGCCTAAGGCACGTTCATTGAGAGCATAGTGGAGCTCCACGCATCCACAAATCACGCATGCTGAAGGCGTAAATGACTACTCATTATACTCAAGCCTCACTGGGACTCGGTCACTTCCCTTTCAGTGTGTCAGAATGAGTGACGGAGAGGTGCTTGCCGAGGTAACATATTACAATGACTTTCATTTTGATGAAGTGATGGCCAGTTATAAAATAAACAAGCTAAGAATCAAATGTATTTGTAGTTTTAAAGGTAATTAAGGTCATTTGAGTTACTTTTTGTAAGCATCTGTTGCAACATCATATGCAAATAACATGCAAATTAGCCGATGACCTCACGTGGTGACCTCTTGGAAAGCCAATAGATGCTTTTTTCACTGAGGACTCGGCATCGCAACACCTCTGTTGTTTGCTAACTTTCTAACAATCTGTGGTGCTCTTTTTACTAGTGGATTCCTGAAAGGCAGCTGCATCTCTACAGATGAGTGACAGGAAGAAAAGCTCCCTCTTGCTTGGGCCGGCTGCAGGTATAAATCTCACACCAGCAAATATATGACGACCTGTCTTGTTCAGACTTCTTTTTTCGGGACAAACTTCCTACCTTTACCTAAAATTCAGTTCAAGGTCGTGAGACATTCCAGGGTCTTCATAACCCCTTGACTGGGGACCATTAAATCTTAAACTAATCTAACCCACCAGTGTTTGAAGTAACATGTGAACATTCATAATTCCCATACAAGTATTTAGTTCCATTTCCACCTCTATGTGTATCATCATACAGTTTGCCATTACTGGCATCCTGACAAAAACAACAGACAAAAGTCAAAGAAAAATCCAAACATGTAAGTGGAGTATGTGTTAAATGTTTTCACCCAAAACATGGTGAAAGTACAAATTGGGTGACTTTTAGGACTCTTTGTGCAGGGGTACACGCAGTCCTGCACATACATGGGCCGCCTTGAAGAGTAGAACTGAAATAGGCAGAAATCCATCAGACGTCCATTGGGCTTTGCTTTGTGCGTGCACACCGCCAGGCCCAGCCATTAACAGAAAATAAATGCTCGACGCCATAAAGCTGACAGTGTCTCATTCGTACTGACACGGGCTAAATTACACATAAAAACCCTGATAACATCATCATTAAATATTGATTCTAAGCAGGGCAGGGAGACCGAAACGCACACACACACACACACACACACACACTTCACATTTCAAAGTCGTCAATGCAGATTCAGGGTTTGGGTGAGTTGCAAAGGTGGACAAGAGGCGAAGGGAGGAGAGGGAAGGAAGGAAGAGTGTTGGAGGAAGGGTGGAGGAGTGAGATTTAAGGTTGAGGCTGCGAGCAGATGTTAGCATTGATGATGATGGATGTGGCTTGTTGAGATGCAGAGTTGTTAGCATTAGCAGCCTCCTCGTAGTCCCTGATGTGCCAGTGTGTGTGTGTTGCGCAGCTTATTTGTCTGATTTCATATGGAAGAAATGTACCTTGAACAGCTACATCAGTGTAACAAAAACACAAAGAGTTTTTACACATACAGTAGACGGCTTTATCCCCTCACACATCTTTGTTTGTTTGCACACACACTCTCTCACACACACACACACACACACACATACAGTAACCATCATGTTGTTGGACATGGACACTTAAGAGGATAAGGGAGGGAATAGTTTTAGGACATTTTACACCCGTCAGTCTATTCACACGCACACACACACACACACACACACACACACACGCACACACGCAGAGTACAAAGGGAAAGGGTGAACAAGGGAATAAAGTGTTAGCACTTGGAAATTAATTATTCTATCATTCCTCCCCTAAAGAATTTTGTATTAAGAGTGACCAACCCTCTCCCACTATGCCGTACATTAGCATAAATGAGGCTATTAAAAATATTGTTTTCTATATGATTATATCTGAAAATTGTCCTGCATAAAACATGCGTCACCCGGTTACAGCATACATCCCTGCATACATACTGAGGCAGCAGGTGGTGTGTGTGTGTCTGTGTGCGTGTGTGTGTGTGTGTGTGTGAATGGGCCATGCTGAGTGGTAACCCGCTTCACACTCTAAACAGATAAAAGGTGCAGGACAGAAACACGTGGCTAATTGATTGCTAATTAGTCCTTTTGTTGTCACCTGCATTGTGCTGACAGAGCTTTTGACCCAGGCTGTCTGCCTATTCCGTGGTACTCTCAGCCTCACACTTGCACTCAAAATAAGCATAGTAAATTCCTAATGAGACATTGCAAGAAGACTTAATGGCCGCAAAATTTGGTACACCAATACAATTTTAATCCATTCAAAACAAGAGCTGCATAAACGATTCTTTAGCCCAGGGGTGTCCAATTTCATTGAAATCCACTTCACAG
>QODF01000109.1:2047134-2063221 GCA_024372805.1 Oostethus manadensis | reverse complement strand
CCTATCTCTAAGGGAGAGCCCAGCCACCCTGCGGAGAAAACTCATTTGGGCCGCTTGTACCCACGATTTTGTCCTTTCGGTCACTACCCAAAGCTCATGACCGTAGGTGAGGGTAGGAACGTAGATCGACCAGTAAATTGAGTGTGAAGCGGCTGGGATGAGAAGAGGGATGTCTGGGCTTCCCTGCTTAGGCTGATCCCTCCGCGACGCGACCTCGGATAAGCGGAAGAAAATGGATGGATGGATGGAAGCCTCTGAATTGGATGCATTTGAGTGCTGAGAAGGTTTTATATTTAAAATTTTTGAACACTGTGATTCCTGTCATGTTTTACTTGAAAATGTCAGCAAGAAATTACACAAAACATTATACCTTATAAAATTTTACATTTAATTGTAATACTATGACTTTATTCCCACAATATTTTAACTTTAATCCCAAATAAAGTCCCCAATTTACAACTTTATAGTGTTTTGTTTGTTTCTTAATTTTGTGACGTATAAAAAAATAAAAATAAACTCGTTAAAATGACATTGTTTGTTGTTGACATAAAAGTTGGTTCTTGCAGAATTGTGACTTTTTTCTCTTAATGTTTTGACTTTCTACACGTAAAATTACAGCACCTTTTTCAATTTCTGCTGTGTTTTTTCCAACTTTTCTCTTAATTATGATTTTACACCTGTAATATTTAGACTTTATTCTCCTAATATTATAACCTTTTCCACAAACTAAATTTCCAATAATGACAGCTTTTTTTTGGTTAGATTACAATTTTTTTCTCCTAATATTTTGACTTTATTTTGTTGTAAAACCATTTTTATTCTACTATACTTATATATTATCATGTAACATAATAATATTTATTGTTTTATTCATATTGCAGTGCATCTGTGGTAACAAAAATAATACACAGTTAAAAATCCTCCACTTGCATGGTGGCTGAATGGGTAGCATGTTGGCCTCACAGTCAGGAGTTTCTGGGTTCGAATCTCCGTTGGGCATCTATGTGTGGAGTTTGCATGTTCTCCCCGTACGTGTGTGGGTTTCCTCCGGGTACTCCGGTTTCCTCCCACATTCCAAAAACATGCATGTTACGTTCATTGGCGACTCTAAATTGTCCATAGGTATGAATGTGAGTGTTTGTCTATATGTGCCCTGCAAGTGACGGGCGACCGGTCCAGGGTGTACCCCACCTCCTGCCCAAAGCCAGCTGGGATAGGCTCCAGCATACCCGCGACCCTAATGAGGATAAGCGGCATAGAAAATTATTGAGTGAAAAATCCTCCAGTTTTGTCATGTTTTTCATTTTAGTGTGAGTAGCAATTTGTCCCACAGTTTGACAGTCCTTGAATGCACCTTCGTCATTCTCACACGCTGCACAGAACGCTGCAGTATTTTTCTTTCACCTTATATTTGTTCCCAACTGCTGATACCATGTAATACCATGGCTATAATGTACGTATGCTTTACTACTTTTTTTCCTTTCGGCTTTGCCCTGCTTATCCCATCAGGGGTCTCTACAGTGAATCATTTTCGCATTTAGTTTTACGCATTTAGTTTTTGAAGACACTCACCTGTGCTTCCTCGAACTACAGTGTGGGCCGAGAGGGTCAAAAGGACGTGGCTACGTTAAAAATTGACTTTGACTTTATACACTACAATCTTATGAAAAAGTTTGGGCACTCCCGATACTTTTCAAGATTTTCTTTATAAATGGAATTAGTAAAATTAGTTGTTTGGATCAGGAATTTCAGTGAAATATATCACATAGCAGACAAACACTGTCATATTTGAGAAGTGAAATGAAGGTTTTAGGCTTTACGGAAAGAGTGCAATAATTATTTAAACAAAATCAGGCAGGCACCCTTGTTGTTTTATTGATTTGAATACCTTTAGCACTAATTATTAGAATTTGTTTGGTAAGCTCATTGACCCTCGACCTACATACACAACCCAATACCCAATCACAAGAAAGGGTAGTAAAAGGTGGCAAATTGCAAGTTGTTCTCCTCTTTGCTCCAAAGTGTGGCAAAATGGGATCCTCAAAGAACTGTCAAATGACCTGAAAACAAAGATTATTCAACATCGATATTTGGGGGAAGGATACAAAAAGCTAGCTCAGAGATTCCAGCTGTCACTTTCCACTGTGAGGAACAGAGTGAGGAAATGGAAGACCACAAGCACAGTTCTGGTTAAGGCCCGCAGTGGCAGGCTAAGAAAAATCTCAGACAAGCAGAGGTGAAGGATGGTGAGGAGTCACAGACCAGCTCCAAAGACCTACAACATGATCTAGGCTGCAGATGGTGTCCCTGTGCATTGGTCAGCTATTCAGCACACTATGCACAACTAACGATTTATAAAAGAAAATCTTGAAAATGATCAGGGGTGCCCATAATTTTTTGTGTGAAAAACTATTTGCCCCCTTCCTGACTTTTTGTTCTTTTGCATGTTTGTCACACTTAAAAGTTTCTGCTCATAAAAAATAGTTAACTAATAGTCAAAGATAACATAATTGAACACAAAATGCAGTTTTTAAATTAAGGTTTATGTTATTAAGGGAGGGAAAAAAACTCCAAAACTACATGGCCCTGTGTGAAAAAGTGATTGCCCCCCTTGTTAAAAAATAACGTAACTGTGGTTTATCACACCTGAGTTCAATTTCTGTAGCCACCCCCAGGCCTGATTACTGCCACACCTGTTTCAATTAAGAAATCACTTAAACAGGAGCTACCTGACACAGAGAAGTAGACCAAAAGCACCTCAAAACCTAGACATTATGCCAAGATCCAAAGAAATTCAGGAACAAATGACAACAAAAGTAATTGAGATCTATCAGTCTGGTAAAGGTTATAAAGCCATTTCTAAAGCTTTGGGACTCCAGCGAACCACTGGGAGAGCCATTATCCACAAATGGCAAAAACATGGAACAGTGGTGAACCTTCCCAGGAATGGCCGGCCACCCAAAATTACCCGAAGGGCGCAGAGACAACTCATCCCAGAGGTCACAAAAGATCCTAGGGCAACATCTAAAGAACTGCAGGCCTCACTTACCTCAATTAAGGTTAGTGTTCCCGACTCCACCCTAAGAAAGAGACTGGGCAAAAACGGCCTGCACGGCAGAGTTCCAAGACGCAAACCACTATTAAGCAAAAAGAACATTAAGGCTCGTCTTAATTTTGCTAAAAACCATCTCGATGACTGCCAAGACTTTGGGGAAAATATCTCGTGGACTGACGAGACAAAAGTTGAACTTTTTGGAAGGTGCGTGTCCCGTTACATCTGGCGTAAAAGTAACACAGCATTTCATAGCAACAGTAAAATATGGTGGTGGTAGTGTGATGGTCTGGGCTTGTTTTGCTGCTTCAGGACCTGGAAGGCTTGCAGTGATAGATGGAAGCATGAATTCTACTGTCTAGCAAAAAATCCTGAAGGAGAATGTCCGGCCATCTGTTGGTCAACTCAAGCTAAAGCCATCTTGGGTGCTGCAGCAGGACAAGGACCCAAAACACACCAGCAAATCCACCTCTGAATGGCAGAAGAAAAACAAAATGAAGACGTCGGAGTGGTCTAGTCAAAGTCCTGACCTGAATCCCATTGATATGCTGTGGCATGACCTTAAGAAGGCGCTTCATGCTAGAAAAGCCTCAAATAAAGCTGAATTACAACAATTCTGCAAAGATGAGTGGGCCAAAATTCCTCCAGGGCGTGTAAAAGACTTGTTGCAAGTTATGGCAAACGTTTGATTGCAGTTATTGCTGCTAAGGGTGCCCAACCCGTTATTAGGTGCAGGGGCAATTACTTTTTCACACGGGGCTATGTGGCTTTGTATTTTTTTCTCCCTAAATAATAAAAACATTCATTTAAAAACTGCATTTTGTGTTTACTTGTGTTATCTTTGACTAATATTAAAATGTGTTTGATGATCAGAAACATTTTGTGTGACAAACATGCAAAAGAATAAAAAGCCAGGAAGGGGGCAAATAGTTTTTCACACCACTATATATGTGTGTGTGTATGTGTAATATATATATATATATATATATATATATATATATATATACAGTGTGTATACTGTGTATATATATATATATATATATAATCCTGCCCTGTCCTTCAATAAAATTCCATAAAAATATGCATGCTTCAGACATAGTTGCAGATGGTGATTAATCAGTTAGAAAAGGGTGATTAATCTGACAAAAATTTATTTTGACAGCATCCTGTAAAAGGTTCAACAACAAACAAGGTTGTGTTTTATTATTTGTTATCAGTGTTTGCCTTTTTATGTAATGCGTTTAGCTCTTTGGTTTCATTTCATTTCTACCATGATTTCTGCCATGCTGCGCCCACTAAAAAAGAAGCCGCAGTCCGCCAATGACCCCCAGACCTCACTTTGGGCACCCCTGGTCTAAATGAAGAATGAAGAAGTGGTCTGTTAGGAAAAAGGCGTAAGATCCAAGAGCGCAGGGACTTTGACGTGATTTTCAAACAGATGGACAGCCCTCGCCTAGAGTGACTAGAGAGATTTGAAATAATGAACGAAGTAAAAAGCTGGATTACTTGGTGATGTGATGTTGTTTTTCTTTTGTCTCAGCTGTGCTGCTGCAACAACTTAACCGGCATCAATGTCTTGGCTCGAGGTAAACACACGCACGCACACACGCAGGGGAAAGAAAAAGCACTATATGGTCGGACAGAAACAATAAACCTGTAAGCGGACACGACACCATGAATAACAGCATAATTGCTGCTGTGTTGCCTTTGAGGTGCATTGGAAATAGAATTACTCAGAGACGCGTAGAAGCCTGAAGAGACATGTAGGCTAGACTTAAGTCATGTGTCTGTTAGCCGTGGATCGTTTAATGAAATGTAATGCGACGCATTCAGAGTAGAGAAGTTACAGTAATACAAGATGAAAACATGCAAATATTTCCACGTGAGAACATTAATGAGGGAAATTTTGTGGGAGAATGCATGGATGAAAATCAATATGCATATAAGGGCTTTGTCGTCATGTAAACATCAATGTCATCCAATATTTCCGGTAGTGATTTTGATTTGTCTGCCAGCATGGTAGTTCATCGTGCATGTCCGCGACCTATGGATTACAGTAATGCAGGGACGGGTTCTGTTCGGGGGCGATGTTAATCACAGTCTTTGCACGCCCGGCTGGCATTATGCGTTCAGTATGGGGCAAAGTTTTCTCCCCGCGGTGATGCGAGCTCACAAATCAGACTCGCAGTGGGAAGATCTTCACGCTCGCCTTTCCCACCATCGCGATCGATTATTATTCACCTTCTCAATTAGGGAAATAGCAGCTTTGATTGCTCCCACGCATCTTTAGAATATCAGCATGTCGTAATCAAATGCTCTCATCCCTGATCACACGGCGTGCGTGTGCGCTGGTTTAGACGGGCTAGCGCCATGTTGTTGTCTGGCTCCATTCCTGGAAAGGTTTGTGTTGATGAACCTTTGGACAAAAGTATTGGGACGCCTAAGCCAAGCGCAAATGCAGCCATGACAGCTTTCACTTTTCTGGGAAGACTTTCTACGGGATGTGTGGAGGTTTTGGGACTCATCCAAGCGTGCCGTCATGGACCCTGTTTGTGAACCGGGACATCAATCATGCCGGAACACAAAAGAGCATTCCCCATTCTGGTCCCACCAGTCTGAAGCATAGTTTGTTCAATTTTTATGATCTAAAGACAAGCTGAGATTGACACGTCATTATTTCATACAGCGAAACCTCGATTTTCATTAGTATTAGTAGTAAAGTAATAATATAAAGACACCCAAAACTCTTCAAAAGAAAAACAGATTTAATGAAGAATAATTATAGCTTGCCAAACAGACAACAGTGCGAAATATTTATAAATCCTAATGAAATGGGCACATGAATTTACAATATATAATATTTGCCATGTATTTTTATTATATGCATTTCATGTATTTAGTTTGTCAATTCAACAGTTTTTCACCTTATTTATGAAAATGCTGGCACTCGCTTGCTTTTTTGGCCCCCTGGTGGGTTATTTAGCAAGGTATGATATGCAAAATGGCATGCGGGCAGATGGACTAGTTTGGGCCGTACAAACACCGTGACTGTGTGACGAAATTTTGTCAAAAGTTGTCACAAGAAACCGATCGGTGTGCCTGATATGAATTGGCAATTAGTGCAGATTGGTGGCCACAATTGAAGGACCTCTTCAGTGAAGCAAGTGACTGCGGTTGCGTGTGTGCTGCATTGAAGCAGTCAGCTTATTTGCTGACTTAGCTTTCTTTAGCTTTGGACTTCAGCTGCTGAAAAAACCTTTTTTTTGGAAACCTCTTACTGTGCAGGCAAGATTTAAGTAACAGCCACTTTGTTAACTGCATATGAGTGTAAAATACCTTATGAGAATAAATACATCCCTGGTCCTTCTCTGCAGGCTTCGACACCATCAAAAGCACTGAGTTGCATTTACTACTTAAATTGGAGTATTTTCGCCGCGAAATACAGCGGTTCTAGAAGGGCGGACTCAAACCAAAACAGACTCTAACCAAAGCAAAATCCAGTTAATATGTTAGGGGCCCAACAACGTTAATACAGAACATTCTGAGCCCTTGCACGTTTGTCTTGGTACGGTCCATCACCTTTCTCTTTTGTGCGGTCAATATGTTTGTTACACGTATATCTCTCTGGCAGCAGACAACTCTCATACAAACAAAAGGCCGTAGAAATGGTGCCCACAATGCAGTGCAACGCAGCTAACATTACAGCGATCTGATGTGTCGTATGCATGATTTATGTGTTGTGTAAAACCAAGACAGTAACAACAACAAATTGCGAGCACAAAAGGAATACAGACCTGGCATTCGCCTGTACGACGTCTGATGTGTGCTAAAAGGCGAGTTAACTTGAGGCTTTGCACCAACGTATCACATCACTTTGGAAATCAGGGTTCCAGAGTCTGGAGGAAGACAGGAGAGGCACATAATCCACAGTGCTCGAGGTCCAGTGTGAAGTTTCCACAGTCAGTGATGGTTTGGGAGCCATGACATCTGCTGGTGTTGGTCCACTGAGGTTTCTGAGGTCAGCACAGCCGTCTTACCAGGAAGTGTTAGAACACTTGGTCCTTCCCGCTGCTGCTGACCAACTTTATGAAGATGCAGATTTTATTTTCCAAAACTACCAGTACCTGCTTTGAGGACCATGGTATCGCTGTACTTAACTGGCCAGCAAACTGGCCAAAAATTGATGTGGTATTGTCAAGAGGAAAATACGAAACTCTAGACCCAACAATGCTGAAGAGCTGAAGGCCACCATCACATCAAGCTGGGCTCTCATAACACCACAGACTGTGGTACTCCACGCCGTATTGCTGCTGTCAAAACGAGCCCCGACCAAGTATAGAGTGCTCTACATCTTCATACTTTTCAGTTGGCCATCTTTTCTAAAATCCTTATTTTTATTGGTTTTAAGTAATATTAGTAAACATGCCAAAAAAAAGAGAAGAAGGTACTACAGGATGGTACTGTTGCCTGGAGCGCCGCTCTCAAAGATGATCAGGAAGCAAAAGAGAAAATGATTGAGCAACGGAAGAACACAATGGATGACATGGATCAGAACACACGAATGAACGATCGTGACGGGGCTTTTGAGTGAACCTAGGTCCAAAGTACTTGGAGTGCCAACTGTAAAATCTTCCTCAAGTTAAAGGGAGGCCAGAGTCTTGTTGTCAAAGATCTGGTTAACAGCACGGAAAAGGAAAACAACTCAAAGACAAGAACGATGCAGAGGGAAGGATCTCGGTAATCATTTGACAGCTTCATCAGCATGTCACCAGATTCAGGAACCCACTTTTCTACATTTAAGGACACTCCTAACACAACACTACAGCTTGCAGGACGAGAAGATCTAGCATTGGATACATTTTGCTGAAGAGACCACAAACATCTGAAATTGGAAAAAGGCGAAGAACCGGATACAAACCCTTTTCTGATATCAGAAATGATATCAGAAAACTATGTTGTTGTTTTTTTGTCAATGCTATGTCTAATCACTGCTATGCTTATTACTACCCCTCCATTTCTTCTGTTAACATTGTACTCACTCTTTATCCAATTATGTTGTTCTTTATTTGTCAATGCTATGTCTATTCACTGTACATACAGTGACAAAAAGTTAGACTTCTAGTTTACTACAGGGTTAGGGGTTGGTGGTTAGGGGCTAGGGGTTAGGGTTAATTGTCACATTACGTATTATTTTCCTGTGTTTTTTTAAATTGCTAGGAGTACATTTATTACACAAACAATGGGATATGTAACTGTATATTTTTAAAGAAACAACAGCAATGGCCCGTATTTCCACAATTGATATGAATTTACCTAAAATGCGATGTAGTTATTTACAAATGTATTATTTGTTAGTGTATATTATATATTTTTAGTGTACTTTTTTTAGAAAAATCATTGCACCTGAAAGCTTCCATGGCCCGGTTCAGCTCCGACACCGAGCCATGGTTTGGAGTTTGGGGACCCTGGACTTAAACTATAATAGCAATGCAGTTGTTTCTTTAGCTGGCTATTCTTTTCTCTCTTCAGTTCGTGCAGAAACATCGAGGTCATCTGCCACTTTGTTGCACAATTGCACAATTGGTGTTTGTGCAATTAGTACTGTCTGTCATATTTGTTATTAGTAATGAACATTTGAGCTTTTTCTACTTACATAGTTGCATTATAGAACTTCATCATATGGCTGTACGCTATGTGGTTGTGGAAATGTGATGTGTGGAGTCTAAAAATAGTGTTGGTTGAGTGATCTGAGTCAGGATAATAGAGTCGTGTGGCCATCTGGGAGGAGTAGAGATGCTGCTCCTTCACATAGAGAGGAGACTGTTGAGGATGCCTAGTCCTGATGCCTCCCGGGCGCCGCCCTGGTGAGGCCTGCCTGCCGGGGAGAAGGCAGACCTAGGACACGCTGGAGGGATTATTTCTCTCAGCTGGCATGGGAACGTCTTGAGGTCCTCCCAGTGGAACTGGAGGAGTTGGCTGGGGACCGGGAAGACTTCCCTACTGAGACTGCTTCCACCGTGACCCGGATAAACGGAGGATTATGGAATGGAATGGCCTTTCTCATGAGCCGGAAATTCTCCAAACAAGATATCTTGTCATGTTTTAATCTTGCGAGCTCGTAAATATATATACATATACATATATACATATATATTTATATATATACACACACACACACACACACTTATATATGCATATATGTATATATATATATACACACATACAGTACACCCTCATCAAAGTGACATTTTATAGCAACCCTCAGCAAAGTGAAATTAGTCCAAAGCACTCTTGTGATGTCTTGTGATGCAAAATGGTGGTCCAAATCTTGTGCACGTTCCAAAAAGTTGGTGAAATTCCAAATTATACAACACTTTGGCGATTTGTATTTATATGGATTGCGCCTCCTAGCTTGTAATGTGAGGTCTTTCATTTTGTCGGCGTACTGAAAATGACTTTGGTTCTTGTGAGTTGGCCACATCAACTCAGCAACAGACTCTTGATCAATACAGAAGTGTGTGTGTGTGCGTGTGTGTGTGTGTGTGTTTCATTGCATTTTCTGCGGCAGAGGCCTGCTGAGCATCTTATGTTCCATCTGATCACATACTAGCTTTCCTGCTTCCAGCTCATTCACACTACTTGTTTGTCGCGTGGCGGGACATCAGCCAGGCGATAACGTGGCCGGCTGCTTGGTTGGAAGGGAACGTGCCACTTGGCTAACAAATCCATTTCTGGTAATGTGCACCCTTTATGCTGGGTCAAGAGGTCTTACCTCCAAAATGTCAGCCTTGGCAACCCATTTCCAGCCCGTCCCGGAGTCGAAACGTGAGCTGCAGTCATTTCTTAGATGTTATTTTCATCGTAGACACGCATTGCTTAATGGCCCTAAACTGCGGGGACTCCTCGCTGAAGCGGGTATTGATTTTTGTGTTTCCTTTATAAAATGGAGTGCTCGGGTTCTGTTTCAAGCAAACAGGCAGAGTGGATTCGTCATGGTGCACACAGCTGATCCCCTCGTTGTGGTTTTTCACCTCTGACACGTCAACACATATTCCGTTGGTTTCTCAAACAGGTTCAGGAATTTGCCGTCATAATGTTAGAGCCTCAACACTGCCGAGCTGACGGGAAGTTCTTTAGGTGCTCAACCCGAAACCCCTCAAATAAATCCATGAATAACCAGAAACCAGATTTCGCCAGCCAGTCATATTATTATTATATGTTGTGCCCAGACAAGAAGATGGTAGTATAGTTCATAACTATTGTTAGTAAATGAGGTCAAAAAATGAACAATTGTGAAATGTTGAAGTCCTTTTTAAAGAGTCAGCCTTGAATGTATTCTTCTTAACAAGACACAGAAAAGAGGACCACAGAGCATGATGGTGAAGATGGATGTGCACATGTGACCAGATGGGCTGGGATTTAGGAGGGCCTTGGGTGTCATCTGGCTCGCTTTTATGGATTTGATTATTTTCTATGCGCATCATCTTTCCTGGTTCCTGCATGTGTGTACACAGTGTTGTAAAATGAGACCCCGTATCATCTGCTGGGAGCAGCAAGGAAGCCTCGTGAGCTACCGATGATCTTTCCATTCCACAATCCAGACTCATTTGCCCCTCCTGTTGCTCGGCAGGGTCGGAGGGAGTCCCTCCCCGTGGTCCGCCAGGTGGTGAGACGACGCTACTCTGGGCCACTGCATCTTCCACCGCTGCGGAGAAGACACTCGTGTCAGGAGCGCACTTCTGACAGCCGGAGGTTTTCTGCAACGTCCGGCCTGCCGCTGCCCCGCCTGGAGGCTCTGTACCGTCGCGCACTGGCCAGTCATGAAGAACAGCGGTCTGTTGTTTTTCTCTTTACTAATGCAGCCACACACGGTATGAAGCACAAATATGCCGAGAAAACCCTTCTGCCCGTTGTCTGAAGCGTTGATACGATGCAGGATGGAACATGAACTCTTGTTCACACTTAAGTCCGGGGGTGTCGCTTGTTCACAAGATAAGACGATACACGAGACTGGGTCTATGAGAACAAGACGAGGTGGGTTAGGTACCTACTAATTACATTTCTATGACACACGTTGCACTCTGCACTGTGTGTGGATGCTAGCCGCCTTGCCTCCATCCACCGACATAATCAGACCGACAAAAGGCCTCACTCTGCTCATGCCCTTGTTCTACAGAACAAAAGCTGCAAGGTGCTGAAACCTCAAAGAGGCAGGAAACGAGGAGTGCAGCGCAGTGAGGCTGGCAAAATGTTTTTCTTTATTGTGTGATTCATTAATTATCGTCCCAGGCCCACGTGGCCCTCGAGACACTTTCCTTCTGAACAAGATTTCTCGCCACGTTTTAATCCCTGCCTAATTCTACCCCCAGTGTCAGAAATCAGCCCACGCGGCGTCTTCAAATCGGTCAATTTTGGTTAGCAGTTTTTAGCTTCCACCCGTACTTATTCCAGCAGCCGTAGTCCGTCTTGGTCGGTGTACCGTCTTGTCTTTTCTTCTGCATCATGATTGGAGTGTCATTTCTGTCTGCTCAATCCAGCCTGCCTAATCTTCTCTGCCATCTACAAGACACTTCTGGCCTGAGAAATGATCCTCATGGATATTTTCTTCTGCTCCTACCATTGGAGAGATTGTTTCTTGTGAATAGCTCACTCTAGCAGCAGCCTTGCAGCGTTTGCCTGGGCTTGCTCATTGGAACGCATATGCAGTGTTATGCCTGTCTCCCACTATGCGTTGCTAGTCTGTATTGTGAGTGGGTTATTTGTTGGTAAAAACCCGTAGAAGATTAGAAATGTGTAATCGGTCGTCTTTGTATTTCAGATACATCTTCTTGCTGATTTTATAAAGACTCTTTCGTGCCCGTCAGCAGTGCTGTGAAATGCACAAGCAACATAAGAAAGTCATGGTTGTTGACAAATTGTGTATGCTGTATGTCAAAGCAGCAGCGTAATTGAGCTTTCATTAAGCCCCGCTTGTACGCCGAGTTTTCCGAACCGAGCTGGCGCCTCCCCGTCTTTCCCGTCTGCACTCCCCCCGACAACAAAGAAAAGGTTGAACACGCACACGTGCTCTGCAGGTTTGACTATTTGAGCAAAGTGTACGATTGAAATTAAACTTGCGTGTGCTTTGGAGTAGTTAGGGTGGACTTAGTTAGACTTACTGTCCATAATTCAGTGCTGCCTAACCAGCCGGCAGCACACGTGAGCACCAAGACAACGGCGTCTCGCCCACAAGCATGATTTTGGTCCTTTCATGGTCTGCTGGGCCTGCATGAGTGCTGCCGGCACGGGTGAGATGGGACGTTTAACCATGATTAAAAAACTTTTAAAAAAGCAAAAATATATCATTGAATTCAGTGGAGCACCCCCAGGAAGTTGCCTGCCTTTTGGGGGTCAAATGGGCAGACCTACTCCCTACTCTGGTCACTTCATAGTCCGTTATGTGTCCAGGCCTCGTTCAGTACGGCCCACCTTTGCGAACGCCTTCTCTGATTCTACATTTGCACTTCCATTATGTGCCACGATTTCCAGCCATAACTCCATTTCCTGTCTCTCTTTAATTGCCATTGTTTGCTTGTGACAAAGGAAGTGTCACGGTTGCTCACTGAGTTGACGCTCAGACGACAACCAGGAGCTGCGACTGCAGACGCATGATAAAGACTTCAGGACAAATGAGATGGGTTTTCTACAAAAAAGAGAGAAAAGCATGAATGCCTGCCAAAAATCTGCAAATGTGTGGGCCCGCGAATGCTGAACATCAAATAGGCGTGCAGTTTTTGACGAATATTTTGGCCTGGTTTGTGTGACAAACTTGTATATTACGCTTGGTGCGTGAGTCTTGTGGCGTTAATGCGAATATGGACAGCAACTTCCAGCATCGCTTGCTTCGAAAGACACACCCGAGTTCACACAAAACAAACTCAAACGAGAATTCCGCTCCCATAAAAATGTCCAAGTAAATGTTCATCCATCCATCCTATCTTGTTATGCATGCACACCAAGAATTGTACTCCACAAAATGTATTGTTGTGTGTCTGAACACGAACTGAATGACTTGGCGTTCGTTGGAGACTGCAGAAGACAAATAATCACTCAAGCTGCAGATGGAACTGTCAGCAGTAGGCCATTTCTGTGAAGAGCTGAGAGAACGTGCATGTCGTACTTCCCACCCGGATCTCCATTATGGAATGGGCACTCGAATGAAGGACAGTTCGGATGCAGGAGGGCGGAGGGAGATCCATTAAGACAGAGAGAGACAGGAAGAGGAGGGGAGAGCAAGGAGTCTTTCTTCAGCACCGTGGCGCGCGGACAGCAGCCTCCGTTAGGGTCCGTCTGTGTCCGTTCCCGGAACGCCGTGGGGCACACGAACGACGACAAGGAGATCTACGTGTGAATGAACACTGCTGGAGAACAGGGTCAGAACCAGAAGTGCAGAGAAAGTCTAGCATGGAGTGCGCGGCGCTGAGCAGAGAGGGAGCGGGGCTCGCCAAGCCGCCCAAGCACTTGTGGCGGCAGCCGAGGACCACCATACGGATCAAGCAGCGCTTCAACTCGGACACAGAGCGCTACCTGTGCCGTAACCGGACCCTGGAGAAGCTTCGCCCCCTGCTGAGGAAGCCTCGCTTGTCGTGGCCCTCCTCGCTCAAACGGTAAGCACTTTCTTCCTGGAAACTTAGTTCAGAAACTTCCAAGGACGTTCAAGACGTAAAACGTCCCTGACAAGTCATGGACTTGACCTGATCATGACTCTGCTAACACAGCATTACAGTAAAGAGCCAAATACTGTCCTACTTTACTGAATTTGATGCTCGAATGATTCGCTCACTGCGTTTCTGCACTGCAATAACATCAAAATACTTGTTAAGACGGGGTTGTCAAACCTGCAGCCCGGGGCCTTTGATGGCACGTGGCTTGTTTTTTATTGGCCCATGAAAAATGGGAAACGAGCATAGTGCAATGGCAAACTTACGACAATGTTTTCAAAAGTGAATTTATTTAGTCAAAATGTAAAACCGTCATTCATAAATTCACCACCCTTCAGGAGCGCATTTCTTAACTTCCCTTTTCTGATAATTATAGATTGCAGCTAATAAAAAGCCACTCGGACATCCAGGAGCCGTCTCGTCCGGATCCATCCCTGGTGGTGTGTTCCGAGCAAGAAAATTGTAAAAATGCAAAACGTGTCAACTGGCATGCAAGAAGTTTACAGCAGTGCACATGCACACACGAACATACCATACCCGTCCTCTTTGTCAGAGAATGAAGAGAAAACCTTTTTTGTTAGCTCAACCCGGCGACGTCGCATCAGCAAGCCACGTTGCAGTGACCGACATCACCTTGTTCCAGTAACAAACTGGCGGCTTAGAGTCAGACAGACACTAACACACACGGCACCATGTTTGCTCTTTATTTCCACAACGTCGAGTATGAGATACACATCGGAAATACGGAAAGCAGGGCTGGCTAGAAAGGAAGGAGTGCAGAATAGGACAAATGTGTCGTCTTCAATCACCTTTTGTAAAGGTGTCCTATTCAATAGCTCTTTCATGCAGCTCCATTTGCAATTCAGTGCTTCAGAACTTTTTTTGTAGCCTTCACTTTGGGTCATTAGACGTTGACGTCAAATGTTCTGAAAGATGGTTTCCCCAAGACTGATGGACCAGCAAAAACAGCTACTGATTTCCCACAAAGCCGTTACACATCCCAACTCGGTCTATTCACGCTCACATTAGTACGCGGCGTGGTCGCTTCAGGAAAATGAGAACACGCTCTCCATGTTTGTCAACTGGCTACACGGCGTAATGAAAGATGGCTGACTTTCTCTCGGTTCTCCTGCTCTTGTTGTTGATGTGCTGAGCGGTTTGTGTTGCGGGTGAAGAGGGGAAGCCGACTACTAAACGCTTTTTGGGTGCTCCTTTCTAAATATCTGTCTTCACTGAGCTGAGTCCAAAACGTGGATTACTTACAAGTCGAGTCACCAACCTACCTACCTATAGAACCTTCTCGGCCAAAGGCTATGTTTGTGCACATGACAATTTGCGTTTCTGAATCAATGAAAATGCTGGATTTGGACGACGACAGCACTTCCGCTAAATGATCGGCTCCTGAAGCAATCTGAAGCAATCACAGTCGAGAAATGACGTTTCCCATTTGTTCCTTCATTGCATGAAAGCCAGCAGGACGATCATGGCACAGTGGACTGGAAGATGCAAACGTGAGTACTCAATAAAAACTAAATGCATATTCATACACATGCTAACCAGACTAACTTATATAGCGTTCACTGTATTTTTAAGGGGTCCAAGTGATAGTACAGTACTTGCAGTTGTGAAAATATATTTTGAGGATTTGTCACAGTTGAGTGTGCCCCACAGTGTAACATCCGCGAAGAACAGCACTCGGCTGTTTACTGTCAGCTATGTCTACGTATTCCATGTATGTATGATATTACAGTATTATATTATATTAAGTGCATGCTCAGATTGCGTCACACCCATCATTTCTTTCTACCCCGATCTGTACATTTACCATCGGATCATTTCTTTCTACCCCGATCTGTGCGTTTACCATCGGATCGTTTCCTTCTACCCCGATTTGTGCGTTTACCATCAGATCGTTTCCTTCTACCCCGATCTGTGCGTTTACCATCGGATCGTTTCCTTCTACCCCGATCTGTAGATTTACCATCGGATCGTTTCCTTCTACCCCGATTTGTGCGTTTACCATCGGATCGTTTCCTTCTACCCCGATCTGTGCATTTACCATCGGATCGTTTCCTTCTACCCCGATCTGTAGATTTACCATCGGATCGTTTCCTTCTACCCTGATACGTGCATTTCCTTCTACCCCGATCTGTGCGTTTACCATCAGATCGTTTCCTCCTACCCCGATCTGTACGTTTACCATCGGATCGTTTCCTTCTACCCCAATCTGTGCATTTACCATCGGATCGTTTCCTTCTACCCTGATACGTGCATTTCCTTCTACCCTAATCTGTGCGTTTACCATCGGATCGTTTCCTTCTACCCCGATCTGTGC
>QODF01000109.1:1846026-2046151 GCA_024372805.1 Oostethus manadensis | reverse complement strand
TGTGCATTTACCATCGGATCGTTTCCTTCTACCCCGATCTGTGCATTTCCTTCTACCCCGATCTGTACGTTTACCATCGGATCGTTTCCTTCTACCCCGATCTGTGCGTTTACCATCGGATCGTTTTCTTCTACCCCGATCTGTGCGTTTACCATCAGATCGTTTCCTCCTACCAATGTCTACTATCGGATTGTTTCCTTCTACCCTAATCTGTACGTTTACCATCGGATCGTTTCCTTCTACCCTGATTTGTATGTTTACCATCGGATCGTTTCCTTCTACCCCGATCTGTGCGTTTACTATCGGATCGTTTCCTTCTACCCTGATCCGAGCGTTTACTATCGGATCGTTTCCTTCTACCCTGATTTGTATGTTTACTATCGGATTGTTTCCTTCTACCCCGATCTGTATGTTTACCATCAGATTGTTTCCTTCTACCCCGATCTGTATGTTTACCATCAGATCGTTTCCTTCTACCCCAATCTGTGCGTTTACCATCGGATCGTTTTCTTCTACCCCGATCTGTGCGTTTACCGTCGGATCTTTACCTTCTACCCCGGTCTGTGCGTTTACCATCGGATCGTTTCCTTCTACCCCGATCTGTACGTTTACCATCAGATCGTTTCTTCTACCCCGATCCGTGCGTTTACTATCTGATCGTTTCCTTCTACCCTGATTAGTATGTTTACTATTGGATTGTTTCCTTCTACCTTAATCTGTACGTTTACCATCGGATCGTTTCCTTCTACCCTAATCTGTATGTTTATCATCGGATAATTTCATCCCTTACCACTTCTAGATTCAAATTTTGAGGCCTCAGTATGATGTTTTTTCTTAAATAGGTTAGTCAGTCAATGATGCTGTTTTGTCGGTAAAGATGGGCTCTTATTTAAAAAAATGCGATTGATAGATAGATAGATACTTTGTGTTTTCAGCAGCTCTTCAAAAATGTCATAATTTACTTCAACACTTAACGACAACATAAACCAAGCAAGACAAGACAGAAAATATAAGAAAATGGGAACATAGAATAAGAACACAACTTGAAATATGTAGTGCAATTAAACATAAGTAGGTAAAAATTCCAGTCCTGTGTGTGTTTTTATCTTTCCTTTGTTGTGTTGAAAAGCCGCAGGGCATGGGAGGAATGATCTTCTCTGTCAGTCTGTCAGTGGAGCAGGACAGTGATTGTAATCTGCCACTTAAAGTGCTCTTCTGTTGGGAGATGCTGTGCAAGGGATGATGCTGGTAGTCCATGTTGGAAAGGAGCCTCCTCAGTGTCCTTTGCTATGCCACAGATGTCGGGCTGTCCAGCTCAGTGCCAAAGACAGAACCTGCCTTCCTTACCAGTTTGTCCAGGCGTGTGGCGTCCTTCTTCTTGAGCAGGGGTGCGACACACAAGCAACATACTTGATGGTCGGAACAACAGGCTTTTATTGCAGGTTTGAATTATCTCAGGCACAAAGACACGGACTACTATTGTGGCCGTAACCCATGCCAAGCTAAAATGCAACTTTGCCCCCGCTATGTCACTTTCTGTCCCCCACTTTTCACTCAGCTCCCCTGGTACTGAAACACATTTAGTCACGCATAAAGGTGTTATTTCAAGTCTAGAGGAAAGCATATAGATATGGAATGGATATGGAATATGGATAAGGATATGAAATCCTACTTGGCGGAAATTCACGTCCAGTCTGGAACCAATTACCCATGATAAATGAGGGGTTGCAATCAATGGATGGGAGGTCCGCTCAGCTTCTCGTCGTTCTAGCGAATTAACAGCCCGTCTGCTGGTTGGCACCATGGAGTGCACTCCTCTCGATCGCATTGAATCAATAACCATACACTCAATTGGCAGTTTATTACGGCTAATTGAAACAATGCGTGACTGGTACTAAGTAGGACAAAAATATCCCTGCAAAGATTGACCAGTCTGAAACTTCACAAAGCAGGTCACTCCGAATTCCGACCCTTGCATGGGGATGTACGGAATCAGACAATGTAAGCTTTTTTCCCCTCATTTCCCAAATCGTATCCTCAATTCCTATGTCCTAGCTGGCAGGAGCCCATCTTCTCTGAGGGTTTGTGCTGAGATGTTCTTCTGCACAGCCTCGCAGCAGAGACGTCGCATTTCTATCGACTCACACCATCTGGCCGTTCTGCTCTAACCTCTGCCGTTTGCAAGACACTTGTGTTCAAAGACCTGCCACTGCAGGTGCATGACTTCACCTCGTGGGAGAATTGTGGGTAAAGATCACAGTAATTCAGCAGTAGTTGGCAAACCATTCTGATGCTTGCATGATCTTGAACTGCTGTAAATACCGGTGTTGAGATAAAGCATGTAGGAATTGTGTAGAACACTTTTATCGAGTTCATCTGTGTGTCCATAATCGGCAGGTAATGGATGGACGGGTTCTTACATTGGCAAAATTCTGCTTTCTGTTTCATGCACATTAAGAGAAGATTGATGTGTTACCTCATCGGTCAAACGAGCATGATTGATGTGATTTCTGTGCGCCATTCCTCACTGTCTTCCACACAAGAGGTGAGGACTCTGGCATGTGACTGAGGATATTTCAATAGCGTACACGTTCGTGTCAAACATGGCTTTTTTCAAAAATAAACCATCACTCTTCTGTTGTTGAGATCGGATCGAGACATTCCCAGTTAACTGTACTCATATTTTGTCTAGCTAATACAGTAGTGTATGAAACTGCAGGAAATGGATTGGAGATTTACGCTGACAATATTTATATAATATCGATCCAATATTTGCATTCATCTTGCATCGTGTAACCCGTTCTCGTTAAAAAGACTTGACTTTGTGAGCGCCACATCTCCATGAGCAAGCTGGCGAGCAGATAACAGCTGTTAGATATCGGTTCATAACATCGCACCAGGATGGATGTTGGGGGACTGTGTTGGTTGACACGCCTCTACAACATTGCATGGAAGTCAGGAACAGTACCTCTGGACCGGCAGACCGGGGTGGTGGTCCCCATTTTTGAAAGGGGTGACCGGAGGGTGTGTTCCAACTATAGGGGGATCACACTCCTCAGCCTCCCTGGGAATGTCTACACAAGGGTGCTGGAGAGAAGGGTACGACCGTTAGTTGAACCTCGGTTACAGGAGTTGCAATGTGGTTTTCTTCCAGGTCGCGGAACACTGGACCAGCTCTACACCCTTGCTAGGGTCCTGGAGGGTATGTGGGAGTTTGCCCAACCGGTCTACATGTGCTTTGTAGACTTGGAAAAGGCATTCGACCGTGTCCCTCGTGGTGTCCTGTGGGGGGTGCCCCGGGAGTACGGGATTGGTGGTCCGCTATTTGTGCCATTCGGTCCTTGTACAATCGAAGCAGGAGGCTGGTTCGCATTGCCAGCAGTAAGTCGAGCTTGTTTCCGGTGAACGTTGGACTCCGCTAAGGCTGCCCTTTGTCACCGATTCTGTTTATAATCTTCATGGACAGAATTTCTAGGCGCAGTCAAGGCGTTGAGGGAGTCCAGCTTGGCGACCTTAGGATCTCGTCTCTGCTATGTGGTCCTTATGGCCTCAACGGGCTGGGACCTTCAGCGTTTACTGGAGGAGTTTGTAGCTGAGTGTGAAGCTTCTGGGATGAGACTCAGCACCTCCAAATCTGAGGCCATGGTTCTCAGTCGGAAACGGGTGGACTGTACCCTCCGGGTTGGGAGTGCGGTCTTGCCTCAGGTGGAGTAGTTCAAGTATCTCGGGGTCTTGTTAACGAGTGAGGGACGGTTGGAGCGTGAGAGCGACAGACGGATCGGTGCAGTATCCGGAGTAATGCGGTCACTGTACCGGACCGTCGTGGTGAAGAGAGAGTTGAGCCGGAAGGCAAAGCTCTCTGTTTAGCGATCGATCTACGTTCCCACCCTCACCTATGGTCATGAGTTATGGTTCATGACCGAAAGAACGAGATCGCGGATACAAGCGGGGGAAATGAGTTTCCTTTCGTAGGGGGGCTGGACTCACCATAAGAGAAAGGGTGAGGAGCTCGGCCATCCGGAAGAAGCTCAGAGTAGAGCCGCTGCTCCTTCACATCGAGAGGAGCCAGTTGAGGTGGCTCGGGCATCTAGTCCGGATGCTTCCCGGGCGCCTCCCTGGTGAGGTGTTTCGGGCATGCCCAGCTGGGAGAAGACCCCGGGGAAGACCAAGGACACGCTGGAGGAACTATGTCTCACAGCTGGCCTGGGAACGCCTTGGTGTCCTCCCAGTAGAGCTGGAATAGGTCGCTGGAGACCGGAAGGTCTGGACTTCCCTACTGAAATTGCTGCCTCCGCGACCCGGACCCGAATAAGCTGAAGAAAATGGAATGGAATATCGCACCACACTGGAAAACAGTTTTGGTATTTTTAACGGCGTTGTCGGTCAGTTGGGTCCAGTGTTTTGTAATTCATTTAAAACATTTGTATGCAGGGAAATGCTTACGTTTGCTGCGTCTGAACAGCAGCTTGGATCAGCTGGGATGTTTTCAACATTGCAAAGTAATCAAGCTACAAAGGAGAAAAGTTTGCATACTCGCCGCTGTTGGTCTTGCTGGAGAAGTTTTGTGTCTTTCTGAAATGAATACAAAGACGTTCTAAACTTCTGCATTCAAGCGCCGGCTAGCTCGGCACGTCCCGAAGCAGAAAGGTTAACATTCTCTGCTCTGCTGGTCTGGCTGGTCAAGTCTTGCACCCTTCTTGAAAGTAATCCACAACGGACCCCTTAGATCTGTGGTTCCCAAGCCTTTTTTGCAGCACCCCCCTTTTGGGGATAAAATGACTACAAAATACGGTAAAAATTAAAAGTGTTTATGGTAGCATCGCGCCTCCCCATCATAACGCTGGGCCCCACCTAGGGGGAGCGCCCCCCAGTTTGAAAGCCACTGCATTAGTGAGTGGCTAACTCTGCTGGCTCGCGGTCGCCTGGCTGGCTCTGCTGAGGTCATGCTAAGCTGTGGAAGGTTCCCAACAATCCCAGTCGCTCGCCTTTTCATAAGACACCGATTGTTTCTCTAGTGATACCTGGTGCATGACTCCACAATCCATTCATCTAAAGATTGATGGCTGCCGGCATCCATGCCGCAGTCTTCTCCCAGTGCTTCTGCTTAACTGGACAGTTGGTGGAATGGCTTCATCATTAATAGTTTGCCGAAAGAGTGTTGTTCTGTTTCAGAACTGAGAAGGATCTCTGCTTTGTGGCGGCGTGACTGTTTATGTGGCCTTGAAGCGCGAATAAACACTTATGATGTCTGGTAAGATACATAGCAGCTTCATTTGAAGAAGTTCAACCAATGGAGGAAAAACTGTTTTTCCACACTTTGAATTGATTTTCTGCTGAAAAGGGTTCCGATAGAACAAAATTGGTGACTGCGATAAATTATTATTATAAAAAATGAGTTCAAACGGTAACTATCAAAAAGGAAAGTTGAAAGTACGTAGGTTTGCAACTCTCGACATGACACTTCCTATTCTATTAAGATGACGACCTGTTGTGTTCGTCCCCTGGTAGACATGAACTCGTTCGGATATATTTTACTGCCTTTCCCATGCATTTTACAGGGTGATCCAGTTCTTCTCTAACCCCCCCAGGGGCACTGCCAACGATTGCTCTCTGCATGCTATTAGAGCTGCGACAATTAATCGATGAATCAATGATTCATTGATTATTCTATTCATTGACAACTGTTGTGGCATTCAGTTGTTTTTTTTTTCAACTAAGAGTTCTCAAATGTACGTCTTCTTTCATTTCCCGAGTCACGTTTGAAAGTGGAGCCGTTATGTTTGTGTTGTGCTTTGACTTTGGACAGACAGACAGAGAAGAGGGTTTAAGAATAACTTACAATTTTTAACAAACAGTTTTGCAGTCACCTTCAACTAATTTGCCTGGGAAAATTCTCATGTACGCGAACAACACAGCCAAATATATCACTTCCACTTGAACTGAAGATGCATAACAAGTAGGGGTCCATTCAAAATGGAATGCAATTCATCCCATTTAGTCCACAGTTAACTGCCGTTTTTGTCCATAGCACGTGAGGGTGTAAATCCCATGCCGTATTAAAAAACATGTTTTAGAGACACAACGGGCGTACAAAGGATACGATTCAACGGTTACATTTGGTGACTGCTGCGTCTTAAATGATAAAACAAAGCAGCCAATTGTACAAAAGTGGTAGTCCTAAACAAGCACATCATATTCCCAAGCATGTTGGGCTCCCTAACCACCGGGACACGCTTTAAAATGATTTGTAAATAAGTCTATGGGCTATTATTTCATTTAACAAATAACATACAGTCTGAAATCCCACAGTTTTTGCGTGTTTATTGGAAGCGGCGCTATGTCCCACTTTGTTTGACAGTCCTTGAACGCACCATGTACAATACTGTATTTGTTCTTTTTCGTTCACTTCATACGTGCTCCCAAACGCTGATACTACGTAGGAATGCATAAAGGGTAGCTCTGATCCCCTTATCTGTTCCGTACACAACCTCGCTGAAAAGTCCAAGCTGGAACTGCTGAATGGTGGTGGCTCTGTACTCATTTAGTGCTTTGCTTTTTTTTTACACAACCCATAATAAATAAGATGGATTAGATGGATATAATGTACGTATGAGTGGCAGATCTTTCCCTGTGACTAGCTAGCAGCTCTAATGCTATTCAGGTCCATTCTTGTTTTCGGTCATGGTCACATTGACACAAGCCCCCAAATAGCTGTCCTGTGCTGTGCCTGCCAGTAACTAGCAGCTTGTAACCCAAATTTTAGCTTGCAGTCAAAGTGAAAAAATGAGCCGAGAGACGGTTCACATCTAATGGGAATGCCATTAGACATACCACCAAACACAATTTAAAAATCTTGTACATCGTGTAATAATTTAGCTACTAAACGATTTGCAGCACTGTCAGACCAAAAACGCAGTTTCACAAACAGTTAAACCTCCATCCATCCATCCATCCATCCAATATTCTTCCGCTTATCCGAGGTCGGTTCACGGGGGCAGCAACCTAAGCAAGGAAGCCCAGAAGTCCTTCTCCCCGGCCACTTCGTCCAGGTCTTCCCAGCGGATGCCGAGGCTTTCCCAGGCCAGCTGAGAGACATAATCTCTCCAACGTGTCCTGGGTCTTCCTCAAGGCCTCCTACCGGTTGGACATGCCCTGAACACCTCCCCAGGGAGGCGTCCGGGAGGCATCCTAACCAGATGCCCGAGCCACCTCATCTAGCTCCTCTCAATGTGGAGGAGCAGCGGTTCTACTCCGAGTCTCTCCCGGAGACCCTATCTCTAAGGGAGAGCCCAGCCACCCTGCAGAGAAAACTCATTTCGGCCGCTTGTACCCGCCATCTTGTCCTTTCGGTCACTACCCAAAGCTCATGACCATAGGTGAGGGTAGGAACGTAGATCGACCGGTAAATCAAGAGCTTTCGGCTCAGCTCTCCTTTCACCACGACAGACCGGTGCAGAGTCCGCCTCACTTCAGACGCTGCACCAATCCGCCTGTCCATCTCGCGTTCCATCCTTCCATCACTCGTGAACAAGACCCCGAGGTATTTAAACTCCTCCACTTGAGGCAGGACCCCATCCCCGACGCGGAGATGGCACTCCACCCTTTCCCGGGCGAGAACCATGGATTTGGACTTGGAGGTGCTGATTCTCATCCCAGCCGCTTCACACTCAGCTGTGAACCGATCCAGTGAGAGTTGAAGGTCACGGCTCGATGAAGCCAACAGGACCACATCATCTGCAAAAAGCAGAGATCGAATCCTGCGGCCACCAAACTGAAACCACTCAATGCCCTGGCTGCGCCTAGAAATTCTGTTCATGAAAGCAGTGAACAGAATCAGTGACAAAGGGCAGCTCTGGCGGAGTCCAACCCTCACTGGAAACTGGTCCGACTTATTGCCAGCAATGCGGACCAAACTCTGACACCGGTCATACAGGGAACGAACCACCTGGATTAGGTGATTCCCCATATTCCCGGAGCACTCCCCACAGTATTCCCTGAGGAACACAGTCGAATGCCTTCTCCAAGTCCACAAAACACATTTACACCGTTTGGGCAAACTCCCATGCACCCTCAAGGACCCTGCCAAGAGTATAGAGTTGGTCCACAGTTCCACGACCAGGACGAAAACCACACTGCTCCTCCTGAATCCAGCATCCCGGGCCTTAAGGAACTCCGGGCGAATCTCATCCACCCCCGGGGCCACCAAGGAGCTTTTTGACCACCTCAGGGACCTCAGTCCTACAGATAGGTGAACCCGACTCAGAGTCCCCAGGCACTGCTTCCATGTTAGAAGGCGTGTCGGTGGGATTGAGGAGGTCTTCAAAGTATTCCCCCCACCGGTCCACAACATCTCGAGTTGAGGTCAGCAGCACACCTTCCCCACCATACACGGTGTTGACTGTGCACTGCTTCCCCCGCCGGAGACGGCGGATGGTGGTCCAGAATCTCTTTGAAGCCATCCGGAAGTCGTTTTCCATGGACTCTCCAAACTCCTCCCATGTCCGGGTTTTTGCCTCAGCGACCGCCAGGGCTGCAGACCGCTTGGCCTTTGGGTACCTGTCAGCTGCCTCCAGAGTCCCATGGGCCAAGACGGCATGATAGGACTTTTTCTTCAGCTTGACGGCATCCCTTACCACTGGTGTCCACCAACGGGTTCTGGGATTACCGCCACGACAGGCACCGACCACCTTACGGCCACGACTCCAATCGGCCACATCAACAATGGAGTCACTCGGATTCAATGTCCGCTGCCTCCCTCTGAACATGGTCAAAGCTCTCCCGTAGGTGGAAGTTGAAACTCCTTCTGACAGGGGACTCTGCCAGGCGTTTCCAGCAGACCCTCACAATGCGTTTGGGTCTGCCAGGTCTGACCGGCATCCTCCCCCACCACCGGAACCAACTCACCACCAGGTGGTGATCAGTTGACAGCTCTGCCCCTCTCCTCACCCGAGTGTCCAAAACATGTGGTCGCAAGTCCGACGACACAACCACAAAGTCAATCATCGAACTGCGGCCCAGGGTGTCCTGGTGCCAAGTGCACATGTGGACACCCTTATGCTTGAACATGGTGTTCGTTATAGATAATCCGTGACGAGCACAGAAGTCCAATAACAAGACACCGCTCGGGTTAAGACCAGGGGGGCCGTTCCTCCCAATCGCACCTCTCCAGGTCTCCCTGTCGTTGCCGACATGAGCGTTGAAGTCACCCAGCAGAACAAGGGAATCCCCCGAGGGAGCACTCTCTAGTACTTCCTCTAAGGACTCCAAAAAGGGCGGGTATTCTGAACTGCTGTTTGCCGCATAAGTGCAAACAACAGTCAGGACCCGTCCCCCCTCCCGAAGGTGTAGGGAAACTACCCTCTTGTTTACCGGCTTAAACTCCAACGTGCAGGCTTGGAGCCGGGGGGCAACAACAATTGCCACCCCTGCCCGTCGCCTCTCATTGCCGGCAACATCAGAGTGGAATGAAGTCCAGCCCCTCTCGAGGGGTCTGGTTCCAGAGCCCTTGCTGTGCGTTGAGGTGAGTCTGACTATATCTAGCCTGAATTTCTCCACCTCACACACAAGCTCAGGCTCCTTCCCCGCCAGAGAGGTGACATTCCACGTACCGACAACTAGCTTCTGTAGCCGAGGATCGGACCGCCAAGGCCTCTGCCTCTGGCCGCCACCCAGCTCTCTTTGCACCCGACCCTTTTGGCCCCTCCCACGAGTGGTGAGCTCATGGGAGGGGGGACCCACGTTACCTTTTCGGGCTGTGCCCGACCGGGCCCCATGGGTGCAGGCCCGGCCACTAGACGGTCGCCATCGTGCCCCGCCTCCGGGCCTGGCTCCAGAGGGGGGCCCCAGGGACCCACGTCCGGGCGAGGGAAAACAAAGTCCATTGTTATTGTGCATCATTGGGGTCTATTGAGCCACTCTTTGTCTGGTCCCTCCCCTGGGACCTGTTTGTCATGGGTGTCCCTACCAGGGGCATGACAGCCCCCGACAACTTAGCGCCAACAACAACAGTTGTTTAACAACAACAGTTAAACCTGCAGATGAATTTTGTTTTGTCTCGTGCTCACAGTGAGCTTTCAGGCAGGAAGGAGATCTCAGGAAGCTCATCTACGCAGGTAGATGGATTTGTCCAGTGATCCTCAACGTCTTGCTGAGGAAAGCAATCATAATAGCAAACAGAGATTCTGATCCATCTGTCGGCATGGTGATTCAACACGTCCTCATCATCCAGCACGTCTTGGTCACATGTCCATAACAGAAGAAGCTGTAAAAGTCAGTACCGCTGCTCCCTCTGGGAATACATCATGCCCTGTAAGTGGAATTGACATTTTTGATGCTGACCTTGCTCTGACCCTAATTTGGTCAAGCCAATATCATGTATTTGAATGGCTTCTACAGTTTCCATTTCTAGCAGGCAGGCCTTTTGGAGGACACTCACAAAAGCAGAACTTCAGGATGTGGACATTGTCAGGATCGGGACTGGCTGCCGAGCCGCTGTATTTTAAAGATTGGATCAAATCGGCTTCCACCAATAGAAGCCGGCTTCCACCGGTTGGTGTGTAACGTTCGTAACCCTGGGCCACATTCAACATGGTAGGTGGGGTAAATGTGCCCCAAAGCTGGTTGCCACCTGAATCCTGTCACCCAGTAGAAGAAGAAAAAGCAACACCACCATGCAGACGTGTCGGCGGGCTACCATGGCGAAGTTCATTTCACGTTGAACGATGGATATTCGGCGTTGTAGCTACAGCGGTGCATTCCCCTCACTGTGCCCGGACTCCTCTGTCATGGTGCCGAGAGCTTGCGCGGGAAATGCTGCTCTAATTGCTGATTGTTCATACTAAGGACCGTCAATAAATGATTATTGCGTTTAAGAGAGTTTGTAAAAATGTCATGTATTGTAAGTCACACCACAAATATGCCAAATGATTTGTCTAACCTACCCTAATACCTAATACCCTACCCGACCCTGATAAGTCCTACCCTAAAAGTATTTTGCACGGCCCTTTTTTCACATTTGATCTTTTATTGGATGGACTTTTATTGATGTTCTATTGGATTAGGGACCTGACTCTCAGAGGTTTGTTACAAAAGCCAAACTATATGGTTGCGCAATAAAAATGTCAGTTCTCTGGTTGCATTGTTTTGAATGCTTTGTAGAGCTCTATAATAACCATATTCAATTCCACAAATTCATGTCTGGAACAAAAGCTTATTATTTTTGGTTTATTATGTTATCCTTTTATGCTTTGAACTGAACTCTTGTGCAATATGTAGAGATTTACCAAAGCCATTATCTTTATTACGCTAGGGTATGGGGGCACCATATTCTGGGCCCCCATATACAAACTCTCACTGTGTTTACCTGCACCAAAAAGATGAATCATTGCATGAATTGACTTGAAACGTTTCCACACTTCATTCGACTGTGCTTGAATGCAGCACAAGGAGTGCTTTGAAATGCAACAGTAGTGTTGAAAAGCAGTGCAAAGTGACTAACCAGATGAATCACTCTTATTAGTTTATTTGTAGATCTGTATCTGTAGATTAGGTTCCCCGATGCTGCTGCGTGAGGGATGACGTTCTAAACCTCGGGGTTGAGTGCAAATGTTTCATTTACCTCAGCCGTTTGGTGGGGGTACCAGACCATCCTCATTAGATTAAGGCAAATGTTCAGATCTTTACAAAAGCCCAGGAGCTCCACGTGCATCTGTGAGAGATGTTGTTTCCCAGATTGTTCTACCAAAGGCCGACTAAAGTAGCTTTCACTGTGCTGCAAATTGAGGAAAAAGGAACGCGAGGCGTCTTCTTTTTCAAGTGTAAGCGCTGCGGGTATTACCTCTTCATGGGAGCAGAGCTGAATACTAATGGCGAACAGCTCAACTGCTTCAGAAGGCGATGATGGAGAGGCAGAGCTCCACCTTCTTCTCATTGTGAGCAAAATTTGCTTTCGGGTGAAATCTCAGGATGAAGCTGAAATGCACTAAAAGCTTTCACTCTCTACTCTACTCTGATCTTTTTCTAACGTTTGAAGGCACTCTGTGAACCTTGGTTAGTATAGGAACATGTTTTTCCTCTGTTTGTGTGCAAAATGGCGCCTGGCCGCCTCACCTGGCTCTTCTTGATGTGAAGGAGCAGTGGATCTAAACTCCCGGGTTTCTCACGGGTGACCGAGCTCCTCACCTGATCTCTTAGGCTGAGTACCGCCACCCTAGGGAGGAAACTCATTTCAGCCGTTCCGCGTATCCGTGATCTCGGTCTGACCCAAAGCTAACCACAGGTGAGGGTGACACCATTATGACCACATCATCTGCAGCTTGCAGAGACAGCCCCCACGTGGACCCGTGGATGCAGCCTTTGTGCTTCCTCCCACTGCCCACAAACGCACCTTTATGTGCACTGGTCGTAGGAGTGATTAGTATATGGATTTTGGGTCCATAATGATTTGTTTAAATGGAACGATTCTACACAATGAATCAGATTATGAGACAATGTATCCGTCTGCATAATTACCACTCGTTAGAAAACATAGCAAGCCAACTACAGATGAACTTATTTCTATCGTGCTTTTAGATGGCTGGAGGGCATCATTTTCCATTTGAGATTCTGAGCACCTCCTGGTGCAGCCGGTGATGATGAGTTGTACCACCTGCACGCTTTGCTGTTTGTATAATGCTTGTTTTTCTCACAAGTCACCTAGGTACAGTTTCCAGTTAGGTTGAAATGAGGTGGATATTTTCTCAGATTAGGAGGTAACCAAGATTTGAAATTGGAGCTTTTCGTAGAAAGAAAGCTTTTAAGTCGATTTTGGTTTCAGTTGAGTATGCTGCATTTTAAACTTACTGCATGCATTTCGGGTCTTTAAGCACATTTGTGCTGATGGACGGGGAATTGTGTGTCAGCTTTGAGTTTCTCATTTTGAGGTGGGAGGATGATCTGCATGTGACTCCAATAGTTTCAACCCCAGCGTTAGTCACTGAAAAAGCATGCGGTTTGTCAAAATCTTGTTTGCACCAACTCCTTAGCCAACCTCTTTGTCAGCGACAAAGGGATGGATTTGTTTGTAGGTCTCGCAGGGGGATGATGGTGCAGTCGGTGCTTTGCTTCATCTGATTCTGACACATCTGGAAGGTGCCATGACTGTTTTCCGGACTGTTCCTCAGCTTTGAACTGCATCCAAGTGCATATTTTAGCAGAAAGACTGGAGAGCATCCACCCCATCGAGCCTGGCCTCACATCATGCTTGGTGGACCTTTCCTCTGAGCGTGTGAGATCGTATCTGATCTTCTTTTATCTTCCACTGGGTCGCCACAAGGGTGCATCCTCGCCCCTCTTTTATTTGTCTTGCACACAAAGTCAACCTCTGTCCTCAAATTTGCAGACGACTCAGTGATTGTGATCACGCCCCTGTAGTGTCGGAGTTTATGGGCTGGTGTAGCTGGTGCTTCAGCAAGGACAAATATTTGGGAACGGTGCTGGACCACAGGCTACCTAAGTCAGCGCTGACCTTTTCTTTTATCAGCTGGTATGGACTGCTCACCCTCAAAAACCGGAGCACCGTTCTTAATGACCAGAAGCGGACTCTGCAAAAGGCTCACGCAATCCTCGGTGATCCGAGTCATCCCCTGCATGAGGAATTCAGGTTGCTTCATCGGGTCGCAGATGCAGCGTTCATAAATGTAGGACCAACACGATGAGAAATTCTTTGGTTCCGGCAGCCATCGTTCTGCTTGTGATGTTGGAATTTATTTTTTGGTTGTCCGTGTGATACTGCTGGCTGTAAAACAAATTTCCCACTCGGGGATAAAAAGTTTACCTTGACCTTGACCTTGACCCTGACCTTGACCTGTACATTTCCAGTTGGAGTGGCACATAAAAAAGAACGAATGTCGTCCTTGCTAGGTGCTTGAATGCCTCGGGGTTTTCAAAAATCGATGCTTTGTGGTTAAATTTGGCCCATTACTGTTTTACAAACATGCACATTCTTTTGACTAAATTAAGCATTTTCATTCAATTACGGTGGTGTGAAAAACTATTTGCCCCCTTCCCTATTCTTTTGTATGTTTGTCACACTTAAATGTTTCTGCTCATAAAAATAATTAACTATTAGTCAAAGATAACATAATTAAACACAAAATGCAG
Source organism: Oostethus manadensis (assembly GCA_024372805.1). Classification (NCBI taxonomy): domain Eukaryota; kingdom Metazoa; phylum Chordata; class Actinopteri; order Syngnathiformes; family Syngnathidae; genus Oostethus; species Oostethus manadensis. The sequence goes on along the minus strand of QODF01000109.1, from coordinate 2,032,012 downwards.
TTTTTAAATTAAGGTTTACGTTATTAAGGGAGGAAAAAACTCCAAATCTACATGGTCCTGTGTGATGTCCGGCCATCTGTTGGTCAACTCAAGCTAAAGCCATCTTGGGTGCTGCAGCAGGACAATGACCCAAAACACACCAGCAAATCCACCTCTGAATGGCTGAAGAAAAACAAAATGAAGACTTTGGAGTGGCCTAGTCAAAGTCCTGACCTGAATCCCATTGAGATGCTGTGGCATGACCTTAAGAAGGCGCTTCATGCTAGAAAAGCCTCAAATAAAGCTGAATGACAACAATTCTGCAAAGATGAATGGGCCAAAATTCCTCCAGAGCGTGTAAAAGACTTGTTGCAAGTTATGGCAAACGTTTGATTGCAGTTATTGCTGCTAAGGGTGCCCAACCCGTTATTAGGTGCGGGGGCAATTACTTTTTCACACAGGGATATGTGGGTTTGGATTATTTTCTCCCTAAATAATAAAAACATTCATTTAAAAACTGCATTTTGTGTTTACTTGTGTTATCTTTGACTAATATTCAAATGTGTTTGATGATCAGAAACATTTTGTGTGACAAACATGCAAAAGAATACAAAGCCAGGTAGGGGGCAAATAGTTTTTCACACCACTGTATGCATAAAAAAGATGTTTTGTAGTACACCGGTCACTAGGTGTCAGTAATGTTACTGTAATGTATGGTGAGACACAAGCACCAGACTCGATCACCAGAACAACAGGCTTTTTTGCAGGTTTGCGTGGCCTGACAACAGCCTCAATAATAATACTGTAATAATCCTAAAAACAATAATAATCCCGTTGCAGCCAGCTAAAACTCTACTCATCCTCAGCACATTTACTGCAACACATTCCAGCGCGAGTCTTATTTATGCTGCTCATCCTCACTAGGGAGCCAATGCCCGAGCCTATCCCGGCTCGTGCATTGAGAGCCAATGGCAGGGCACATATAGACAAACAAGCATTCGTACCTGGGGACAATTTTGAGTTGCCAGTGACGCTAACGTGCATGTTTTGGAATGTGGAAGGAAATTAGAGTACCTGGAGAAAAGCCACGCAATTGAAGTCAGCTATTTGTAGTGTCTGCTATTTTGAGAGCAAGGGCCTGCTTACATGACAACAGTCCAGCAGAACACCAGTTTGACTTCTTGGTTTTTCTCCAAAGTTGTTCCGACAGAGCTGGGACGGTGCTTGAGGACACGGTTGGCTTACCACGCCCGTGTCGCTGCTTTATGATTGCCATTTTACCCCGCGTGCATTTGGGTCAGGAATGTTCTAATGGTAACTCTGCTGGGAAAGCAGTATGAAGTTTTATTATGTTGCGCGGCACACACACACACACACACACGCACACACACACACAGCCCCGGTCTCATCCATTCTAACTACTTGGCATGTGCTCATCCTGCGTGTTAGAAAATGGCATCTTACCTGCAAAAATGTTTTGGGTTTTATTTGAAAAAAAAAATGGCCCTGAAGACTAACCTTGTTTTGCTGAATGTGTCATTTAGCAGCTTTTGCTGTGCGCCTACCAACAATATTCATCAGGACCTGGGTGGCTGCAAGGCATCGGAGGGGACGCTTCCGTTCGGTTGAGTTCAGCTTGCCTTCGGTTTGCATGTCTCGACAAAAGCTGGGCAGCGCCAGCTCTACCAGACACAGAAACACCCTCCAGACATGCTGTGGAATCAGGTCTCCCTCATGCCAAGTTGTTACAGCCCAAAGAGGGTTCTGTTATTTAAGTTAGGTAGGTCCGGGCTTTTTAGTCATGCAACCTTAAAAGATCGTGCCGTGTAACTCGATGCCAACTCTTTTACTGTGGCGGGTTTGCATGTGCGCCCCGGCATTGGATACCCCGTAAACACGCACGCTCTTTGACAGCTAGCGGGCTATGCACGAGTGCTTGTGGACAGTACCCTGCAGGAGCAACATCTCGGACCTTCCTCTTTCTAGCAGCTTTTTTGCCATTCATTTGCTTGCGGTGCCGTGGCTGTCCAATATGAACTCACTATTTGTAAGGGAAGCTTCCTTTTGGAGAGACAACTTGACATTCGCTCTGCAGGCCATCTTGTCAAGGCTTGCCTGGGATCATCTCTACGGCATTCCTCTGCTCCTTCCCCCCACATGCTGATGCACTAAGAATTATTCAGATCCTTCCTCCGTCTGTATCACCGTTGTTTGCATTTGGTGAATGAGAAAAAAGAAAAACCTCACGAAGTCTGTCCACACCCATCCGCAGCTTCGTCAATGAAGGAAAGATTCAGATGCTCACCTTAGCGCCATCGCGGTGGACGGTGGGAGTCGAGAGTCTAGATGTACGATGAGCAGAGACCCTAGATCGGCAAGGAAAGGGTTGGTGGCAGGTTTCGGACTTGGCCGGAGACACTCATGCTTGAGGTAGGTTGTTGGACTTTGGTACTATTATGAGGGAATGGTCGCTACGCTCCCAGAAGTGCTGGTTGACTGGTTGGTACTGGAAACAGTAACTATTTCGGTGGCATGAGTGACAGCACACGCGGTTGTTCAGGAAAAGACTGACGCGTGGACACCTTTGTCGGCAACTTAAGCACACCTAATGGTATCTGCTGTTTTTCCTTGTTGAAACACCAGCTGCGGTGTTGCCATGGACACAATTCCTAAATCAGGAAGCACACGCAAGAACGGGAATGGAACTTCCGTAACGCACACAGCGTAGACACTGGAAATGAACATGGGGGGGGGGGTCTCACAAACCTCCTTGTGCTGCAGCGTTTGAAACACCGATGGATGCAAAGGACAATTTACATCCGAGGAGGGCTTCAATTTGTCGGCAAATGCGTGCTTTTTATCACAACTACTGTGCACAGTTTGCATGAATAATGACTCTGCTTTAAAAGTGCAAGAACGGAACTTCTAAGCACAGACTAAAAAGGATTTTCACGGTCGACACATTTGAAGCTCGTTGTTTCGCGCAATGAAGTTCTTGGTTTGGCCCTAGAGGGACCACATGGATAGGAACCCACAGCCTAGTGGTTGGGTCTGCAACATATGAGAAAGGGGGCAAACATGTCAAAGCTGGTGTGTGTGAATATTTACTTTTGCCCAAAACACAATTCGTGCAAAGTCTGCTTTCATGGATGACTAAGAAACGCCAAAAAACGATCGATCTAATGCCAAAGTGACTGTCGATTAATTGGATTAACTGTTGCAGCACACGCGACATTATATGTATCTCGCTTGCATGTTTCCCTGTGGTGCCTTCTGTATTGCATCACATGTCCCAGTTAGGCAGCTGCGCTGGGAGTATTGGGCTTTCCACTCTACTGCTTTGTTGACTCAGCTTCACAGTGACCACAAACACACGCCCCACGCCAGGCGCTGAGGTGTTTTTACGCCACTTAATAGCCAATAAGGTCTTACTGTTCCTTCTAGTGTGACGATAGTTAGTGTCAAAACATAATCGTATCAAATGTGTCCCGATCCGATGTCGGTCCGATCAAAGGAAAAGTGTAGTCTGAGGGTAGAAAATCTGTCGATGACCTTCTAAATATGGGTTGTACCATTATTACAGTCCTCAGACCACTACATAACACCCCATCAGCACCTTTACATTAACTTTACCAAACATCGCAGACAGAATATTAGCCATCTTAGACACAATAAGATAAGAGACTCACACTCTCTGTGCAGTTGGCATGTTTTTCTCCGGGTACTCCGCTTTCCTCCCAAATTCCGAAAACATGGCGACTCGAAATTGTCCATTAGAGTGTGAATGTGAGAGTGAATGCTTGTATGTGTGCCCTGCGATTGGCTGGCGACCGATCCAGGGTGTACCCCGCCCGAAGTCATCTGGGACAGGCTCCGGCGTACCCGCGACCCCAACGAGGACCAGCGGCATAGCAAATGGACGGATGGACTCCCTAACGTTCCTGACACCTCCAGACCAGTGCAGAATTTGCATACAAGTACATATTTGTACATTGTGTCATTCATATTGCATTGCATCTTATTTCTTCTGCAATTGCGCCACTGCAACCAAACTTGCTTTTCCCCTCATATTATCCATTTACAAATTCATTGTTTCAGCGAGGAAACGCTACGGAATGCCGAGTGGCCCCCACTCGGTGGCTAGAACCGCACCCCCAAACACAACGTTAAAGAAGCAACTGGGCGGACTCAAGTCACGATTTGATGCCGTTGGACTCAACGTGGCAAAGACTTGTGTAGCGGATGCCAGCCCGTGCGTTGGTGAAACGCCACTCCCTCTGCCCTAAGAGCTGCGCTGAACGCCAACCGACGGGTCGGGGTTTTGGCCGAACGGTCAGCGCTCTCGCCTCCCATTGCGAAGGTCCTGCGGTCAACCCGGTGTGGGCGCTGTGAAGCAGTTTGACTTTGGCGTTGGCATCAGTGACTCAAGACTTGGCTTGGATTCATTCTGATGACTTGAACATACTTGAGTGTCAATGCCTCCCAATTCCAAGTCTTCCAGTAATGGGATTGGTCATTTCCAGTAAGACGACATGTGTTCCCTTGTGAATGCATTTTTAAACGTCCCAAGCAGGGATGTGTGGATGACGTTTGTTTCATTTCAAAAAGAAAAGAGTCCAAAACGCATTCCTTGGATTTGTCAGATTGTTTCGTGGTTAAACGTATGGACAACATCAGGACTCTGACTTGACCTCCTGGCGTTGACTCGAGACCTGACTTGGACTGTGCCACACTCCAAGGAAGCATTTTGATTTGTGCTGAGGTCGGTATCGGTATCGGCCGATACGCGAGGCCGCAATATCGGCTTTTTATCGGAAGCGAAAAAGTTGTTATGAATGTAATGGTTTAGATGTTTACATGCTGAACGGGGAACGCAAAGCCAATTGTCTCTGATCGGGCGTATTATAAAATTCCACGAGTTAGTAGAAGGCAAAGCAGCTTTCAGGTAGCACTTTGTGTTGGACTTTTGGTTTCCTGCTGCTCATTTTCCTCTCCCTGGCAGCTCCTTGTTTATTATGTTCCCTCTCGTGTGTCTCCTTCCTGTTCCTGTGCTCACAGCCGCTCCTGTGGCAGTCCAAACGTATTTGTGGCAGCCTAAATTTATTTGTGGCAGTCCAAATGTAGTTGTGGCAGTCCAAATGTATTTGTGGCAGGCCAAATGTAGTAGTGGCAGTCCAAATGTATTTTTTGCATTCCAAATGTATTTGTGGAAGGCCACATGTAATTGTGGCAGTCCAAATGTAGTTCTGGCAGCCTAAATTTATTTGTGGCAGTCCAAATGTGGTTGTGTTAGCCCAAATGTATTTGTGGCAGTCCAAATGTACTTGTGGCAGTCCAAATGTATTTTTTGCATTCCAAATGTATTTGTGGAAGGCCACATGTAATTGTGGCAGTCCAAATGTAGTTCTGGCAGTCCAAATAAATTTGTGTCAGCCCACATTTTTTTCTGGCAGGCCAAATGTATTTGTGGCAGTCCAACTGTACTTGTTGCAGGCCAAATGCATTTGTGGCGGGCCAACTGTAGTTGTGGCAGTCCAACTGTACTTGTTGCAGGCCAAATGTATTTGTGGCAGGCCAAAATGAGTTGTGACCGTCCAAATGTATTTGTGGCAGGCCAAATGTAGTAGTGGCAGGCCAAATGTAGTCTTGGCAGTCCAAATTTTTTTGTGGCTGGCCAAATGTAGTTGGCGCAGTCCAGATGTATTTTTGGCAGTCCAAATGTATTTGTGGCAAGCCAAATGTAGTTGTGGCAGGCCAAATGTAAATATGGCAGTTGAATGTAGTTGTGGCAGTCCAAATGTATTTGTTGCAGTCCAAATGTATGTGTGTCAGCCCAAAAGTATTTGTCTCAGCCTAAATGTATTAGTGGCAGGCCAAATGTAGTTGTGGCAGTCCAAACGTATTTGTGTCGGTCCAAATGTATTGTAGCAACCTAAATGTATTTATGGGAGTTAAATGTAGTTGTGACAGTCCAAATGTATTTGTGGCAGCCCAAATGTAGTTGTGNTTTTCTCCGGGTACTCCGCTTTCCTCCCAAATTCCGAAAACATGGCGACTCGAAATTGTCCATTAGAGTGTGAATGTGAGAGTGAATGCTTGTATGTGTGCCCTGCGATTGGCTGGCGACCGATCCAGGGTGTACCCCGCCCGAAGTCATCTGGGACAGGCTCCGGCGTACCCGCGACCCCAACGAGGACCAGCGGCATAGCAAATGGACGGATGGACTCCCTAACGTTCCTGACACCTCCAGACCAGTGCAGAATTTGCATAGAAGTACATATTTGTACATTGTGTCATTCATATTGCATTGCATCTTATTTCTTCTGCAATTGCGCCACTGCAACCAAACTTGCTTTTCCCCTCATATTATCCATTTACGAATTCATTGTTTCAGCGAGGGACGACCTACCGGTGCTGAGTAACTGTAAGCAACTGGGCGGACTCAAGTCACGATTTGATGCCGTTGGACTCAACGTGGCAAAGACTTGTGTAGCGGATGCCAGCCCGTGCGTTGGTGAAACGCCACTCCCTCTGCCCTAAGAGCTGCGCTGAACGCCAACTGACGGGCCGGGGTTTTGGCCGAACGGTCAGCGCTCTCGCCTCCCATCGCGAAAGTCCTGCGGTTGTGGCAGTCCAACTGTACTTGTTGCAGGCCAAATGTATTTCTGGCAGGCCAAATGTAAATATGGCAGTTAAATGTAGTTGTGGCAGTCCAAATGTATTTGTGGCAGGCCAAAATGAGTTGTGACCGTCCAAATTTATTTGTCGCTGGCCAAATGTAGTTGGCGCAGTCCAGATGTATTTTTGGCAGTCCAAATGTATTTGTGGCAGTCCAAATGTATTTGTGGCAGTCCAAATGTATTTGTCTCAGCCTAAATGTATTTGTGGCAGGCCAAATGTAGTTGTGGCAGTCCAAACGTATTTGTGTCAGTCCAAATGTATTGTAGCAACCTAAATGTATTTATGGGAGTTAAATGTAGTTTGACAGTCCAAATGTATTTGTGGCAGTCCAAATTTATTTGTTGCTTTCCAAATGTATTTTTGAAAGGCCACATGTATTTGTGTCAGCCTAAATGTATTTGTGGCAGGCCAACTGTAGTTGTGGCAGTCCAACTGTACTTGTGGTAGCCCAAATGTATTTGTGGCAGTCCAAATGTATTTGTGGCAGCCCAAATGTATTTGTGGCAGACCAAATGTATTTGTGGCAGTCCAACTGTACTTGTGACAAGCCAAAATTATTTCTGGCTGGCCAAATGTATTTGTGGCAGTCCAAATGTATTTGTGACAGTCCAAGTGTATTTGTGGCAGTCCAAATGTATTTGTAGCAACCCAAATGTATTTGTGGGAGTTAAATGTAGTTGTGGCAGTCCAAATGTGTTTGTGGCAGTCCAGATGTATTTGTGGCAGGCCAAATGTAGTTGTGGCTGTCCAAATGTATTTGTGGCAGGCCAAATGTATTTGTGGGAGTTAATAGTAGTTGTGGCAGTCCAAATGTATTTGTGGCAGGCCAAATGTATCTGTGGCAGTCCAAATTTAGTTGTGACAGTCCAAATGTATTTGTGGCAGCCCAAATGTAGTTGTGGCAGTCCAAATGTATTTGTGCCAGGACAAATGTATTTGTGGAAGGCCAAATGTATCTGTGGCAGTCCAAATTTAGTTGTAACAGTCCAAATGTATTTGTGGCAGCCCAAATGTATTTGTGACAGTCCAAATGTATTTGTAGCAACCCAAATGTATTTGTGGCAACCCAAATGTATTTGTGGCAGTTAAATGTAGTTGTGGCAGTCCAAATGTGTTTGTGGCAGTCCAAAAGTATTTATACCAACCCAAATGTATTTGTGCCAGTTAAATGTATTGGTGGCTGGCCAAATGTATTTATGGCAGGCCAAATGTTTTTGTGGCAGGCCAAATGTATTTATGGCAGGCCAAATGTATTTGTGGCAGGCCAAATGTATTTATGGCAGGCCAAATGTATTTGTGGCAGGCCAAATGTATTTGTGGCAGGCCAAATGTATTTGTGGCAGTCCAGATGTATTTGTGCCAGGACAAATGTATTTGTGGAAGGCCAAATATATTTGTGGCAGGCCAAATTTAGTTGTGACAGCCCAAATGTATTTGTGACAGTCCTAAAGTATTTTTTCAGGCCAAATGTATTTGTGGCAGTCCAAATGTATTTATAGCAACCCAAATGTATTTGTGCCAGTTAAATGTATTTGTGGCAGGCCAAATGTATGTATGGCAGGCCAAATGTATTTGTGGCAGGCCAAATGTATTTGTGGCAGTCCAGATGTATTTGTGCCAGGACAAATGTATTTGTGGAAGGCCAAATATATTTGTGGCAGGCCAAATTTAGTTGTGACAGCCCAAATGTATTTGTGACAGTCCTAAAGTATTTTTTCAGGCCAAATGTATTTGTGGCAGTCCAAATGTATTTATAGCAACCCAAATGTATTTGTGCCAGTTAAATGTATTTGTGGCAGGCCAAATGTATGTATGGCAGGCCAAATGTATTTGTGGCAGGCCAAATGTATTTGTGGCAGTCCAGATGTATTTGTGCCAGGACAAATGTATTTGTGGAAGGCCAAATATATTTGTGGCAGGCCAAATTTAGTTGTGACAGCCCAAATGTATTTGTGACAGTNTGTGGCAGTCCAAATTTAGTTGTGACAGTCCAAATGTATTTGTGGCAGCCCAAATGTATTTGTGCCAGGACAAATGTATTTTTGGAAGGCCAAATGTATTTATGGCAGACCAAATGTATTTATGGCAGGCCAAATGTATCTGTGACACTCCAAATGTAGTTTAGGCAGTCCAAATGTATTTGTGCCAGGACAAATGTATTTGTGGCAGGCCAAATTTAGTTGTGACAGTCCAAATGTATTTGTCGCATTCCAAATGTAGTTGTGGCAGGCCAAATATATTTGTGGCAGGCCAAATGTATTTGTGACAGTCCAAATGTATTTGTGCCAGTTAAATGTATTGGTGGCTGGCCAAATGTATTTATGGCAGGCCAAATGTATTTGTGGCAGGCCAAATGTATTTATGGCAGTCCAAATGTAGTTGTGGCAGGCCAAATATATTTGTGGCAGGCCAAATGTATTTGTGGCAGTCCAAATGTATTTGTGCCAGGACAAATGTGTTTGTGGCAGTCCAAATGTAGTTGTGGCAGTCCAAATGTATTTGTAGCAACCCAAATCTAGTTGTGGCAGTTAAATGTAGTTGTGGCAGTCCAAATGGGATAACACGGGCAACAGTAACACGTAATGAAATTCCACAGCTTTCCTGGTACGTCCGGCTTTTGTTTTTGGAGCCTTGTGTGTGTCAAATAGATCGGCAGATACGTTATCATCCCCAAGAGAACTTCATGTAACTTTACACTGTAATTTTAATGCAAGTGAATTCCCATGTTGCCCAGTGCACTCCCAGCACTCATTGCCAGTACCAGCCGCTGCAGGAGTGACAAAGGGGCAAGCAACAATTAAGCAGACCCCCAAAATAACCCCCCCATGCTCGGAATAGTTGCTGAGCCCCGCCAGCCCGGCTGCTCTTTCCACGTGAATGTGACATGGGTTTCTTGTTTCCCGGGTACACACACGCTTGAGCGCACACCAAGACTCACATGACCCAGATGGTCGTCTCGTACGGTGGAGAAGTTTGTGTTCAATGAGCTCTGGTCGTCCAGGCCTCTGTGACTTTGGCGGGTAAATGTTGAGCTGTGCAACTGAGGGGTCCTTTTCATGTGGGCATGGATCACGCTTGTTTTCTTGGCATAGAGCGACACCTACTGGCTGTAGCCAGCTTGGGGTCACGCAGTTGTGCACCTTGGCTTTTGGCACCACAGCTTCCTGACGCATACGGGTCATTGCTATGTCACTGAAGGTTAATGTTGACCCACAGTAATTATCGGATTGGAATGAATGCTCCTGTAGAGCTGAAGAGCCGAACGTCTTCTAGCTAAAGGTTTCTCTGCACCTGTGGGTGAAGACATGGACTCTGTTATGACCATGATTACTACCACGCTTGATCCAAACACTAGTGCTGTAGCATTTTCTTGTAAATGTTTGTGTCACGCGTTGCACGGTGGAGTAATACTCCAATATCAGGCCGGTGATCGGGGTTTGAATGTTCTTCCTGTGCTTGCACGGGTTTTCCCCAGGTTTGCATGTTAGGTTCATTGGCATTGGGGTAGGCTCCAGCTCACCCGTGACCCTTAAGAGGATGCTGAAGTGGTGTTGAGATGGTTGCATGGCTGGACGGTGTCATAGCTTGGTTCTCCACAAACCATTTAGTTTAGCAAGGGTGTCCAAACGGTTTGAGTGGCAAATAGTGAAAACAAAAGGATGCAACTTTTAAAGCAGCACATGCAGATATGCTAGAAATGATCCCATTATTAGTCTTTGCTTACGTGTTATATTTTCTTTTTGTAATGATCATAATAAGCTTTTAACTTTATTTTGTTATAGTAATATTACTGCATTGTTTGGCTTAATATTACTCCTGTCTGTACTGCAATTCAATTGTTTTTCCTTATTATATTCAGTGTAGTAAAACTGTGAGTTTTTTCTCCTTAGAATACATACATACATATACATTTTTACTTTATGCTTGTAAAGTTACCGCTGTTTTTTTTGTTCTTTGTTTTGTTCTTTTTTGAAATGTTCTTCTGGTAATTAAGACATAAATGATATGTTTGGTCTTCGGACACGCCTGTGTCACGCTAACACCCATCACCAGGTTTTGTCAGGTTTTATACAGTAGCGTAAAAATATAGAATGCAAACACGGTAGAAAAGCTCCAGACTCCTGCTTGGCCTGTCTAAGAACATTTATCAAGCTGCAGGGACTTTGATTAGACGTTTATCAGAATGTTATTCATGAATTGGACCTCAAATGTCCGGATTCGGTGCACGTCATGTGTCACGACTGTACCGTAAACAGCCCGTTTTGTGTAAAAAGCCACAAATGCAGTCGACAGTGACAATAATAATTCTCTCTCCCCAGAACACATCCATCACACTCCCTTTTCTCGGCTTCTCCTCATTAGCGGAGATAATGTCATCATAGCAGCCATCAGCCAGCTGGGCTGCAGAAGCCATTTGGCGGGCGGATTCAGTTACACCGCGGCCTCACAAACACCTCATTCTCAGCGAACGTCCAGCCCGGCGTCTGTTTTGAGGTCCGGCGTGTTTCACGAGCACGTTGCACAAGGAGGGGGAGGAGGGGGACGCTTGGTTTGTATTTTCCAACCGGGGCACAAACTGTACTTGACCCAAGCTCTATTCTCACTAATACATGTAAGTACACAAACAAGCAGAACCCTGAGCTCAAGCCCATCAGACACCTTCGATGGGTTGGGTTTATTTCAGCACACGCCGCACGCGTGCTAGGCGAGTTAGACACTCTGAATTGTCCAGGTGGATTTTTGGGGATTTGATTTTTGGATTTGCTTTTGTCGGGATGTGTCCTGTGATTGATTGCTGACCAGTCGTCTCGCCCAAAGTCGGCTGGGATAGGCTCCAGCTGAGACCCTGATAGCAAATAGATGGTAGATAGGTAGATGGTAGATAGGATAGGTGTTTGGAACTTGCTTACTTACATAACATTTATTGAAAAAGAGGAATTTTGGAGATGTGATTGGATTTTGGAAAGGCGGCTTGTAGCACGAAGCAAGTAGCTGCGGGCGCTTGGGCTTGACTTGTGCAACTATGGATCGTTTAGTCCACCCATGTTTGCCCGGTCCAGCAACATCAAGGTGAATGAAAGGAATGAATTCTAGACCGAAATGCTTCACGACCCACCTTCTTCTTCCGAGACGACCATTCCATGCATCCAAACACGGGCCCGCCAGCACTTTTTGGGGATTTCAGTAAATGAGCCAGAAGGCGGTGCTTTGATTTTGACGATATCTTCTCAGCTTAGCCTCTGGTTCCTAGTGTGACAAATACTGCTGCTATACTACGATGCTATGAAAACTGTATGGCCGTGGTTTGATATTTGCAGAGTGATACTGAAGGATCCATTAGGACATAAGAGCACTACGTCTCTGCAGCCCTGTTTGGGTGACTGGGAAAAAGCATTTTTCCATCCTGTGTGGGCGTCAGCAGGGATGCTGGGAAGGCCGAGCTCAGGACTTTGACCCTTAAACCAAAATTGAACAATGTGGTATAACAATGTCAAGTGTGGAGACGGTTGCTGGGTTCTTCAAACTCCACAATGCTTGCATCATTTGTCAAGTCGAAGGCTTAACATTTTGAAATCGGGTGCAAAACAAACAATGAACAAGCCCAACTTTCCCCTCAAACATCACAACAACAATCATTTCAAAAATAAGTTACAATAAGCGAAAAGAAACATAATGGTACATTCGAAAAGGAGTGAGAAGATGGAAGACTTATTTCCTCGCGTCCTGAACGTCCTTCCATCTCTTATGCTTTCCTTCATTCATAGCCCCGTACACATCCTGTACACTCACACCTGGTATTGCCCATTCAAGCACAAAACACACAAATACAAGAACCACAAATAGACTGGCCACATCCCTTTGGTTTGTGTACAGCATAATCGTACATCACGCACTAGATCCCTTTCTGGTGGTACCAAATCTTGGTTCTTCAAAGGCCCTTACATCCTAACACAGCTCTTCCCAGTTTTCCAACAATTGCTGGATATTTCCTGGATAGTTTTGCTTTTTCTTTGGTATCTAATGTCAGTAAGTAAGCTTGAGTAACTTTGAAATAATAAAGGAATAGTTCATGAATCCCCCAATGCTGACCCCTGGGTGACACCACAAGCAATGTCCAGACATGATGAAGAACAATCACCCAACCAACATCACAAACTGTTGTCTTCTACTTAAGTAGTTTTTGGCCAACCAAGCACTGTTCCTCTCATCCCATTTCTTTCTCGTTTACTGATTGAAATCTCAGGATCGATTGTGTTTAAATCTATCGGCGCGAATTTCTCGCGGTCTACAGCAAAGAGTATCTCCGGTGGTTTTGAAAATGGTGGTAATGATGAGACCGGTCTAAAGCTTTTTAATCCAAAATGTGGGGTTTCCTGGCTGAAGTTGCGTGAGGAAAATGCGAAATCTTAACGTATTGCAGGAAGGAGAGTTGTATTTGATGTGAATGTTCCATTTCATGTGGAGGAACAATAATCCAAATGGGATGATCATACTCCTGCACAACTGTGCCAACAGAAAAGTTGGCACCCTCATCCTCCATAATGTAACATCACATGCTGTGACGTGTGAAACGCCCATTTTCATCATTTTTATCATTGCATCCCGAGCATCGGTGCGAACCAAATGCTTTTATTTCCATTCCCACTGGAGATGCCCCCTTCGATGACCAGCAGAAACATCAATGACCAAGAAGCCGACGTGCACCAGTGAAGAAGAAGCATCTTAAAGTTTGGCTGAACTTGCTAAAAAGGCGGGGTTGGCTCAGTGCAGCGTTTGCAAGACAAGGACTTCGTGGATTCGTCTTCGCACATTCGTGGTGTGGAGAGAACGTCTGACTTCCTCTAAGCATGTTTGAGGCTCCCTCGCCTCCTGACCCATTTTCCTCCATGATGTGCCTGCCAGCACGTCACAAAAGTCAAATATTTGTCTGTGGCGGCGACAGCAGCTTGTCGATGACAGTTGATGACACAGCAGGTCTGGAGAGTCGGTCCACAGCCGCGGTTGGATCTCCTGAATACATTCAAATCACGGATCGTTTGCACGTTCCCAAGGGAGCGTCCGAGCGACTGCCGGGCATTTCTTTCTAAGTCCTCTCGTTGGCAAACCGCACGACAGTTGCCAGGCAATGCATCTTGGGCACGTGTGTGCGTCAGAATAAGGTCCTGTCCACACACAGGCGGGTATCTCATACAGCAAAGTTGGTTCACACGAGCCCGCAGACGCGCTGCACCAATATCGGGTGACGTCGCACACGCCACCTTCGCTTGCATCCGAAACCACTTGGATGCCCTCAGAGCTGTGTCTTTCCCACGCGTTGTTTGTGTTTTCAGCACCGTCCCGTGCATGTCTACACAATCGATGAATTAATCATTTTTTAACATGTCAACCGAAATGTCCTTTAACGATTAACGTGTGCACGTCCTGTTTGAGGTCGGCCCACGCCGCAGCGGGACAGATTTGTGGGACGCAGGAAGCTGGAACATTTATTGAATAGAAATGGGCAAAGAAAAGGGTATTTTGAAAGGCAAGATCAGCTTGAAAGTCTGGCCAATGACTCTCCTACCGAGACCAGTTGTTTATGTTGCTGTTGTCACAAAGTACGTCGCTTCTGGGAGAAGTGAGAAGTTAGTGGCGCACTGCCGGTACTGTTTTGCCATTTATACAGGGTTACCTTGGCATGGTACTGGTGTAAATAAACATTCCACGCCACCTCACTAACCGTGGATTCAGCATCCCAAACAGGGTGTAAGGCCAACTAACCAGTGCTTTTAGAACTGCAGGCTAAAATGTAGGCTAGCTACCAGCAGAGCCGATGAGAGCTGTTTGGTGTGCTAGCTAACGCTATGTCATTGACACCACCATCCCCCTGGAGTTGTGTAGCACAAATATGCACATTAGCACTCAATAAGATCATCCGATCTTACCTTTATCAGCATTTGGGAGCAAATATGAGGTGGAGGAAAAAACAGTACAGTGGTCTTGTCTGTGCAGCGTGTGAGAACAAAGAAGGTGCGTTCAGGGACTGTCAAACAGTGGGACAAAGAGGAAAACATGAAAATACTGGGGGATTTATTTATTCATTTTCTATCGCGGGTATGCTAGAGCCTATCCCAGCTGACTTTGGGCGAAAGGCGGGGTACACCCTGGACTGGTCGCCAGCCAATCGCAGGGCACATACAGACAAACAAACATCCACACTCTAATGGACAATTTAGAGTGGCCAAAGAAGCTAACATGCATGTTTTTGGAATGTGGGAGGGAACCGGAGTGGAGGGGAGAACATGCAAACTCTACACAGAGATGCCCAACGGAGATTTGAACCAAGGTCTTCCTGATCTCCTGACGTTGTGGCCAATGTGCTAACCACTCAGCCACCGTTTTGTATATTAATTTTGACTGAAAGAATATTTCCAATACTGATATGCCTTTTGTTATGGTAGTTGCATATCCAATCCTTTGCCACAAAGAGATTTCCATCCCTACTTATTAGAGATAAAAACTTCTGTTGGAAGTAGTTACAGTATCTCAAGTGCCGTGCCCCCGGGGAGGAGGAGGCGAGCAGAAAGGGCCATAGAGGGCCAGAGTGAGGGAGGAGCATACCCTCAGAGAGCTCCGCTCAGTTTCAAACAAGCTGCCACGTTTGTGTCCAGCTCTTCACAAGCACACCAAAGAGGGATCTTTAATAACCTTGGCTTTCGCTGTGCTTCGGACGGGCGGCATGCGGCTGAGACGCAGCGAGGAGGGCTTTCCTCCATCTGTCCGTGCGTCAAAGGAAACCCGCTGCGCTGCAAGGGGAAAGGAGAGCGCGCAGAGGAGTGGAGGAGCGGTGGAGCGTCTGGGGACGGAGGAAGGGGACGATTAGCGGAGAACAATCGGAAAGAAACTGCGAGCATGAGTTTGCCAACTAACTGTGTCTATCTGGCCCCCTCGTTCCAGGACCGCTACTTCAAAGTGCGCAACGGGAATGTCTGCGGGTCACCGTGCGCCGTCAATAGACCCATCGACATTGTGCAGAAACGAAGACGGTAGGCCGGATGCGGGCAGCAAATTCTCATGTTATGCCCATTATGTTTGGTTAATATTCCTGGGAAAATAAATAGGAAAGTCAAGCGGATGTTATGCAAGATTATGGTTTCTATTTGTATAGAACTACTTGAGGTTTTACTCTCCTGCCTGGTCTCTAGCTGCATATGAAATGCACATATGCATATATCAGAAATAGCATTCTCAGGATAACTACTTTGTAAAAATGACATTTGATTGACTTTTTATTAGGACTGTTCACCGCCCGCAAAGGGAACTTTTTAATTTGGGGAGGAAAGTGCTGTCAATGTGTGCAAAAAGTGGATTTTTATCGCAGTCTTAGTCATTTTATGATGAAGGCTTTTTGTTCCCTGCTGAAATCATATGTGATGATCACTCACTTTGGGTTTCCGGAACGCCGTGGCGAATGAGCTGCATCATTCCCTCTGCTCAGTCTTTCAACACTAACAGCCGAGAGACGTTACGGCGTGTGGACGCGTGTGACATCTTCAAACCGGCTGTGTGATGCACAGTGCGTGATAGAAGGGAGAAGAGATGATCCGTGTGTGGACTTCAAAAGACGTACTGTCCCACAGGACTGCATGGGGAAGAAGGGTTGCCATGACGCACGTGCACATAGAGTGGAACCTTAGTTAGCGTTCCGGTGGGTCGACTCTAACCAAAACATACTTACTTAGGCCTGTAGACATAGGCCATCCACAGTTTCATGCCATCGTTCCCAGTCCAGGGCCATGTGCTCCAGTTCACTCCAAGTGTAGCCCATTTGGTGGATGTCATTCTGTAGGTCCCTCCTCCTGGAATTTTTTTGGTCTTCCTCTCTTTCTTGCCTTGCATCTGCTGATGGCCGTGCACAAGAAACGTGAGGTTGCGCAACCAAAAACACGTTCATTTTTTCCCGCCCAGAAAATAATGTCCGTGCAATGACCGTATTTTCCAGCATCTAAGCCGCACCTGCAAATTTACAGAGAGAAGAAGACCCAAGTGGAGAAAAATACACAGCTTCCTAGCATGCATTGCTTTGCGTTGCTTGCTGGGAAGTGTTAACATTTTTATTATTTGCCACTCGTGTTGGTAGTTGTGTGTATTAGTTGCTGTCTGATGGTTTTAGTGTTCTTTCACGACCCCGTCAGTCAGACGTTGAGCTCATTGTGAGCTCCTTTGTAGCTCATGGTTGGTTCCTGCCAAATAAAGAGCTACCTCTACCTCACCGACCTGTGAGCGGCACAGTTTTTGTAATAGCAATGAAGTGCAGATGTGAATTTATCCTGTTTATTTGTTACTGATATGCATTTAGAAGTGTTTTGTGCATGTACAACTAGTTGTCAAACAATGAAAACGTGTTTTGTGTTAACTTTGTTGAGACCATCTGTAACTGTGCAAAGTCAGCTGCTGATAACACGAAGCAGACGTCAGCTTTGTCTTCCATTTTTCAAGCATAGTTGCCAATACTTAGTATTTTCCACCGAAAGGAAGTATGACTCATTTTTAAGAAAGTCCTGATGGCGTGAGCCTTTTTGAGGACCAAAGTGTCCCACTGGTCAAATGCCTTCTCAGAGATAGGGATAATGATTGCGGGGTCAACCACATTCACGGGCCTGATGGATAAAGCACGTGTGTGAAACAACACGCGTGAAAAAGCAGCAGAGGAAGAGTTCACACGAATTGCATGGAACGCTTCGACCCAGTCTTTGTGCTGTTCCATGTACTGTAAAAACATCGGGAGGCATGCACATCCAGGCCGGTATTTCATAAGAGTGTGCAAAATGTACTTTTGTACTCATGGACTCATAGGACTCGTAGGACAGTGCGTGATAAGATATTTCGCGGAGCTAACGGCCTTTCATCCGGAGCTGTACTGTGTCCAATTCTACCGTCCAAATGTAACAAGTGAACGAAGTGGAACAATCCGTCCAGATAGAAATTGCACAGGCAGTGCAATAATAATAACAATAATAACTAATTATTGCTGCCATGACTGTATGTGATATTACAGCGTATATGTACCACTGCTACAAATCCCATCATTTGCACATGTTTATGTCTTTGTGCTGCACGAATCACGTTGTTCCATCAAGCGTTGCAATCTTGCAACGCACCACATTTGTGTGCAGAGATGCAAAAGACTGTCATCCTACATTATCGACGGCCTCTTGAAAAACGAAAGACCGCAACCACACTTTGATATTTGGCAAAGATAGGCCAAGAAGAAGAAAAAACTTTTTAATGTTGGTTTTTCCTAATATTTTATGTGTTTTCTAGTAAATTTTGGTCTTGTAATAATGACTTTATTGACGTAATGTTAGGATCCCAAGCTATTTTTCAAAGGTTACAACTTTATGTGTCGTTTTGTTTGTTTCTCATAATATTATGACTTCATATATAATTTCAACTTTATGCTACTAAAATGAAATGTAAAAATATTTTCCACAGAAGTTTTTCTTGTCAGAATAATCGTAATAATTGTACTTTATTCATGTAAAATTACAGCCGGCGTTTTTTTTTCTTTCTTCCTGTCAATGTTCTTTTCGTAATTTTGACTTTTTCCCAAAGTAATTTCATTTTCCATTTTTCCTCAACCTAACTTTATATCATATTATTTCAGCTTTTCAAAAATAATGCTTTTTAAATTTTTTATATTTCGACTCTATGCTACTAAAGTCCGTTATTCTGATTCATAATATTACGAGTTTATTCTAGTGAAATTGTGACTTCCTCTTAGTATTTTGATTTTATTCTCATGAAATTACCGTCATTTCAACATTCTTTCTGTAAGTTCTCTTCTGGTAACGATGTGTTTTTTCTCCTTTTGCGGTGGTTGTTGTTTTTTTTAATTCAATTATATTTTTAGAATGTGGTGCAGGCCAGAACAAAAAGGTGGCGTGCAAATATTGATCCCCAGGCCACAACATGCTTCAAACAACCCGAAACATGCATGTTTTTGGGGGTAAGACCCAGACAAGCACGAGAAGAACTCCACAATAACTGACTATGAGGCTGACATGCGAACCACTAGGCCCCTCATGTGTACTGAATATATGTTTTACGTCTTGACTGTCACACAAGTGTAAAAACTTTCAAGCTCAGTTTCTGTCGTATTAGATACTGTAGATAAATGGATGGGTGGATATGTGGATTGATGGATGGATGGATATGTGAATGGATGGATAGATGGATATATTTTTTGGACGGATGGATGGAGGGGTTGGCTGGATGAATGGATGGCTATATGGATGGATAGAAGGAGGGATGGATGGATGAATGGATGGAGGGGTGGATGGATGGATGGCTGGATAGATGGATGAATGGATAAATGGATGGATAGATGAAGGGGTGGATGGATGGATGGATATATGGATGGAGGGCTGGATAAATGGATGTATGAATGGATGTCGGGATGGATGGCATGGATGGATAGATGAGGGGTGGATGGATGGATAGATATATGGATGATGGATGGATTGATGGATGGATGGATGGATGGATGGATGGCTGGATGGATGAATAGATGAATGAATGGATGGATGATGGATGGATGGATATATGGATGATGGATGGATGAGTAGATGGATATATAGATGGGTATATGGATGATGAATGATGGATGGATGAATGGATGGATATATGGATGATGGATGGATGGATGGATATATGGATGATGGATGGATGAATGGATGGATATATAGATGGGTATATGGATGATGGATGGATGGATGAATGGATGGATTAATGGACTTGTGTACACGGAGTTAAATCCTGACTGTTGTAGTTCCAGAGGCCTCAAGGTACTGCATGTCACTGCATGTCTTGCGAATCGTATTATTAGTGTGGGATGGTACGGCTCTACTGAAAGTGTTAAAAGTCGAATGCAACACACGCAGGTATTGCATGACTTTTCCAGGCCCACCCCCCCAAACCAGTTCAGCAATGAGCTGTGACCTTTGGTTGTGTCACAGCAGGTTAGCTAACCCCGCGGTTCCTCCGCCCGTGTCAGCACACTGAGATATGACGCACAGCTCCTGCACTGCAAGCTGCCAGCCTGTGGTGACATAATATGGAACATGAGTCCTGAAATCTCGGGCGGGGTACCCAAATTCTTAGTGAGGCAGATGGGATTCTAATTGACAGTACCAGAACCAGACAGTACCATCTGTAATACAAAAGTATACAAATGTAGTCACATTCTTGGATTTTTCAGTATTGTTTTTGTCTTTTCCATTTGCTTTTCCCCATTGCCTTTACCGGATGGCATACATAGCAGACCAATTTGCTGTCCTATTTTCCTCCCATCACATCAGAAAGTATTCTTTGGATATTGGGTAATGAGTTGAAAGAATAAAACGGGCAGAGAAAACAGCCCCTAAGTGTTTTGGCCTTTTGCGTCCCACTGTGAGCCCAAGGACCGGCTGCTCCGTAGCTGCCTTGAGCTAATTAGAGGAGGAAGCCCAATCGTGTCTCTCTGTCAGACTCAATCACTGTAACCCGAAAGACGCCAATTAGTGCTATACGAACATGATTAGAGGGCAGCGCAGCGCGGCCTGTTAGCGGCCCAGGTAGAATCCCAGTATGTGTGTGTGGGCTGATCTAGCCGACCCAGTTGTGTATCAGTGTGATGATTGATTTTTAGATCAATGCAGGAGCCAAAACTCGGCCTCTGCTGCCGGGTGGGGTAATCAGTACCCTCAATGTATGTGTGTTGTGATTGTTCTGCCCCGGTGTGTGACTCTCCTTTCCAGCTTCTAATGATGTTAATGCTGGCCCGCCGCTGTATTGAACTCTGCACTGCTGGACGGACACCGCTAATCACCGCCCATAGACTCCTTGATCAATGCACTTCTGAAGAAGTGAATCAACCCTTGAGGTAGTCCACAAATATAAACAGGAGAAGGACCACCCTTTCTTACGAAGCCGAATAAACCCACAAGTCCCTTAGAAATAAGTCTGTGCCAGTGTGTAAGCCACCGGGTCGCTAAAGCAGGCCATCCAACGCAAGAATACGTGAAACACCCAGTCCAGTGACCGTAGAGCTTGAGCTGGGCATGCAAGGTCCCCGTAGTCCGGCATGTTGCAGCAACAATCTCTTCCTGGCACTAAACGTGAAGGACAATTTCAATTTAAAACAAAAACCTCTAGGCAGGGGAGTCAATATGGGGCTTACAGGATAGTCACTTATTATACTACTTCTAAGGTACTTCAGAGCATGTTCTAAGTGAGCCATCAGGTGAAACAACTGCGGGAAGATCTGGCATATTCTTACTTTGGTTTGCATTAAGAGAGAGCTTCAATGTAGAGACGCTGCGGCAAACTATGTTAACGCATTCTGCAATTTGTCAGTGGCTTCGGAAGAATATATCATGCAAACTAATATAGAGCCTGATAGAGACGAGGAGCTGGAGTCCAGCCAAGCAAGCAGAGAGTCACTGTCTGATTTGTGTCTGTGTGTGAAAGAGTGAGAGGCATGGACTGAGGGTCTGCCTATAGGGAAGGGCAGGAACTGTGTGTGACTGGCCAATCACAGAGCGTGAAGAGGGAACACACAAGTCGTTAGTTTCCTTCATCACGACGGCGGATAATAACCATCTGTACTCGTTTTGTGCTCGTCCATCCATCCATCCGTTTTCTGTACCTTATCCTCATTAGGGTCGCGGGTATGCTGCTCGTACTGGCAAAAACGGATACTCGCCTGAAACGAGTATCCAGCTCATCCCTGGTTGTTTGTATGTATGTGCCCTGTGATTGGCTGGTGACCAGTTGAGGGTGTACACATGGGATAGGCTCCTGCTCACCCATGATTTGTGATCAAGTACTACAGACATAGCTAGGACAGTTAAGGTCCAGCCCTGATTGCAAGACTGAAATGCGTATTTGGATCAAAAAATGTTATTCGCTATTTTACCTAATCGAGATCGCACTTCGCTTTCATTGTTTGGCTGGTCCTGCCTTAAAGTCGGGTGCGATGCATGTATCGAAAATGCAAAATGTTCATTCCCAGTGACTGACATGAACCAGGAGTGAACATTAGCATTGGCAGCCGTGAGAAGGAGCTCTAGGCCAGCGACACCAAGGACAAAACATCCGATGGAATCGGTGATGCACCTATTCCGCCCGTTGTTGTTGTGTAATTAAATAACTTGCCGTTCCAAATGAAGTGTCTGTTCTGGATCTTGAATTCTGTGAAATATATTTCCACATAAATGTCGACATCACTTCCAGTGCCACTTTCTCGGTAATTCCTAGTTTATTGCGGCGTATTGCTTCCAGGCCCGATCACGATAAGTAAGATTCCTTATTCCTAAATGAAATATTTTTCTAGTTAGAGCATGAAAAACCTGTTCAGAACCTTCTAAATACGGTTTTTAACAACACAAAGCGGCTATTTATCAGAGTTGAATGTCAGCTCGGCACGGGTCTTGGGTGTGGGTTTTTAGTAGGGATTGTTATTTCTGTTGCAAGACAATAAAGCCTGCAAAAAAAGCTTGTTGTTCAGTAACATTACTGACCCCTAGTGGCCGGTGTAAAATATGACGTCTTTGAATGCGTCTTCTCGATGTCTTATTTTACGTATTTGTTGTTCGTTTAGCCTTTTGAATGCTTGAAAGTCAGGTTTGGGCGAAATGGACCACAGCATGAATTGCAGTATTTTCGGGATGTATCTTGGCGTTGGTATAATAAGTTTCAAAGCTTAAGCATTCATTCATTCATTTTCTATGCCGCTTATCCTCATTAGGGTGGCGGGGATGCTGGAGCCTATCCCAGCTGGCTTTGGGTGAGAGGCGGGGTACACCCTGGACTGGTCGCCAGCCAATCGCAGGGCACATACAGACAAACAAACATTCACACTCTAATGGACAATTTAGAGTGGCCAATGAAGCTAACATGCATGTTTTTGGAATGTGGGAGGAAAGCGGAGTACCCGGGGAAAACCCACACACGCACGGGGAGAACATGCAAACTCCACACAGAGATGCCCAACACAGATTCGAACCCTGGTCTTCCAGATCTCCCGACTGTGTGGCCAACATGATAACCACTCGACCACCGTACGGCCAAGCTTAAGCATAAAATTCAAAATAATGAAAGGAGAAGTTAGCTTAGCCACGGCACTCTGAAAAGAGTGTCCAAAGCAAGCCAGTCCGTTCCAGTTCAGGGCAGCTGCTTTCATGAGGGTAGATCCATCATCAATCGTTATATACGCTGGTTTCTTCTCATCCCATTCCTGGAGAAACTCCTCGAACTTGCTTGCCATGTTTTCACCTGTCTGTTCCTCGGGAAAAGAAAACTTGTCTGCAGACAGGACGACTTCAAGTCCAGTCGCTGGTTATGTAGTGGACCGTGTGGAAGGGTTGGGCCGCTCGGCTACTCCACATGTCTATCCAACCAAAGCACTTTCGTATTGCAGAGGTAACTCGCTGTTTCGCCACATCTACAGTCTCCTCTTCTCCTCCGCCTTCAGCCATGCCTTTGTCCGCCACCACTGGAGGTACACAGGAGGCGCCAATACGGCATGCAACTCGGTCAGCTCTGCTTTTTTTCCCTTTTAAACATAGCAGTACACGTCATAATCAGAAGATACAAGAAAATGCTGGATTTATCTTTGACACGCAAGTATTTTATTATCTTTGGAAAGCAAAGCCGCAAAATTTGATGGGGGACGATCGGATCTATTTTTGATGTGACTTATAGCCCAGAAGATAGAGTGGATATGAATGCTGAATGTGCGCGTGCGCTGTGAGGTAGGCCATCAATATCGGCTTCAAGAATGAATTGTTCTCACAAGTTGCTGTTGTCCGAACAAGAGCTGACGGGCAAAATCAATAAGTAGTGTATGTGTACAGTATGTGTGCCGAGCCGCCTTGAACGCTGTCTTGTCCTCGCCGCCGCTATATTTAGACATGCGCTGCTCTGAGATCAGATGCTGATGTTGGACGCCGAGTGTTTGCCGCGTTTTGACAGGCGTCCACGGTGCAGGGTCAGGCCGGGGGCTGAGATCAGATGGCTCGTGTGTCTGGAATCGCAGCATGCTATGCAGCAGCAGCATAGGTCAGCTGCGTGCAAATCACGCATGCTTGTGTTTTGTTGGACACCAGGGGGCGACTGTTGCCATTTTCCACAACCAGTGGAACCAGTGTCACAATGAAAGCAAAGATCAGATCTGCTGCTTGTAGAGCAAATGCGCTATTGGTTTGGGGGGCAAAGAAAACAAATGACATTCAGGAACTAATTCAACATGTCCAGAAAGGAGTAGGAAGCGGAGCGTATTTAATCCGACCGCTTCACCGTGTCTATACCTGATCATTCCTTCGCCCAATATTTCATTGGCTTACATTTTGGGATTCAAAGCTTGCTCACTTCCTGAAACAATTCGTCATTGAAACATGAGGATGGCAATTAAAATGTAAAAAAGAAGACGAAAATAAGAACAAGTACTTAAAAATATGAAGTACAAATATCCGAATGAAGACCAAGGGAAAGAAATACAGTGGTGTGAAAAACTATTTGCCCCCCTCCTCATGTTTGTCACACTTAAAAGTTTCTGCTCATAAAAAGTAGTTAACTATTAGTCATAGATAACATAATTGAACACAAAATGATGACTGCCAAGACTTTTGGGAAAATATCTCGTGGTTGAGACAAAAGTTGAACTTTTTGGAAGGTGCGTGTCCCGTTCCATCTGGCGTAAAAGTAACACAGCATTTCATAAAAAGAACATCATAGCAACAGTAAAATATGGTGGTGGTAGTGTGATGGTCTGGGCTTGTTTTGCTGCTTCAGGACCTGGAAGGCTTGCTGTGATAGATGGAAGCATGAATTCTACTGTCTTGCAAAAAATCCTGAAGGAGAATGTCTGGCCATCTGTTGGTCAACTCAAGCTAAAGCCATCTTGGGTGCTGCAGCAGGACAATGACCCAAAACACACCAGCAAATCCACCTCTGAATGGCTGAAGAAAAACTAAATGAAGACGTCGGAGTGGCCTAGTCAAAGTCCTGACCTGAATCCCATTGAGATGCTGTGGCATGACCTTAAGAAGGCGCTTCATGCTAGAAAAGCCTCAAATAAAGCTGAATGACAACAATTGTGCAAAGATGAGTGGGCCAAAATTCCTCCAGAGCGTGTAAAAGACTTGTTGCAAGTTATGGCAAACGTTTGATTGCAGTTATTGCTGCTATGGGTGCCCAACCAGTTATTAGGTGCAGGGGCAATTACTTTTTCACACAGGGCTATGTGGGTTTGGATTCTTTTCTCTCTAAATAATAAAAACATTCATTTAAAAACTGCATTTTGTGTTCAGAAACATTTTGTGTGACAAACATGCAAAAGAATAAAAAGGGGGCAAACAGTTTTTCACACCACCGTATATGGATAGATGATGATAAGGCATGAAATTTTCTTTTTCTTCATCAAATCTTTAGGTCAGTGGTTCCCCAACTTTTTTTGCCGCGCCCCCCTTTTGGAGATCAAATTTTTGTCTTTGCGCTCAAGCTGCAACTCAACAGAACCCAAAACCCGCAATCAGGCCTACCTGGACCTATCTATCTAGTGCGTCAGCCAGATGCACCAGACTGTAGAACCCATTTAATGACACTCATATCACAGCACTACAGCTCGCAGGGCAAGTAGATCTTCAACTGGACACCTTTTGCTTCACAGACCACAAAAATCTGGAACTAAAAAGAGACAAAGACCTGGAGACAAACTTTTTTCCATATCAAAAAGGACTGCCGCATTACATACAGCAATAATCTAAATGAACGGTCTACTCTGTTATCCACATGATCAGCAGAAGTACACACCCCATAACATCATCAGGCAATACTTCTGGGAGCCCTTCAAAGTAATTGCAATCTCAGAAACTTGTGGACACAGACCTTGGACTGGAAGGTTATGAAATGAACCGCATCAACAGGAAGAACAAAAGTGGAGGAGTGCGTGGACAACCATCGGAACTACAAAATGGTAAAGAGCATGTCATTTGCTGTTGACAACATTTTAGAATGCATAACAATTGAAATCTGCAGCAAAAACATTCTAATAAGCTGTCTGTTTGGAAATATTTGAGGACTGCATCCTTCTCAAACATCATCTTCTCAACCTTCTCACACACCAACCAAAAAATCATCTTTGTTTGTGGAGACTTTAGCCTTGATCTTCTGAATCCAAACAAGCAACGTAGAATAGATGACTTCATTGATACAATGTACAGCCTCAGCTTATATCCAAACATCACAAGACCAAGCAGACCACATTAATTGATCACATATTCACTAATGACTTTCATAACTAGTGGCCTTCTAATATCAGCAATTTATCATTACAGACGGGCAAATTCCCAGACAAAATGAAGACAGCTAAAGTAGTTCCAATTTTCAAAAATGGGGTTCATAAACTACCAACCAATTTCATTTTTACCACAATTTTCCAAAATCATGGAAAAGTTACCAACCAACAATTTCTTTATTGTTATTGAGGACAAATTCCTCAACAAAAATACTTGCAGACAGCCAATACGGATGCAGAGCTAATATTTCCACTTCTATGGCTTTGTTTGAACTCACAAAGGAAGGCTAATGCTGTAGACCATAGAATGCATGGCTTTAACGAATCCAATCACAACCTCCTAACTACAAACTTGGAAAGGTATGGAATCGGAGGGCTAGTCTCATTTGGGTTAAAAGCTACCTGGCAAACAGGAAGCAATATGTGACGCTGGCGCAATATACAAGTTCCAAACTATATTGTGTGGCGTACCGCAAGGGTCACTACTGGGACCAAAAAGATTTAACCTATACATTCCAAGTCAACGTAAAGTGATGCTCTATGGGAAAAGCAGAAGAGGTACTTGCAAGAAAACACAAACGGATGGTGAAGAAATGAAAAGGTGAATGAACATACATTTTTGGGGTTTTAATTGATCACATCAAAAACATACAAGATATTTGGGTCGATGCCTCAGAGAGCTTATTCCTCTTTCAAATGTTCGTGTATGAAAAGGCGGACTGCTGTGACATGTACATCTGCTAACATTGGCCTAATTCATAGTTCTTATTGCCTTTTATTCCTAATATATTGTAATATATCTTATATTCAGAACGTGAACATACAGAAATTAGAAATACACAGTTCAGAATAAATAAAATAAGTAAAAACATTCAAATCAAGAGAAGTAAAATCAAAACGTGAAGAAGGATATACACAGTGGTGTGTAAAAGACGCCCTGTTTGTCACTCTTCAAAGTGTCACGTCATCGAAGAAGTGCAAATATTAGTTCATGGCAACACAAGTTTTACAAAACGTTTTATTTAAGCGAGCGAAAAGAAATCGACATGGCCCTATGTGAAGAAGTGATTGCCATCCAGGAGGTCACAAAAGACCCCACAACAACAACATCCAAGGAAGTGCAGGCCTCACTTGCCTCCGTTAAGATCAGCGTTCATGACTCCACCATGAGGAAGACACTGGGCACAAACGTCCTGCATGGCGGAGTTCCAAGACCAAAACCAGAAAACATCTCAATGATGCCCAAGACCTTTGGGAAAATACTCTGTGGTCTGACGAAGCAAAAGTAGAACTTTTTGGAAGGTGTGTGTCCCGTTACATCTGATGTAAAAGAACATCGTAGCAGCAGTAAAATATGGTGGTGGTAGTCCGAAGGTCTGGTTTTGATGCTTCAGGACCTGGAAGAGTGATAAATAAATAATAAGAAATCCTGAAGGAGAAAGTCCAGTCATCCGTTGGTGACCTCAAGCTGAAAGCAACTTGGGTTCTGCAGCAGGACGACGATCAGCAAGTCCACCTCTGATTGGCTGAAGAAAACAAATGAAGACAGTGATTGCAGTTGTCACACTTATTAGCTTCAGGCTAAAATGACTTTTGATTGCCAAACTGCAGTCTGTGTTGAGTTGACTAATATTCACGTTTCTTTGAGGATAACATCGGAGTCAAAAAATGGATGTGGGATGATCTTCTGCTCCTCCACATTTACGCGCACCACATTGACAAAAGCGAGCCTTCGGGAGCTCCCACTCCTTTTTCACCCATTTTAGGACTTTTGCTGTAGCACTCGCGCACAGGAAGTGTTCTCTCCTCCGCGCCTCCTTCCTGCTGTGATGTTTAAGGCCTCCCAGCCGATTCCCACGCTACAAGGAATGAAAACAGGAGGGAGCGTGTGTTTGTAGATGTTGGGATTGACCTTCGACGCGACCCCTCAACCCAACTAACATCTGGCTGTCAGGGTTCTTCACCGTATCTTTACCGCACTTCCCTAACACGCACCGGAGAATCAAACTGGTATATGGGATTGGTTTCCCGTTTATATACTGTATGCATACAGTGTACATATACTTAGCGATGTTTCCGTACTTTCTGCACATCATGCCGCTCTCTAACAAGGAGCTGAACGACAAACCGGACCCCAAACTCTCCCTCTTGCTCGCACACACGCACGATTCCTACTACGCCGCGTTGTGGGTTGCGTTCCGTCAAGGTGCTGCGAAGCAAATTGACCGATCAGAGTAAATGGAAGTAAGTGAACTTACTCCAGCGCCGGCCTTGTTTTGTTTTCAAGTAAAGTGAAGGAAGGCGTAGCATGAGGTGCAAAATGCACATCCTGGGAACAAAAGCAAACTTTAGGATGTGGGTGTGTGAGAAAAGCTGACAAGTAGCGTTCAAGGGAGAAAGGGAGGTGGGGGCGGACTGCCATTTACGTCATTTGCGCGATGGAGAACAATGCTGGAGGCTGAAGACCTTCCAAGGTCGACTTGTTATGAACGCTCTCACTGCAAAGACGCCAGCTTGTCTCTCAGCCTATTTAATGGCAACAAGTTTGACTTTGTCTTTGAGTGCTTTGTGGTATTAGATAGTGATTATTATGACAGTTATTAATGATGAATGTAAAAAACGCTATCCGTCCTGTAATCTTACATCAGCAGTAGCCACACTGGTTGCTGAAAGTCTTGTACTTTAGGAAAAGTCCATTCATTCCTTTGGGGGAAACTCATGATTTGCATGCAGATGATTTTGTAGATGCTCAACTGCATGTGGCACTTGTTGTAGTACACCATTTTTATCAGTAGTGGGCACTATCTACCCACTGTAGCGTTTTGGAATGTCTACTCCTCCAAGGGGTTTGAGTGCTCGAGTGATCCTAAGAGCTGTGTTGTCGGGGGCTTTATGCCCCTGGTAGGGTCTCCCAAATCAAACAGGTCCTAGGTGAGCGGTCAGACAAAGAGTGATTGAGAAGACCCTAATGAAGAAAAAAAAAGAACGAAGAAGGCCTCACCCTGGAGCCAGGCCCAGGGGAACCAAACTACTTGAGAGGGGTTGGAGCTTGTTCTACTCTGAAGTTGCTGCAGGGGAGAGATGGCGATCTGGGCTGGGCTTATTAATAGCCCCCCAGCTCGGTGCCTCCATGTCGGAGTCATCCACGGTGAATGAGAGGGTCATTTCCCTAGACCTTTGGGCTGGGGAAAGGGTCCTTCAAGCTAAACAGCAGCTCAGAGTACCCGGCCTTCTTGGAGCACCCCAGCTGGTGACTCTGTAGTTCTGCTGGGAGACTTCAACGCCCATGCGGGCAATGACAGTGTGACCTGGAGAGGCGTGGTTGGGAGGAACTGCCTCCCCAATCGTGCCATGTGTTGTTGTTGGACTTCTGTTGTGCGAACCACAGTTTGTCCATAACACACACTGTGCTCCAACATAAGGATGTCCACGAGTGCACTGGGTACCAGGACACCCTAGGCCACAGGTCTATGATCCACTTTATAGTTGTATTATCAGACCTGCGTCGGCACGTTCTAGGCCCGTGGGTGAAGAGAGGGGCTGAGCTGTCAACTGACCCCCACGTGGTGGTGAGTTGGATTTGATGGCATGGGAGGATGCTGGACAGACGTGAGAGACCCAAACCTGTAGTGAGGCTGTGCTGGGGACGTCTGGCAGAGTCTCCCATTTGTCGAGTCTTCAACGCTTACCTCCAGCAGAGTTTCTCTCGCATCCCTGGGTGATTACGAGGATACCGAGTCCGAACGGGCCGTATTTTGTGCCTCCATTGCTGAGGCGGCCGACCGGAGCTGTGGCCGCAAGGTGGTCAATGCCAGACGGTCATGACTGAAAGAAGGAGATGGCGGATACGAGCCGCGTAAAAAAGAGTTTCCTCCGTATGGTGGCAGAACCAAGAGATAGGGCGAGGAGCTCAGAGTAGAGCCGCTGCTCCTTCACTTGGAGAGGAACCAGTTGAGGTGGCTCGGGCATCTAGTCCGGTCGCCTCCCTGGTGAGGTGTTCTGGGCATGCCCAGCTGGGAGAAGGCCCCGGGGCAGACCTAGGACACGCTGGAGGGATTATGTCTCACAGCTGGTCTGGGAACTCCGGAACACTTGGCACTTGACAAAACCATACATTTGGGGAGATGATGTTAAAGGTGTTGAAGTGCTTCAAGTATGTTCAAGTATCAAAACCTGCTGGTGTTTTGAGATATTCTTGCACACAATGTGTGCACATGTTATTGCACTTATTGAATGTACGCCGGAGCATTTGTGTACTATTCATAACATGTACATAATTATGTACATTATATACAAATATACGGCACCCTCCAGGTTCCACTACTTCAATAATACAATGATAGATGAGCCTAAACAATCTCAGACAAATGTTTTATGGGCCGACACATTTTTTAGGCGTATCTCTGCACTTTTTGGTCAATTCCAGCCTGGCCTTGCTATTCTTCTTGCTAATGACCTTCTCAAGTCAAGTCTTCTCGTGTGTGCAACCAAGTTATTTTTTTTAAATCTTTTCTCAAATTCACTTGTTTTTTACCTACAGGCAGCTGTCTGGTTTTCATGTTGTTTTCACCTCTAAATGCAGCATACCCAACGTGAAACTGTGTGCAGACCTTCAGAGTTATTTCCTGGTCGAATAAGCAGAGTAGGTGGACACGCCTGGACAACAAAACACAGCTGTCACTCACTCACATGTTCTAGTACTTTTGCTGACATGAAAAATGGAGCAGGTTGTGCATCCAAGCCTGATGTAAAGACCTGGAAATATGTTCATCAGCAAATGTGTTGGCGTTGCTGGTCCAATTCCTGTGGAGATCATCAGTGACGTGTTTGTAGAACAGCTGCAACCCCTGCTGAAAAAGTCAACATCAAATCTTGCTCTCTCCAAAATGTACCGTTGATATTTCCTCAAGCATCCACTATTTAGAAGTACCACAATATTCGTCACAAACAGGGGGCAGGATGGGGGCGGGGGATACTCATAAGCTCCCCTCGCAAATCCCTCAGTTCCCCAGGCAGATCTATTTATAGCTTCTGACGTCACCGGCAGTGAAGGGAAGTGAAACTGAGGCGGAGGGTATCATTACGGAGGTAAGCCCTGCTGTAGGCTCCGCCCCTCTCTGCCTTGTCACACCAATCAGGTGCGAGACGGTGACCTGCATCACTGTTCTGGATGCAGCCTCCCTGAACACTCTCCAGTTCTCTCTCTGTGAATTGGGCCCGCTTCATACAGCATCCGTTGCATAATAGCCGTCTCCCATTGATGAGGCGCAGCTATTAGTGGAGCGCTCGAGACAGGCTGTGCTAAAAATAGCCCTCAGCTACCTTCGGTTGCTCTGTGAGCGCTCTGATTTCCATTGTCACAACCAGGCCAGAAAAAGGGGGTGCTATTCATTCATTCATTCATTTTCTATACCGCTTATCCTCGCGGGGATGCTGGAGCCTATCCCAGCTGGCTTTGGGCGGGAGGCGGGGTACTCCCCGGACTGGTTGCAGTCAATCACAGGGCACATATAGACCAACAAACATTCACACTCACATTCACACATCCACACTCTAATGGACAATTTAGAGTGGCCAATGCATGTTTTTGGAATGTGGGAGGAAAGCGGAGTACCCGGACAAAACCCACACACGCACGGGAAGAACATGCAAACTCCACACACAGATGCCCAACGGAGATTTGAACCCAGGTCTTCCAGATCTCCTGACTGTGTGGTCAATGTGCTAACCACTCAGCCACCGTGCTGCCCGACGGTGGTATTATTGTTGTTATTATTATGGTATTGATGGTATTAAACGTGAGCAAAACACCCAAAGCTCATCATTTCACAGAGCCCATCATTCTCCGCCAGTCAAATGACCTTCCAACAAGGTTTTTGCTGCTTTGCGTTGTGTTCTCTCTTAAAATTATATCAGTTGTCTTTTTTAATTGCCGTCAATCATCCATTTGCGTATTTGTTTACAGTATGACCATATTTACCCCCATAGTGTCCATGAGTGCAGTGAGGGGGCGGGGGGCGGGGGTGTATGCGTAAGGCGCGCTACTGATGTAACATGCCTAACGTCAGTGTTGATGTCATGTTGATGTAAGGACCTGCGGGGGGGGGGTTGCGCCTCGCCTCAAGGTCACCTGCTTGAAAAGATGCTCGCTAATCAAGAATGCAAGCTCAAGACATGTTTTAGCTGAGCCTTATGAAAAGAATATGTTTGATATCCACAGATGCAAATAGATCCAGTGGAGGAGCTGTACTAAAACTCCAACGACTTTTGATTGACATTGTCAAGGAGGCATTGGCTGAATGATATATGCATTTTTGTGGTTCGCAGCAACTGCGCATTACAACCCAGTGCAGTTCTCTACTGCAGTTGAAACATGGATTGTAACAGTCCGAGTGTCATACTTCATCTACTGTACATGCTTGGGTCCCTTTTGAGGAGGCTGCTTTGCATTACAGCATGCTGAACCTCTAAAAACGGACTTCGATTTGACGGGTTTACAGTAAATAAGACGCCCGCAATGTAGAACTATGAAACTTTGAATAGCTAGAGTATGTCAACCTCCCTTCTTGTGGACTTCCTAGACCAGTTTTTGTCTTGTGTGCCCCCAGAACCTGTTGGTCATACCACGAGTACCCCCTCACGTATACTTGTTGTCCAAACGTTGATGGTAACGCTGTTGTTATAACTGTTAGGAACCTCCTCGACATGTTTTGCAATCAAATTGTGCCTTAGTGTGGAAAACGGTCCCCCTGAAGTGGACACTGATCGGCTGTCATTGAGTTTGGGCTTGCTGAGCAGCACCTGATAGGCTCCCATTGTACAGTAGATGGGAGGCCAAATGAATGAATGGGAAATGTACATTTCCAAAACAGCCCGACGGTACCATTGATGAAGGTAGATTGCGGTGTTTTGCCGACTACATCGCTGCAAAACACCAAGTCCTGCAACCACAGCTGATGATGGTAAAAAGATTAATTATATGAATTCATCACAGATTATAATTAATTAATCTCATTTTCAAAATGTCACTTCACATGTGCGTACTTTCAAGAAATCCTATTATTACTATCTCCTCATTGTCTTGTTGCGCTTGAGAGAAAAAGCTTCACTTCGGTCTATCTGAGGTTCTTCGTCCCGGAAGGATGAGGGCCTTTCTTGAGAGAATTGAATAAAAAGACCAAAAATGTTCCATCAAGTCAAAAACACGGCATGCTTGCTCACTTGACAGTACATTCTTGCACGTAGCAAAGACAAAGCAACTGGTAAACTGGTGAATGTGTCGGCGCCTTCCAGTCGACGGGGAGAACCGGGTCCTTGGAGCCGGCTTGCCCTGGCTGGAAAGACTCGCCGGGGGACGGGAGCGTTTCTTGGCGATGCAGCTTGTAAAGTCAAACGATAAATTGTGTCATTTAGAAATAAGATGGCGTGTTGGTGTGGATTGAGATCCTAATGTCTTGGAGACCTAAGCTGTACCAACAAATTCCCTTCTGTGACGTTCTTTAGACTTACCCGAAACACTGACGTCAATGTCTCTCTCTTTTTAGTTTTGATGTGGAGAATGGCTTCTCAGTGGGTCGCAGTCCTCTGGACACTCAGACCAGCCCGGGTTCAGGCCTGGTCCTCCAGTCCAATGTCCCACACAGTCAGCGTCGTGAGTCCTTCCTCTACCGCTCCGACTCTGATTATGACCTGTCTCCTAAAACCATGTCACGCAACTCATCCACGGCCAGCGACTTGTGAGTACCTTCCAAGACCTCTTGGACCAGTCCGAACAACGCCATACAGTCAACCAGTAGAACATGTCATGGCTGCACTTGGCCTCTAATGCACGTTTTCCGGTGACGTGTTGATTCGTTTATCAATCAGTAGATGTTGCTTTGTTTTGAAGGGAGGAGGGATTGAAGCAATGCGAAGTCAGTAACTGTTCAGTCTGCCACCATCGGACGTCAAAAGGCCTGCTGCAAGTACAGTTTTATCCTGCTCGTGCTCGGCCACTGTCACCGCGCATTTATTTACACGCATGTTGTGACCAAAAAGCTTTTCAAACACGGCAGCACAAGCAAGCATTGTGTGAAGGGGGTCCAAAGTGCAGCTCGGGTACTGGTTTGTTCAGGTATCACATATAAATACAATCCAACGAGTGAAAGTCTGACATTTTTGCCAAACGATGCATTCAGGATATAAATAAATGCATGCAATAATTTGCAACCAGCATGTAGCCGCTACACAAGACTGGCTTTGCTCTTTCAATGGCTTTTATATATTAGGAGAGGAAAAAGTAGTCCATTCTATTAAAGCTACACACACATTTCCACTGCAGAAAGCTCTTCAAACATTTCCTACAAAGCCGCGGTATTAGGACTGAAACTTTCAGAACCACCTAATTCAAGAAAAGCAAGCTCTTGTAAAGTTCATGTTTGTGTTTGGTTGTTTTTGCAGGCATGGAGAAGACATGATAGTTACTCCATTTGCACAGGTGGGTAGCATGTAGCGTACAAACACACGCATGAACGATGAAATGCTTTAGTCAGCTGGACTGCAAGCAACAATCCTTTCAAATCGTGCACTTGCAATGCAGAACTTTGAAGGGCTCATGACGGCGTCAGATGGGACGGTGCAGTGACTTACAGAATCATAAATCAGCTGGTGCTGCCGGTCCAGACAGTCCACACAGCTCTGACTAGTTAACACCCACACTCCGGGAAACATTGTCCTTTGCCTCGCTCTCTAGTCCAAAGGTGTCCCAAGTGCAGCCCTGGGCCATTTCCGCCCCGCAGCTGTTTTTTTTTTGGCCTATCTTTGTGCCAAAGATGCCACACAAAGATGGCGTTTCGCTGGTGGTTCCGCTAGTGATGTGGGGGATCTACATTACCGTAAAGAGGTCGGTCTTCCTGCCACACTTCTGACTTATTTCTCTTTTCAGATTCTCGCCAGCCTACGAACAGTCAGAAGTAATTTTGCTGTTCTCACACACTTGCAAGACCGTGTGGGGAGCAAGTAAGGCGGGCTACAGAGAACAAATGAAGGCGCCATTCCACCCACTCTTCATCTCTTCTTTGTTGCAGGTGGCCATCAAGCAGCAACCAGCCACCTCTGTGTAAGCCATGCCACGCAGGTCAGACCTCACTGGAACCCACTGGGCTTTGGTAGCAAAAGCAAAGTCTTTCTCGGGTTGTTCAGTATCTGCACACATTGCGTGATGATGAAGAACTCAACTTTGCTCCACCTGGCCCCTGTCTTTGTCCAAACAGAGGAGCCCTATCAAAAACTAGCAATGGAGACTCTGGAAGAGCTGGACTGGTGTCTGGACCAGTTGGAGACGCTTCAGACGAGGCACTCGGTCAGCGAGATGGCTTCGAATAAGGTGAGAATACCCACGGGAAGTTTCGTTTTTCCTCCAAGCCTGATGTGCTTTTGAACAAAGGATTTTGCAAGATTAGGAAGCGAATGAAGCACCAATTCCTTCTCGCTCTGTCCGACATAATCCTCAGCGCCAAAGTTACCAAAGCTGAAAAGACATCTCCAAACAAAGAGTGCTGAGCTCAGCTTCTGCAATCCGCAGCGTGTGCTCTGACAAGAACGATGCAACGGAATGGCCCACCAAAGCTCTGCTAACCATCCATGCCACCGTGCATCCCAAAATTAGGGATGTTTGAGAATATCAGATGATCGATATTGGCATAAAAATTACATATCGGTTGATATTGCATCAGTACATTATTCTAATTGGAAAATAACAAATTGAGAGATTTTCTTTCTGGGAATGAGCCCACACCCTCTGCCTTAAAAGGTAGCAGCTGGACCATTACACCATCAGATCCTGACAAGTCATTTCTGCTTCCTGCTTATCTATCTTCTCTCCTGCTGACTTGCTGCTCAATGCGCAAAGCACATGCACAACCTTTGCGCATTTGACAAGAATGCGCCCCCGTTGGCGCTGTTCTGTAGATCGTGGGGCGCTTTTGATTCCATTTTTTTTCCTTCTTTTTATGGTAATGCACTGCCAAGAAAACAAACTCAATACGTTCCATCAAGGACGACCGGTCTGCACTGTGCATGTAGGAAAAGAGACCAAACTACTTCGGGATTCGGGTTTCAAATGTATCGAGCTACCGTGAGCCTCTTGAACTTCAAAGCCTTCAGAGAAAGAGTTAACTCCCACCCATACCCGCCTGCTTTTTTCAGGCCGTTACACTTAAATCTCCCCCCACTCAGCGAGTCAGAAGAGTCCTCCCCTCTGCCCAACCTCGATGTGATTGGACAGAGGGAGGCAAACACGATGGAGGGCGGGGAGGGACAGACGCTCCCTCCTTCTGGTTCTCATTGACAGTAGTTGAATGGGCGACTTCAGTCGCTCCTTTCCTCCCCATTCCCAGTCTTCCCACTGCACGCCACCCCACCCTTCAGGTCTGTGTGTGCTGGTATTTCCACGGAGGGGTTTCTTTTGCTTCTGCTAAGAGTGAAGCAGCGGCTTGCAGCACTACATGTGTCTGCTCATTGGATTCGATTGGAAGCAGCCAAAGATCAGAGGCGTGGGATGGCACGTCTGTGTGGGCTTGTCTGTTCAGGAGACTCCGACAGGTGAGCAATGACGACCTCTGCTGGCTTGCCTTGTTTACATTTGACGTGGCGTTGATCAGGCGTACCAGGGAGCGGGACGAGGATGCAACTTGAGACCCAATGTAGGAGACATGAGGGGCACAGGAGGCGGTTGTAATGAGTTATGCTGCATGGTGGAGTGTGTGTCACTGTGCTACCGCTGCACCCAGGTACACATTCACCACGTGCCTGATGTTACGCAACCTGTCTTCGTGCGATGCCAACAGTGAAGTTTGCAAACTTTTCTGTTGTGCAGCGTGCTCCTCTGTTAGCATTCGTGATCATAAATGACATGCACTTGACTTTTATGACTTACTACTTGTCATTTCTCGAAGCAACAATCAGGTCTCATGAATTTACAGCAGCTCGGCGTCCTCCTCATCATAGGCATGTAAAAACACTGGTTGTTGCTTAAAATACTAACCGCATACTGCATGTGGCGTCTCCACACAGTTTAAGAGGATGCTGAACCGAGAACTGACTCAACTATCGGAGACCAGTCGCTCAGGGAATCAAGTGTCAGAGTTCATCGCCAATACCTTCCTGGGTGAGTTGTCACACAAAAACAATGCTTTTTTTTAGTCATTTTAACAGTTGCTGTTCAAGTAAAACGCGGGAGCCCTTAAATGTTTAGCTTTCTCTTTTCAAGCGTTTCAATTTTGTGCTCTAATAAAATCATAAAAAGGGTCATTATTGTGCTTCAACTCCTATCATGTTTGTTTCACAAATATAAAAACAACAAATCATGCTGCTCTGTGCCTGTTATTAATCCAAAATATGCACATTCTAACAAATTGTATGTATTTTCAAGCATAAAAGTGGTCCAGTACAACAAAATGCAACTGAACTGTGATAAACGAGGGATTACTGTGTACCCAACTGCTATCATTCTACAACTGTGGTCATGTTTCTCATGTATGAACGTCATGGAGCAGGCGTGGCTCAGGTGGTCTCCCAACCTGAAGGTTGCTGGTTTGATTCTCTGTCCACCTGTGACCGCGACAAAGTATCCTTGGGCAAGATACTTTTCTACACTGACTGATTTTGTTCCTCTTTTTTAACTTTACCCTCCAATATGTCTCCCCGGCATAAGGTATAAGATTCCCGCCAAAAACACTTAAAAAAAACCTCAGAATGTGGACCATTGCCGACTAACATTGTTTGGTGTGCGGCGGTGGTGGACTGCCATGAACCTTCATTAAAGAATCTGCCCCTGAAATACTCATTCATTCATTCATTTTCTGTACCGCTTATCCTCATTAGGGTCACGGGGATGCTGGAGCCTATCCCAGCAGACTTTGGGCGAGAGGCGGGGTACACCCTGGACTGGTCGCCAGTCGATCGCAGGGCACCCCTGAAATACTAATATGTGTTAAAAAGTCCGTACTATTTGAACAAAACATCCACATCTTAGTTTTGTCTTCTAGCTGACCAAGCAAGTTGGTGCAATATCTAATCTAGCTTTGTTTTTTGAATGAATCCTTTTTAGAATTATTCTATTTTTTACAGGCTGTGGGCCCCGCGCCACACTTTGAACACCCCTGGAAAAGATAGAACAGATGTGAGCTGAACTGTAGTGACTAAAGGTCTGGTTTGTAAGTTGAGAGTTGAGAGGAGAGGATGCTAAAAAAAAAGGAGGCGCTGTGACAGACACATTGTGTGGTGTTGTCATAGCAACAGGGTGCAATATTATTAGAGGGCATGTTGCATCAATAGAAGACTGAGTCTGCATCGGCCGTGCCGGGAGGATGGCGGCTCAGCCCGGTGAGACGGGAGCTGTCAGTCACACGGGGTTCTGATATGGCTCCCTCCACGTCAAGCCTGACTGTGCGGGGAGATGACCACCATAGTTTCGGGCGTGAGGAAAAGGAGGCACTATGAGAGAGGTGAGAGAGGCCGCACGGCTCCTTGCCTGATGCCGGCGTCGCGGTTGCTTTGCATCCTGATGGTGTACGCTAGGCAGTGGCGATTGCTCCCCTAAAAAAAGGGGGGGGAAATATGTAGTGCTGTGTGTACATTTCATTGACTGAGTATCGTCTTTTGTTCAGAACCAGCTACTTATCACAGGTAACTGACACCAATTCCTTCTCATTCATCCCCGCAGTACCACTGTGCTTTTTCCCACTGCACCAAGCTGGACACTAATTGGATAAATGCTGGGCTTTGTCCCGCCAGTCGGACGCTCAGCATCTCTGGGGTTCCATGGGGCGGTGGGCTGGCCCGCACGCTCAGCTTCTGCATCTGGATAATCTGTCTGAGGCAGAATCCTTTTTTGACTGACAGTGACATGAGCGAATCAGTGATCTTGAAGTATAAACCTCCACCCACCTGATCCAAAGACTTGACCGATCCCCAGCCAGAACGGAGGGTAGAATTGACATGTAAATGAAGCACATTTATGATGTAGGCCTGAAGAAGATGAGCTTCCCCCCTGGATGTGTTTTGGATGTTCCTTCACTGCTCGTAGCCCTGGTTTGGTAAAGCTTGTTGGCTGTTCTGAAGGCTCCAATTTGAGTCATGTATGGGACATCACACAGCATGTCTGTGTGATATTAGGTCACATTGAAGCTTTCATGTTTGGTTATTTCCATGGTTTTTCATAAAAGATGATGACGACAACCTTCAAATTAAGTATGGTAAAAGAAAAAAGCATGTCGTTCCCCAAGTGTTCTTAGCCATAATCCCCTTTGGCTGGTGTTTATATATTCCTTATGCTGAACATCTTTCTACTGGCGGTAATTATAAAGAAATACTTGATTTGACGTTGGTTTTTGTATTAATTAGAACTGTCAAATGGTTACAATTTTAATTCGATTAATGACAGGTTTCAAATGAATTAACCATGATTAATCACCAATTTGCAACTATGTCTGAAGTATGCCAATTTTTGCTGTTACTAAAAAGAAAGATAAATACACAGTATGTATTTGTATGCTCCTTCTCAATTCCACTCACATGCCTTTTGTAGAGGAAGCAAAGTCTGAGGACACGGACAGTTCCATCACCCTGGCTGAGGTGTCTGCGGTAGGGGCAAGGCTCCGGGGGAGGACGAGCTTCACCCTGAGTTTCTCAAGGCTCTGGATGTTGGGGGATTGTTTTGGCTGACACGTCTCTTCAACAATGAATGAAAGTCGGGAACAGTACCTCTGAATTGGCAGACGGGGTGGTGGTCACCATTTTCAAGAAGGATGACCGAGGGGTGTGTTCCAACTATAGGGGGATCACACTCCTCAGCCTCCCTGGGAAAGTCTATTCCAGGGTGCTGGAGAGAAGGGTACGACCGTAAGTACAACCACGGTTACAGGAGACAGGGGGACCATGTGTTTTTCGTCCAGGGTCGCGCAACACTGGCCCAGTTCTACACCCTTGCAAATCTGAGGCCATGGATGGATAGTTCCCTTCGGCTTGGGAGTGAGGTCTTGCCCCAGGTGGAGGAGTTCGAGTATTTCGGGGTCTTGTTCACGAGAGAGGGAAGTTTGGAGCGTGAGGTCGACGAACGGATCGGTGCAGCGTCTGGAGTAATGCGGTCGCTGTACGGGACCGTCGTGGTGAAGGGAGAGCTGAGCCGGAAGGCAAAGCTCCATGAAAACAATTTACCTCCTATTAGTGTCTTTATGTAGCAGAACTTTAATCGCGTTATTATGAGCTGTGAGGGGTTGCGTTCAAAGACACCATGCCGTTTACCTTGAATTCACATATTTTGAATGTATTTTTCCTGAGCATTCTAGGCAGCGAAGTGTACTTCCGCATAAAGACTTCAATGTGAGTGATAAGAATATGCACTTATTGGTTTTCTTTGCATCTCTGTTCATTTATACCACATACAAGCAAGCTGCCCAGCATGCCTTGCGGGGGGAATGTAGGGGTGTTTTTTGGCACGGGTGTCGTGCTTAGCTATTTGTTTGTATGCCCACATGGGGCAGCAGGTTGGTTACTTTGTGTGTCGCGTGTTTTGATGTGTTGTTGGATGGCTTTTTGTACAAGGTGCAGACTATTTTGGCCACTCAAGCGTGCCACTGTAGCACTGGAAGTGGATGATGATGATGAAGGGTTGAAAAAAGGAAGGCTTGGCGAGCCAGATGTGGTGGTTTACCCACTCCTGGTCTAGAGCTAAAGACTACACTATGGCTCTGTCTGCCGTCATAGCAGAGAGGCGTGGCTTGCCATGAAGCCTCAATTACGAAAACAAATTACGGAAGGGGTTGGGGGCTGTGATTACAGTTGGAAATTGTCATTTTATGTTTATGGGACATGGCAGTTATGTGTTGTGTGCTGTAAACTTCTTCTGTGATTTCCGACCGTCTGTGAGTGTGACGTGTCCCGACAGGTTGTGTGGCAGCGTGGAAATAGGGCCGTTAATTTTTCCGATGTTGTTTTGGCAACAGTAGCCGGTTTTTGCATTAAGGGGATTGCTGATTAACCACCTCCTTGTCATCTTTACAACATCCCTGCAATCCTGGTGGTTGCGGGAGTCGGAAGACAAGAATGTGTATTTTGTGTCCATGCTAATTCTATCTATGTGGTTGTCACTGCAGAGAAGCAACATGATGTGGAGATCTTGTCTCCTCCCCCGAAGGAGAAGGAGAAGAAGAAGAGACCCATGTCACAGATCAGCGGCGTGAAAAAGACCACACAGAGCCCCGGCCTCGCATCTACCTCCATCCCTCGATTCGGAGTCAACACCTCACAGGAGAACCTGCTGGCCGGCGTGGGTCTCCAAATAAAGACAAGAAAGACAAAGGAAAGAAAGAAAACATGTTCTAAATGTCACGTTTGACTTCCTCAGGAGGTTGAGGACCTTAACCGTTGGGGTCTGGATATATTCAAGATAGCAGAACTCTCTGGAAATCGCCCTTTGACGGTCATAATGTTCTCCATCTTCCAGGTAGAAGCATGCCAAAAGTCGATCACCATACTTTTGGGAGCAGGGAGAAAAAGACGTTAACATGACCTGGTCATTCCGTTTGTGAATCCTGGCAGGAACGAGAGCTTTTAAAAACCTTTAAAATCCCAATGAACACCTTCATCACCTTCATGATGACGTTGGAGGACCATTACCGTGCTGATGTAGCTTATCACAACAACATCCATGCTGCTGATGTGGTGCAGTCCACACACGTGCTCCTGTCCACGCCGGCTCTGGAGGTGAATGACGGATCATTTTGCAGTGAACACGCCCGGCCTGACAAGACTTCTAACCCTGCGTGTTTTCGTGTCTTGTTTCTTCCCAGGCTGTCTTTACAGATTTAGAGATCATGGCTGTTTTGTTTGCCAGTGCCATCCACGATGTGGACCACCCAGGCGTCACTAACCAGTTCCTAATAAACACAAGTAGGTCTTTGGCTTGTTGTGTCCAACATTCAAAGAGAGCCCCATCTTGATATTTCATATTGCTGTTAATTGGTTCCAGACCTCACCGTGACAAGGGAATTTCTGCCAAGTAGGCCTCCGTATTCATAAATGGAATATTTGTTTATTAGGAGCAAAGGAAACCTGTAAATAAACATTAATAGAGCTCTCATTTTTACACTCATATTACCCTGAAGTACAGATAGTAACAGAAAGTAAGCCATTTAAGACATGAATATCATGTACTGCTGAAAATCGGTTGTAGCGGCGTGGACAGGAAGTGATGTCAGGAGTTACTCCCCCAACAGTAGCCCAGTAGTGTTGGAGACTATTTTATCCTCGAAAAAGCCCAATTTGGGCTACATATGTAACATCTGCTTAACAATGCACGTTTTAACTAATAATAGGCCTTCTTCAACCACGAAACCGTGACGACTTTTTCATGAATATGCTTTTGAAAAAACATGACTGAGTGAAGGCCTGAAATTTGAAGCGCAAATCGGCGACTCCCTCAACATAAACTGTTCTCGTAGTTGCCTGTCACGTCATTGAAGCAACTTCCACCTCGGCCTTGCAGGTTCTGAGCTGGCGCTAATGTACAATGATGCCTCAGTGCTCGAGAACCATCACCTCGCCGTGGGCTTCAAACTGCTCCAAGGGGACAACTGTGACATCTTCCAGAACCTCAGCAAGAAACAGCGGGAGTCCTTCCGCAAGATGGTGATCGACATGGTGAGAATCATATGTTAGTAGTAGCAGCATCAGCGTGCCTGGACCTTCTGTGGGAACTTAAGTGACCCAGTCCACCTCTTAATACCACCACTGTAGCAGCGCAATTACACAAACGTAATAATGGCAAGCATTGCAGAATTAGGCGTGAATACCAATTATCACTACTTAGCAAACCCAGTTAACCCTTCATCTAACTCCACAGCGGAGCAGTTCAGAATCAAAATCCATCTAACGACGTGACACAAACATTAACTCACACTCACTCATAAGCACTGGTCTGCAAGGCTTCCAGGTGAAAGTGCTGGGCAAACCCTTGAAGGCCCTGGAAACACATGTGATTGGCCAAAAAAATGTCACTTCCAAGAGGCACATTACAAAATGAAAATAAAAATACAAAAATAAATAAATAAAAATACAAAAATAATAGATGGTTGGGAGGAAAGAAATATTTCATTTTCATTAAGAAATACTTTCAGTTGTAAATGTAGGTCTTTGTTTCTGATAGTGTGTAGGCCAGCAGAGAGGGCTCAGCTGGCCCTGACGGCACAACCGTGTCAGTAAGAAACGTGATGGTTCCTTGTCACAGCCGGAATGAGAAGATTGGTCATCAAAGAATGTCCTCAACAGGTGCTAGCCACAGATATGTCTAAACATATGAACTTCTTGGCGGACATGAAGACCATGGTGGAGACCAAGAAAGTGACCAGCTTGGGAGTTCTGCTTCTTGACAACTACTCGGATCGAATCCAGGTTAGAGCGCTGACACAAACAGTATTACGTACATGTATGTTGCGTTATTACACTGTACGTGTTTTACTAGCACCTGTTTAGAAGTTTTTACTTGGTGGGAATGATGTAGAAAAAATGGTTTAGTATCTGCACAATAACATGTTCTAGTACAACTACATGAACTACTCCTGTGTCTCCTTCAGGTTCTTCAGAACATGGTTCATTGTGCCGACCTGAGCAACCCAACTAAGCCTCTGGAACTTTACCGGCAGTGGACGGACCGCATCATGGTGGAGTTCTTCACTCAGGGAGACAGAGAGCGCGATAAGGGGATGGAGATCAGCCCCATGTGCGACAAACACAACGCCTCCATC
This sequence comes from Oostethus manadensis, assembly GCA_024372805.1. Classification (NCBI taxonomy): domain Eukaryota; kingdom Metazoa; phylum Chordata; class Actinopteri; order Syngnathiformes; family Syngnathidae; genus Oostethus; species Oostethus manadensis. The sequence continues at coordinate 1,988,251 of QODF01000109.1, read as the reverse complement.
GAGAAGAGCCAGGTAACTTGTACTACAGCTGGACATTTTTGGGAAAATATGTGGAGTTTGTGTTTATCTAATGAGATATGAGATTATAAAAATAATAACGACATTATAGCAATACAATTCTCTCTCTCTATATACATATATACATAAAACGCTTCCTCACCCACCGCGGGCTAATCCCTCTAAGCTCGGGTTCTCTACCAGAGGTCTGGAAGCTTGAGAGTTCTGTGCAGTATCTTTGCTGTTCCTAGATCTGCACTTTTCTGGACCAATATTTCCGATGTTTTTCCTGGGATTTTCTGTAGCTACCCCTCCAGTTAGAGGCTTACTGGCCCTAAACCTCCAATGACAACGGGCACCACTGGGCACCACTGTCGCCTTTACCCTTCAGGCCCTCTCCAGCTCATTTCGGAGCATTTGGTATCTCTCCAGTTTCTCATGTTCCTTTTTCCTGATGTTGCAATCGCTTGGTATTGCTATGTCAACCACAAGGGCCTTCCTCTGCTGTTTGTCCACCACCACAATGTCCGCTTGGCCATTACCATTCTGTCAGTCTGTATCTGGAAGTCCCACAGGATCTTGGCTCGGTCATTCTCTACCACCTCTGGAGGTGTTTCCTACTTTGACCTTGGGGTCTATAGTCCATACTCTGCACAGATGTTTGTGTACACTATGCCAGCCACTTGGTTATGGCGTTCCATGTATCCTTTCCCTGCCAATATCTTACACCCTGCAGTTATGTGCTGGATTGTCTCATGACCTACACCTTGGGTCTTGTCTGGTGTGGTAGCTCTGAGCCTCTATTGCTCTGGTTCTTACTCGTGAACAAGACCCAAAGATACTTGAATTCCTCCACTTGAGGCAAGACCTCACTCCCAACCCGCAGGGTGCAATCCACCCTTTTCTAACAGAGAACCATGGCCTCGGATTTGGAGGTGCTGAGTCTGATCCCAGAAGCTTTACACTCAGCTGCAAACCGCCCCAGTAAAAGCTGAAGGTCACAGCCCAATGAAGCCATTAGGACCACATCGCCCGCAAATAGCAGAGACGAGATCCTAAGGCCCCTTCTGGTCACCCTACTTGAAAAGGGAGACCACCAACCTGGTCTGCCAGTCCAGAAGTACTGTTTTTTGTGCAATGTTGAAGAGACGTGTCAGCCCAGACCCTAAATATTCAGGGCCTTGTGGAACTACCCCAGATACCTCGGCCGCTGTGATAAGACTGTCCGCGTTTGTGTCCTCTACTCTGCTTCCTCTACGGAAGGTATGTCAGTGGGATTGAGAAGTGCCTCAAAGTGTTCCTTACACCAACTCACTATATCCTCAGTCGAGGTCATCAGACCTTCGTCCCCTTTCTGAGGCGTTGGGCGGTTTGCCCGAAAGTCTTTGAGGCCGACTGAAAGCAGTACTCCGTGGCCTTACCGAACCTGTCAGTACCCGTCAGCTGCTGCGGGAGTCCCACAAGCCACCATTATTTTATTTTTAGAAGTGTATAATAATAATGTACATTTTTGCATTTAATGTGAGCAGCAATTTGTCCCACTGTTTGATGGTCCTTGAATGCACCTTCTTAGCTCTCACACCACTACACTGTATTTTACCCTTTTTCTTTCACCTCATCTTTGCTCCCAGATGTATCTCCCAGATATCTTGGAGATATCTCCAAAATGGGGCGCTGCAAAACAAGTTTGGGAACCACTCCTCTAATACTTTTATCGCAGGTGTCTCACACAATCATCTCTAAGACAAGCTACCGTTGCGGCCGTAACCCGACATCGCTTCCTGTCTGTGCCACAAGTGTGAGGGATATTTTTGTCCTAAATTCCGGTTATTATGAGTACTATATTGGGTAACACGAGTGTAAAAGTGATTATAGGGCATTATTTTATGTTTAGACGACTGTAATAATGTTAAAAACTGTATTTAGAAGGGCATAAGTAGGTCTTCTATGCTCTAACTACAAAATCATACTACATACTACTAGTACTATCACACTACGCTTTCTGTTCACATTGCCCAGTCGCATTTTGGTAGCGTGAAGGACCACATACAAATGTCGATTTTAACAGAAAATCTAAACTGGGAATCACACCCTGCAGTGGGAACGTAGCCCTAAAAAAATACTCACTAAAGGGAGTGACAGAATGGCAAACACTGATCCCTCGTGCTGTGTCTTCTTATTTCTGGCAGATCATGTGTGTCAAGAAGAGTTATGATAACATCTACCTGACGAAGTTGCAACAGCAAGCTTTATTTGCATATGGTAGTTATGATAGCGTCTACTGTACGGAGTTTTATCTGCAAGCTTTATTCGCATATGGGAGTTATGATAGCTTTTTTTGTTTGTTTTTTTATTTTTATTTTTTTTTTTTTTTTGGTTTTTTTTTTTTTTTTTCTTTATTGAGTTGCAACCGCAAGCTTTATTCGCAGACGGGACATTGCAGTATTTTGTGTTTATGAGGGAGGGGCAAAAGTAGCAAGCAATTAACTTCTGGGTGTCCAAATTTGTTTGATGTACAAAATGCTGTGTGGAAAGCAGAAATTCCCCTTTTATGATTTACGAATTATTCCCAAATTATTTACAAATGTATATGTTGACATGTCTTTTCTGACATGTTTGTCTTTGCTAGGTGGGTTTCATCGACTACATTGTACACCCTTTATGGGAGACATGGGCAGACCTGGTGCACCCCGACGCTCAGGACATTCTGGACACCCTAGAAGACAACAGAGAGTGGTACCAGAGCATGATCCCTCGCAGCCCCTCACCCTCCAGCCTGGAGGGGCCCCATGCCGAGGTCAGACCAGGAGGAACTGTGGGAGGGCTGAACCCTGCAGCAGGGCTAGGCGGGGACAAGTTCCAGTTTGAACTCACACTGGAGGAAGAAGAAGAGGAGGAGGAGGAGGAGGAATTGGACTCTGACCTGGAAAGTCCACTAGAGGATGAACCCCAGTCGGGGGTGGAGCTGCACCAGGACTCGCCCTCGACATCCCCGGATGCCAGCAGCAGGTACCGCCCCCCTTCACCTCATCCGTTATGGTCCTTGATGGGCCTTGAATCTGACGATGCAGAACGCCCACCTTCATAGGCCAGGACGAAAGCGCCCCCCGCCTGCATAAGCGCACATACCAACCAGCACAACCTGCCCTGCCTAGAAGGCCCCGAGAGGAAGGCAGGGCGGGCCCTCATCCACCAACAAAGTCTGTAAAATCACCACAGTCCCTTTGCACTGGAGACAGCCTCTCAGTAGCGCCCTCTTTTGGATTTCATACACACTAGCCTTTCTCCGGGTGCCTAGTAAGTCTTTATTCGCCACGTGCTTCACTGCGTTCCAGAACAAAAGGGAAAAGAAACGTCTTCCTCCTGAATAAGCGAAACATCTGAACACGAGCGACTGGGAGTTGCACTGGTGTGACAGGTCCTGGAAAGGACTTTTGCACCATGTGGAAGGTTAGTGTGTAGAAATGATTGATGGGGAGAGAATCAATGGACCTAAACCTCAGGGCATGAAAAGTCAAATTGAATGTAGCGTGGATGAAACTGTCCATCCTTGTTGGACTTACCTCCAGAGGCAGACATCTGCGCTGAAGTGAAACCCTTTAAACTGGGCAGTCCTCAAAGCAGCTTGTAGCAGCGCAGCGACGGAGCACTTAGGAGGTTTTGTTGGGTTCTTTTACCCGAGATTTGTTGCTTCTTCATTGGTCTGTTTTATCAGGGTGCCTCCAGTCCGCAGTAGCACTTTACCATTTCTGCCACTCAGCTCCTTTTCATGCGTTGCAAGGGCTTCACCCGCTGTAGGCCTCCGCAGCACCACTATAGCACCAGTACAGCACCAGTACAGCACCAGTCACCTGAAGGCGGGCAGAAAAAAACATTTCTTGATTTGGAATTTCACAAGCTAGTAAAAGATTTTTAGATGACTTCAATATGCAAGCATACGGTGTAATTGTTCCAAATGGCTTTACAAGAATAACGTTCCTCTTCTTTGAGCTTCTTCCTATGCCCGAAGCCCTCCATGAAGCTGACCAGACACTCAGCATAGAAACAAGCAGCTAATTATCCAACCTAAAAATAATAATAATAATAATAATAATAAAAAGACGACACATTCAAGAACTTTGGTCCAGTTCTTCGTGTTTTGGCCTTAAATTCTACATCCTTCTGAATGGTACAATGATACACTATCTGGTTTTCATATACTTCTCCATTCAAATACTTTCATTAAAAAATGCATCAAAAACGAGCCAAAACGATAGCAGTTTTTAAAAGCAGCAACAATGTAGAAGAAGAATCCCCAACACTGAAAAGCCAAATTATAACTACGTTATAAATAAAAGGTATCTAATAAATGTTATGTTATTGTTACATATATTATAATCAATATTTGTCATTATTATGGGATTTCCGCAGGGCTCATTTTTGGCCCACAGCTCCTTTTTTATTGGTCTTGGAATAGTCTAAGAAATGAAATTTGTAATAAAATATGACATATTACAGTAACAACTATTTGCTTCGTCAACTACAACGGAATGTTTTTAGCGCGGTGAGGATTTTCGGCCACACAGAAAGCTGTCCAATTTGAAATACTGCTGAGAATCTTCTTAAACGTATTTTGTACTTTTGAAAACCTTATAATATGGATGTATTTACAGTCTCTGTACAAACCACTGTATGAGCACCCTTTGAGCATGACTCCAGACCTGCCAAGAAGACCCCCCCAGTGTGATGGGAAATGGCTTCATTGTGACTTGAAAGCTTTTAACAAATGAATGCTTTCATCTAGTTTGGCTTAAATCACGCAGGCCCAAATATTACACAAGCCTAACATCTCTTAATGAAGCTCATCTCCTAGTAAAGTTCTAAGAGTCCTGCCCAGCCTGCAGGTAAAAAAAAATGCAAATATTGTAGTGCTGGACTGGGATAGCCGTGTGCCACTAGTGTTTGACATCTATACACTGGACATTTTAAATGGATGGTAGTTTATGACCGTGATAGTTTCACCATCGATGCCCTCTCTGTTGAAAACGGGCAATTTTGGGCCACCTGCCATTCCGACAGTCGAGTGTTTGAGGTCCCGTCTAGATCAGTGCGGTGGCCAACGCGCAGGCAGACACACCAGGAAGCAAACCAGCACTCCACATTTGAATGCACTTCCTGGCAGGCGGTGGTCGTTGCATTCGTCTGCTGATGGTGAAGGACCATTGTGCTGTTTTTGCCATGCTGCGTGGAAAAATACAAAGAAAAACAGAGATTCAGCTTTGCAAATGTTTTTTTTTTACTCTCCAGCATTACGCTGAAAGTAGCCAAAGGTATGTGTAGTGAATCATCCCCACACCTCACTCACGGTGCAACCAAATAGGTGGGGAACACACAAGGGAGCTACAGAACACGGACTATGCAGGTATCCAAATAGAGGCCTAATACAGTATATTGTGCTTATTAGTAACCCACAAGGCATGCTTGGAAGCACACAAACACATTTTCCCAACAGGAAATTACCCAACATACCTTGCGGGTATAAAAGATTGTTTCACAGCGTCACACTGTCCTGGTTTTACCAAAATGGGCTATTTTTACACACAAGCACCGGTCATGACTGTCGTAACAAGAGACTTTTATTGCAGGTTTGAATTATGTCCCAGTAGGCGCAATAATCCCACGCCAAAGTCCCAACACCACTTCCTGTCAACACATTTACAGCAAGACAGGAGCACAAGACTTTCTATGCCTGTGAGAATATACAGTCATTTTATGGTCTAATTATTAGGCTAATGCAAGAGGAAAGGTGTCTGTGTCTTGTAAAGACTTACAAGGTGGTAAACTGATCTAAGATGTTCGATTCTTCCCACTTATCTGGACGCAGTTGACCGAGGGAGCGGTTACCGTGGTGTGTGTGTTACATTGTGTCTTGCTTTTGGTTGCACCCTGAGTGAGGTGATGCACCGTGAGTGAGGTGTTGCACCGTGAGTGAGGTGATGCACCGTGAGTGAGCGAGGGTCTGTGTTGGCTGTCGAAACAGGAATTGCCTGTATTATGTCAGTTTCTCCTCACTCTGTCATAACATCGTGTCTGGCGAAAAGGGTCATGTTGTGAAATTGGACCAACGACGAGTTGAACTCAGCAAAGTTCTTGACATGAAGGCCCCAAAAACGATTACAAAATATCGTGCATGTACACGGTGGTCCTGCACCCGCGCACTGAGCTGCTGTCATTCATGTTGTTGTGCACACTTCGAAACGAAAGCTATTTTTATTTATGTCTGTCTGTCCAGACCTGTCAAAAAAAGTTCTGGAGCTGAAAGATCAAATATACTTGACAAGTATACAGTTGATCTGCCACTCTTGCATTTTTAAAAGTCAAATGATTTTCGGGAGTTCAGGGTGTTTCATGTGGCAAAATAACAATAAAGAATATGGAAAGTCATGTCACGCGTTGTCTTTTTCATGATTCTTCCACAGAACACGACTTTGCTGGATTTTCTGTCATGAGCCAGCATGTGCAGAAACATCTTTCCAGCTAGTGGTCCTAATCTAATAAGTAGGATTTGAATGGACTACTGGATGTCCCACACTCAATACGTGGCCGCCTTTTCAGCAGAAGGATGCAGAGTCGGTCTACATCTGCAGTATATGCTTCATTAGGTCCAATACAAGACTATTACTGTTATTATTATTGTGGTTGGAGTTTGCACTTTTGATTTGAGACCATTGTGTTGAGCAGGTGTACCTAATGTTGTGGCTAGATGAATTCATTTCCACTCAATGCAAAAACAGAATCGGTAAAAAATGACATGCACGTGCATCCTGGCCTATTATGCAAACTGGACTAAACCAACCACCATACATAGATTACAGCAACGAAAAGAAGGATACAAGCAGTTTCAACTATTGCATGATTTTTTCTCCTTGTACAGCTGGCAACCCAAATGGCAGCGCAGGACATGGCCTTGAATTTCACTCAATTCATGGAGTGCTTAAGCTCCCCCTTGTGGCAGTGCTATGAATTACACGGTGGTCAAACACTGAGGAGGTGGCTAAAAAGAACGACATGTTGTGTTGGCATGAAATCCTATAATGTCTGCAGCCTGCAGAGGCTGGCGGGGGCAAACGTGCAGCAACACCTACACACCTGTGATTCTAAATTGCATGCACACGTGCATCCCAAGACCATCACAATGCATGACTGTAGGGAAGACATAATTATCCTGCATTTTCAGAGGCTAGTCCATCTACAGTATACTGCTAAACAAGCTTTACACTGACTACTCTAAAGTGCTTTTCAGAGTATCGCCCCTCGACAAGATTACTCTTGAAGACATCTGTAGTGCTACTCGCAGGCTGCCCTGGACTGAGAACGCCTGCAGCACATTCCACGCAGAAGGTGATCTGGAAAGCCGCATGGTGTGAAGCCTGAAAAGAACAATCAATTGATTGGAAGATTGATTAGATGAAATGTGCAGCGCATTGATGAACGACTGCAAACCTCAGTCATACTCCCATGGCATTCCGGCTCTCCTTGCTGGCAGGTGAGGGTATACTGTGAAGCTGAAAGTGAGATGAAGTGTAACTCTTCAATAACTTCATGAATACACCCGTAAATCTTTGCCATCATCATCACCATCATCAATAGAAAGTTCCACATCTTGAACACCAACATCACAGTGCTCATCTGCATTTGAAGAAGATGCGTATCTCTTTAGCGCATGGTCTTTAAAGTCTTGCATAAGTGCGGGGTGTGTTTTCTGCTTTTGTTGGAGGCAAATGTTCCATGCTAAAATCGGGTGCTAAAATGTTCGTTTTTCAGCACACATATCACAGTCTCGTGCTTTTTCTCGCTGTTGATATCGCACTAGTGCTACAACACTGGCAGGTGAAGGACACTTTGCTGAGCTTCATGAAAGTGCTTTCTTGACAGATGTGATCTGAGGCCAGCCCATGTTCTGAATGAACAAAAACACTGCTGGGGAATACATGGCAGACCTTCCCCAGCATGGCCATGACGTAACCTGCAGTGTCTTAGCGACCCAGTTTCTGTGGCGGTTTCAAATGTACACAGTTTGCACCCATCTTTTAAAACAATGACAAATTTCTCAAAACATAAATCCTTTAAGCTTGCATACTTACATTTACTAGACTAAAGCTCTTTCTGCAGATTTTATACTGGCGGCCAAAACAAAAGAAATAGTTTCTTGGAAGAGGAGGGTTTGTATGTCCCAGAATTCGGCGGAAAAGTCAAAGGAAGAGTATTTAGTGTTGTGGCAGATAATCTCGGGTCCCATACGGTGGCAGGGTAGCTAATTGTGTGCTTCATGTTGTGCTCCACAGATAAATCATCCGAGTTCAAAAGAATAACTACGGTAAACTTGGAAGCGACTTTCATGGCCAACCTTGACCAGTGCACGTAGAAACTGATGAATGTGGTTTCATCAAGAGGAGGCGCTTCAGGACGAAGAATCAGGCAACATGCTTCTTCAGCTATGATCATTCTTTCGATTTTTCCTATTTTGGAAATGCACTCTGTGTGTGCCATTACCCATGGAGATTATACTCATTTGAATACTTTATCCTGACATGCCCGCCCCCCATTGTACTTTATCAACTGTACAATTGTAGTCTCCGCACATAACATCAAATGCACAATGATTTTGGGCCGTTATACTGGGAGGCGCCCAACTCCAAGTTTGGAGCTACCATGAATGCACTAACCCGCGACCATAATGAGGAGGAGCGGTATAGATAATGAATGTTGATGAAGTATGGTGCTATCGTGAACACTATTTGTGGCCTTTTTGACCTTTAGATTCACGCGATGTGAAAACCTGGATTAAATTGTCATTGAAGGAAAAAAACGCTTGGCTTAGAAGGATACGGCAAGTTTGCAGTGCCTCGTTGATGGGTGCGGCCGATGCCCTCAACCTCAGCTACTGCAAGAAACTTCAAAACACTTTTGAATTTTTAAAAAGTTGTTTCTTGACCTGGACTCCCCTGAGGCCCTGATGATGATTAAAAACATTGGAATTCGTTTTCCCTCCTCACCGGGGTCGGCCTCTGGAGCGAGGCCTAGGTGTGGGGCACGATGGCGAGCGTCCAATGCCCGGGCCAGCACCCATGGGGCCCAGTCGGCCCGTTCGCGAAAAGGTAACATGGGTTCCCCCTCCCATGAGCTCACCACTCGTAGGAGGGGCCAAAGGGATCGGGTGCTAAGTGAGATGGGTGGCGGGCGGAGGCAGAGGCCTTGGTGGTCCGATCCTCGGCTACAGAAGCTAGTTGTCGGTACATGGAATGTTACCTCTCTGGGAGGGAAGGAGCCTGAGCTGGTGCGTGAGCTGGAGAAATTCCGGCTAGATATAGTCAGACTCACCTCAACACACAGCAAGGGCACTGAAACCAGTCCTCTTAAAAGGGGCTGGGCTTTATTCCACTCTGGTGCTGCCGGCAATGAGAGGCGACCCGCAGGGGTGGCAATTCTTGTTGCCCCCCGGCTCCAAGACTGCACGTTGGAGTTTAACCCGGTAAGCGAGAGGGTAGTTCTGGTGGGGGGAAGGGTCCTGACTGTTGTTTGCGCTTATGCGCCAAACAGCAGTTCAGAATACCCGCCCCTAAAGTTTCCCACTGAACATCTGACTGATTCAGAGGAAGACTGGGTGAAAGTGTTGTGGTCAGATGAGACCAAAAATGAGCTCGTTGGCATCAACTCAACTCGCCGTGTTTGGAGGAGGAAGAATGCTGCCTATGACTCCAAAAACACCGCCCCCACCGTCAAATATGGAGGTGGAAACATTATGCTTTGGGGGTCTTTTTCTGCCAAAGGGACAGGACAATTGCACCGCATCAAAGAGAGGATGGATGGGGCCATGTACCGTCAAGTGTTGTGTGAGAACCTCCTTCCCTCAGTCAGGGCATTGAAAATGGGCCGTGGTTGGGTATTCCAGCATGACAATGATCCAAAACACACGGCCATGGCAACAAAAGATTGGCTCAAGAAGAAGCATATTAAGGTCATGGAGTGGCCTAGTCAGTCTCCAGACCTTAATCCCATAGAAAATCTGTGGAGGGAAGATAGTTGTCGATACATGGAATGTTACCTCTCTGGGAGGGAAGGAGCCTGAGCTGGTGCGTGAGCTGGAGAAATTCTGGCTAGATATAGTCAGACTCACCTCAACACACAGCAGGGCACTGGAACCAGTCCTCTTAAAAGGGGCTGGGCTTTATTCCACTCTGGTGCTGCCGGCAATGAGAGGCGACCTGCAGGGGTGGCAATTCTCATTGCCCCCCGGCTCCAAGCCTGCACGCTGAGTTTAACCCGGTAAGCGAGAGGGTAGTTTCCCTACGCCTTCTGGTGGGGGGACGGGTTACCAAGGTGGTCAAAAAGCTCCTTGGTGGCAAGGCCCATGGGGTGGATGAGATCCGCCCGGAGTTCCTTAAGGAACCTCCACCCCTCAAGCTTCTCCTCCACCTCTTCCCTGCTCTCACCACATATCACAATGTCATCTGCAAACATCATAGTCCATGGAGATTCCTGTCTAACCTCGTCCGTCAGCCTGTCCATCACCATAGCAAACAAGAAGGGGCTCAGAGCTGATCCCTGATGGAGTCCCACCTTCACTCGGAACTCCTCTGTCACACCTGCAGCACACCTCACTACTGTCTTACAGTCCTCGTACATGTCCTGCACCGCTCTAACATACTTCTCTGCCACTCCAGACTTCCTCATACAATACCACAGTTCCTCTCTGGGCACCCTGTCATAAGCTTTCTCCAGATCTACAAAAACACAATGCAGCTCCCTCTGACCTTCCCTGTACTTCTCAATCAACATCCTCAAAGCAAATACTGCATCTGTTGTACTCTTTTTTGGCATAAAACCGTACTGCTGCTCACAAATGCTCACGTTTGCCCTTAGTCTAGCTTCAACTACTCTTTCCCATAACTTCATTGTATGGCTCATCAGCTTTATTCCTCTGTAGTTGCCACAACTCTGCACATCTCCCTTGTTCTTAAAAATGGGCACCAGCACACTTCTCCTCCATTCCTCAGGCATCTTCTCATTATCTAAGATCTTGTTAAACAACCCGGTCAGGAACTCTACTGCCACCTCTCCTAGACACTTCCATACCTCCACAGGTATATCATCAGGACCGAGTGCCTTTCCATTCTTCATCCTCTTCAATGCCCTCCTCACTTCTTCCTTACTAATCTTTGCTACTTCCTGGTCCACAACAGTCACCTCTTCTACTCTTTGTTCTCTCTCATTTTCCTCATTCATCAACTCTTCAAAGTACTCTTTCCATCTTCCCATGACACTACTGGCACCTGTCAATACCCTTCCATCCCTATCCTTCATCACCCTAACCTGCTGCACGTCCTTCCCATCTCTGTCCCTCTGCCTTGCCAACCTGTATAGATCTTTCTCTCCCTCCTTGCTGTCCAACCTAGCATACAAGTCATCATAAGCCCCTTGTTTGGCCTTTGCCACCTTTACTTTCACCTTACGCTGCATCTCTCTGTACTCCTGTCTACTCTCTTCAGTCCTCTCAGTGTCCCACTTCTTCTTAGCTAACCTCTTACTCTGTATACACTCCTGCACCTCCTCATTCCACCACCAAGTCTCCTTATCTACTTTCCTTCCAGATGACACACCAAGTACTCTCCTACCTGTCTCCCTGATCACAGTAGCTGTAGTTGTCCAGTCATCTGAAGGACTTCCTGGCCACCCATAACCTTTTTCAACTCCTTCCTGAAAGTCACGCAACACTCCTCCTTTTTCAGCTTTCACCATTTTGTCCTCTGTTCTGCCTTTACCCTCTTCATCCTTCTCACCACTAGAGTCAACCTACACACCACCACCCTATGCTGTCTGGCTACACTCTCAGCTACTACTGCTTTGCAGTCACTGACCTCCTTCAGGTTACACCTTCTACACAAGATGTAGTCTACCTGTGTGCTCCTACCTCCACTCTTGTAGGTCACCCTATGTTCCTGTCTCTTGTGGAAGAAAGTATTCACTACAGCCATTTCCATTCTTTTTGCAAAGTCGACCACGATCTGTCCTTCTGCGTTCCTCTCCTGGTTACCAAACTTGCCCATCACCTCCTCATCATCTCTGTTTCCTGCACCAACATGCCCATTGAAGTCCGCACCAATGACAACTCTCTCACTTCTGAGGATGTTCTGCATCACTTCATCCAGGTCTGACCAGAATTTCTCTTTCTCCTCCATCTCACATCCTACCTGTTGAGCATACCCACTAACAACATTGACAACACACCTTCAAGTTCTAGCTTCAAGATCATCACTCTATCAGACACTCTTTTTACTTCCAGGACGTTGCTAGCAAACCCCTCCTTCAAAGTCACCCATACTCTATTTTTCTTCCTATCTACACCATGATAGAACAGCTTGAACCCTGATCCTAAGCTTCTAGCCTTGCTACCGTTCCACCTGGTCTCCGGGACACACAACATGTCTACCTTCCTCCTCTGCATCATGTCAACTAATTCTCTACCTTTTCCTGTCATAGTTCCAACATTCAAAGTCCCAACTCTTAGTTCTAGACTCTTAGCATTCTTCTTCTCTCTCCTCCTACGGACACACCTTCCTCCTCTCCTTCTTCGGCCAACAGTAATCCAATTTCCACCGGCACCCAGTCGGTGAACAGCACCGGTGGAGGGCGTTGTTAACCCGGGCCACGTCCGATCCGGTATGGAAGTCATTTGTCTGATTCGCATGTTCTGGTTTGGCAAAGTTTTATGTCGGATGCCCTTCCTGACACAACCCTCTGAATTTATCTGGGCTTGGGACCGGCACAATAAGACACTGGCTTGTGCCCCGGCTACATTATGTACAGTATATGTGTATATATATATATATATATATATATATATAAAATTTATTTTATGTTTTTTTTTTTCTTTCTTTTCCTGTATTTTTGCTCATTTTGCTCTGTGACTGTTGTGGTTGTTGCTGAATTTGTGATTATCATGGTTGTTTATAATATGTTTAAAATATGTTTGTGAGGTTCTTCTGCACCCTTTCTTATATCCCCCCACCTGTACCTTTTCAGGTCAGGTCCGCATCAAAATGTGGTTCAACAAAATTCATAATATACGCAGTCAAATGTCAAAGGAGACTCATTTGGATTATGAAGTCTTCCTTGGCAAAGCCATTTTGCTCAGCACTTAAAGACAGCTTGACTCCCATTCAGCTGTTATGATGCTGGACAAGACAAAAAAATAAAAAATAAATAAATAAATGAAATAAAACTACGCAACTCATAAAAGTACTTTCAAATCATGAGGTAAAGCTAGTTGGAGTAGCATTTGTATGAGTTATCAACTTAAAAACTTGCAGTTAGGTTAACAGTTATTATGTAAACCATACTTACTATAATCTTTTACTGAAGTAGAAAGATAATTCGCCCAAAGTAATGTAGTTTTTTTTATGAGTTATCACCTTACAAACTTGCTGTTAGCCTATCATTTCAAATGAAGTTGTCATACCTAAAAAAGACTAATGGAAACTGTTGCGTTGATTGTTTTTGTTTAGTGTAAACCTTTTTTTTCTTAGAGTGTAGAGCGTGACAGACCCCTTTGGACGAATGGCGCTTAGCTCCAGGCATGGCTTCTGCACCTGGAAGACATGGAGACAGCAAGAAGCACTGCTTTCACTGCAGCCAAGAGCAGAAAGAACATCTCATTCAAGTTCTTTCTAATTGAAGTGTTCATTACTTAAAGGGTCACATGGTCTTCAATATCCGAGGCGTGACTTTCATTCAAGCACAATCAATTAATCAATCAGTCAGTCTTTATTTCAGGCTCCAGTGGGTCCATATAAAACAAAACAACAACAAACACAAAAAACAAAACAATAATAAAGGTCTATTGTGCACATAAGCAGATCCTCCAGTGCCGCCATAATTTAGAAGTAAAGCTGACATTGCTCTGCTTAGGGGTTATGAAAACATTTATAATTTCATTTTGTGAATCCTCAAGACGTTTCTAATCACAGCATTCAGAGTCGGTACATGATTTAGCACAAACAGCACCCTGGCACTTGTCCATCGAGAACAAGTGCATCATTATATGAAGTTATAAACTGCATGATTACGTGCAACCTGCAGCTTCTTAAATTCCGTCTTACTGTAGCTGCCCCACAAGTGGGAAGTATAGAGTGGCATGCAGTAAGCTCTTTTCACGTTGCATGTACACTTATGGTATTTCCTGGCCAACATATCTGCTGGTGCGTACAGTTTGGAGTACTGCCCCTTAATGTCACTGGTGATCATGTGACCAAGGTATTTGACCTTATCAACAACAGACAGTTGTGCTCCAGCCAGTCTTTTAGTGATCCTTACAGAAACCAAACTTTTCTACTGCATATTATGATTGCTGTATTTGTATCGGACCTTTAAAAAAAATGCTTATAAGAGCAAATGATTGATCTTGGCACCTGATGGAGTGTGGACTGTTTCCCAACTTTAATCCTCCCTCCACTCACCGCATTCTATAGCAGCATCCAAGGAGTGACCCCCGTTCAGGATAAATAGATAGATACATAAAGAAGCATCTGATTTACGTTTAGTGAGCTTGCTGATGATTATAAAACGGAGACTAAGATAAACGTCATCATATGGTGCAGTGGACGGTATTGATTTGGCGACACGAAAGGTGCAGAATCAAAAACATTTATTTCGGTAGAAATATCTCGTATTACAATACTAAACTTTGTCAATCAAAGCATGGTTGTAACAATCCACACTTTCCTTTTTCAACAAACTAAGATAATAGCCAAATAAGGAAGCTAAGCTCCGCCCACCCACGGGCGTGCGCGCTCCCGCGGCAGGGGACGCAAATTTTGGCAGACACCGACTACATATAGACCACGTGTCCAATACTTTTGTTACTTTTATTGTATGAATGGTCTGTTCTCCCACTTACATATTGTGCATCCTCCTTTTCAGTCATTACACAAAGCACCTTGCTTCTGTTCGAACCACCTGAAGCTCCAAAACCTGAAACAAGCACAAGTGCGGTGTAATTCTTTCTTTTGTTTGAGCATTTTTCACGTGAACGGTTGCTGTCAATCACATTCCGCGCTCTCCTACTCATACCGTCGATCAATATTTGCGTTTGAAAATGAGCGCCAAGAGACACGCGAAAGCCCAGGAAAAAGTCAAATGTGGCTTTTCATCAACAAAAACTTACTGGCGGTTCCTGCCGACGTTTGGCGTGCTCGTAGGGGGCGGGCCCGGGAGCCATTTTTGTTTTGTCGTCCGAGCTAGCCGCAGTTAGCCGCAGCTAACAGATACACATATTTGTACTTAGCAGCTATCTAACAGTTCGTTTGTCAGCAGAGTACGGTCTTTTAATTTCACGGGTTCCTACTAACCTCTCCCGGAGTGGGGTCTCCTCAATAAGATGGTGGTTTCGACAAAACACAACGACGAGCAGGATTATATGTGAGTGAGACGAAATAACGCGTCCATGATTTTGTTCCGCTTTGCTTCCACGGATTAGATTTCCTTTGTGTTATTGGGGCGGGGGCGTTGTCACTGTCTTGTTTACCGACTATTATTATGATAAAGTTAGTTTTCTACGTTAACTTCCGACTTAATGGTTTCACTGGCGTCCAGTCAGGATGCAGGCCGAACGGCGAGCATTGCATCAGCCACGCGCTGCCTTACCTGCCCTACTCTAACTGGACGATTCATTAGGTACGCCTGCACAATCAGAGAAGATCCAACACGAGAGGTACACGCCGACGTCGCCGCACTGATTTAAATAAAGTCGAGTTTGCAAACGAGGCCACCAAAACTAGCACCGGCTGACAGTGCAGTGCTTCGTTATCGCAGACTACGAGGTGGGTAAACAACTAGAACTGGCACTAGAATGCACGTCAAGCCCGCACTTCATGTTGTGGCGTTTTACTGCCACCACTGGAAGTGAGTCCAGTGTCTGGTGTTGTGTTACCGATCCACTGCACACCAGATATTGCTGCTGCTGTTCTCCTGTACTTGGAATTGAAATGGCTGCACATAGGGGATGAATTTGTAGCACAAAGTAAACACGATCCATTCTTTCCATTTAAAACAGATCATTGTTTCCCACAGGGCCACAATCTACCTGTGGCTTTGACTTTGGGCATGACAAGCCAACATAATATTTGAATACTTAGACGGACATGACTCCCCCAAATCGCCTTTGTTGTCTTTATGTTTTGTTGTCTTTTTCTCCAACATGACCCGTAGAAGTAATTCCACTTTGTCGTAAGTCTCAATGAGCCTTGGAAAGCAGATGAGGACGGACTTATGTGCAGGCGTCGGTCACCGCTGTTTACAAGCCCACGCCTTGTGTATTACATTGTTTTCATACGGTGAGATCCCCTGTGGATGCAACTATTTAGTGATCGAGCACAGTGTGGATGCAATTTTTTTTCAACTTGCCAAAAAAATTACCAAGAACGTTCCCATGTGGACTGGGCTGACTGGTAGGCAATATTTAAGGTGTTTTTATTGTGCTCGGCAGCCTGATTGAGGACCGCAAATGCACCTCCCTGCCTAATTCTCCAGCTAAACGGGTGTGTCCCACCAAAAAGAAGCAATTCTACATCAACCAAGCCATCCGCAACTCTGACCTCACTCCTCGAGCCAAAGGCAAGAAGAGCCTGCGCCGACAGGAGAACAGTAAGATCTTTCTCCATTGATATGATGCAATTAGTAGTTAGATGAGTCACGGGGAATTTCTATTTTGGATCAGCACCAAATTGACCATCTTCATGCCCATCAGAATTTTGTTACGAAAATTGATGCATTATTTATGAGGACCTTTGGTGAGTGTGTAACAGCTTTTCTTGTGTCCACACTTTTATCTGTAAATGTTCTTTCTTGCCCAATGACTTTTTGGTATGCTGTTAGCAAACGGTAACATTTCTACATGACCAAAACCAGCACGCTATCTGGCCAATCTTCTTGAGAGGGACGACGAGTGCTCTAAAGATGATCTGGACCTTTGCAGTAGTCCATCAATCCCGTCCATCTTCACAGAAGCCTGCACCAATGACAACTACATTGAGGTGCGTCACTTCCATTGTCTTTTCACGGCCAATATACTTTAGCAGAATTTTGTTGGAAGGCTTAATATTACTGCAGAATATCTTACTGTAAACCATACAGTCTGAAGCTTTTAAACCCACTGGTATTCCTCCTGTTGTTCAGCCATGGAGCGACTTCATGAATTGCTCCGGGGAAGAGCAGGAGAGACTTTTGTCTCTGCTCGAGAGTGAAGTGGCCAAAAAGAAGCACGCGAGTCATCTCCTTAAAGACCAGAGGAATGGTAATGCCCGACTATTTTGAAAATCTAGCTTACAAAAGGTTCCCGCAGGTGCTTAAACTTCTTGAAAATGCTTAAAGTTACATTGTTTAATAACAATCTAATTGAATAACTTACTGTTTAAATAAATAAATGAATATACAGTCTCTTGCCACACTACGGTTTTCTCCAACATTTCAAAAACTTGCATGTTTGGTAGTTGGCGACTCTAAATTGTCCATAGGTATAAATGTGAGTGTGAATGTTTATGTCTGTCCTGTGATTGACTGGCGGCCAGTCCAGGGTGTACCCCACCTCTCGCCCAAAGTCAGCTGGGATAGGCTCCAGCTTACCCCATGACCCTAATGAGGTTAAGCGGCATAGAAGACGGATGGATGGTCTTATTTTGTGTTATTATCAATGGTAAACACATTTAGAAGGTTGTAAACAGATTCTCTATGGTATAACTATGAAAATAGTTCATTTATAAATAAGGAATCCTGCTTTGCAGAAACTCACTTATCACGGTGGGTCAGGTCTGGAACAGTTTAATTACTGTATTGTGCCGTTACAATATTATAGTGCAAAAGTCCTAGGCAGCACAAAATTTGTTTTTTGATAACCAAAGCCATCAATTTTTTATTCTTATTTAAAAACTAATTTATTCAGATTGTCTTTTGACACGTGACGATTACAGGTATTTTAGATATGTGGATTTATATGTATTTTGTTTTAATTGATCTAATTAGTTGTTTTTATTCTTGTGAGGCATCATGGCCACTCTTGATTTGTTGTAAGGTGCTATACAAATACACTTTGATTGATCAAACTTTTTGGCACAGTAGAATAGTAAGTAGAAGTACTGATACAATTAGCAAGTTTACACACATACACACACAAATATATATAAATATGTATATACACTTAACTAACTATAGGGGTGGTATAAGGACCCAAGGAAGACGCTGAGGATCCAGATAAAGAGGTTTATCCAGGAGTTCATTATTAAAGTTTGAGCCACTGTGGCATCAAAGGAACAAAGAAAAGGAAGCACAAATACACTCCAGGATTTTTTCAATGATGTTAACATGACAAGGGATCCAATTCTATTCTGTGTATTTGTGGAGGGTCGCCACAAACTGCATAGGAAATGTTGCATAGTGAAAGTTTGTGGTCTGTGGTTTGTGCTGATCAGTTAAATTGAAGTTAATTCACTGATTGTCTTTCCACAGTAAATCCTGCTTTCACAGCTCAGGAATGTTTCCGGAGAATCGACCGGAGACTGCGAACTACATTGCGAAGAAAACAAATCCCAGTGGTGCGCATCTCTTTAAAAATGTATGCATGTGTACAAGGTTAGACCCTAAACTCTCCCAGACTATGTTCACACTGCAGGGTAAGATGACCCATTTTACTGTCAAAGTCCAATCTTTTACATGGTCTTTCACATTACCAGAAAAATGCGACATGTGAATGTGAAAACCATGCATCCTGGAAGTGACATGCATGCGCAATACATGTCAAACACAATGTCATGTGTTTATGCCATGTTCCCAGTTTGTGCTCTCTTTTGCACATTTGTGGACATTTCAAATTCTGTGTAACAGGAGTCAACATTTTCTTAAGCAAATTTCATGTACATGATAAGAAGAAAGAGGGCAAGACTTCTGGCAGTGGCAGTTTGTTGCAACATCTGTTCCGAGAAATGTATGGGTGGATGTTGGAGCCCGGACTGATTGACACATTTACCTGTGCCTCTTCAATGACAGAATTTGTTAAATATTTTTCAGATGGCAAGAAAAACCTTTGCCTACCTTATTGAATACTTTTGCTCAAGTCTCGCATTGCAAAGCACACCTTTTGATATAAGTCAAAACTCCTGCAAAGACCTTTTAAATGGTGTCTGAGTCTAGTCTTGTAGACCACACACTCATGGGGAAGACTGTTGAATTAACGGTTGCCCGACGATTGTTGATATCTTGCACAAGGAGGCAAGACACAAAAGTTAATTGCTAAAGAAGCTGGCTCTTCACAGAGCTCTCTGTTCAAGCATATTAACTGAAAGTCGCAGGGAAGAAAAGCAAAAAGATAAAGGTAAAAAAAAAAAAAATTGTACATGCAATAAGGATAAGCGCACCTTGGAGAGGATTGTGAAACAAAACGTTAAAAAATGTGGGGGAGATTGACAAAGAGTGGACTACAACTGGAGTCAGTGCTTTAAGAGCCATCAGGCACAGACATATGCAAGACGTGGCTTTGAGCTGTCCTAATCCTTGTGTCAAGCCACTCTTGAACAAAAGGGACAGTCACAACCATCTCACCTAAGCCAAGGACTGGGCTCTTGCTTCAGGTCCAGTGTAAAATTTCTACAGCCAGTAATGGTTCAGGGTGCCATGTCACCTTTTGGTGGTGTTCCGCTGTGTTTTCTGAGGTCCAAGGTCAGTGCAGCTGTCTACCACTGTACCACAATACACTAAAGTAACAAAGGCTAGTGGGTGAAGGAAAAATCCCCCTGCCTTGGATGAATGATGATTTTAGGAAACTGATGAAAGCTAGAGATACTCATCTAAAAAAGTCATTAAAAACAGGTGTCACAACTGATTAATATACAATGGCATTTGAAATAAAGTAATTAAAGTGTTCTCTGGCAAACATTGGATAAACTAAGTGGAAGAGGAAAGCCCATGTGCAAGTTTATAGAAATGAAACTAGATAGGATTTACATTAAGGATGGTCCAACAGTGTCTGAACATTTTAATATGAACTTTACAGATTCTGTGAATCTATTTTCAACTACTACCCTAAATTTAAAATGTATTGAAGTTGATAAAATTATACAATCTTTGTCAAATTCAAAGGCGAAAGACTCCTGGGAAATTGACAGTTCACTTATAAAACCACATAAGGAATTTTTAAAAACGGCCATAACCCAAATTGTGAACAAATCGATTAATGAAAATGTCATTAATCAGAGAGTAAGGGTGAGTCTGGTCAGGGGTGCTGTGTTTTTGAACTTACAAAATGTGTTCTATAATGGTTAAAATCCTACCTCACTGATCGGGTGCAGTGTGTGAAAATAAATAATTCAATGTCCGCAATAAGGCAATGCACAAAGGGGGTCCCACAAGGGTCAATCCTGGGACCCTTGTTGTTCGGCATCCACATAAATGATCTCCTGGACATGTGCCAAGATGTAGACATCATAATGTATGCAGATGATGCTGTGTTTGTGTATATACATGTATGTATGTATGTATACAGTGAGGGGAAAAAACTATTTGAACCCCAGCTGATTTTGTAAGTTTGCCCACTAACAAAGAAATGATCGGTCCATAATTTCAATGGTAGCTTTATTTGAACGCTGAGAGACAACAATGACAAAAAAAACCCCAGAAAAATGCGTTTCTAAAAGTTATAAATTGATTTGCATTTCCACGAAGGAAATAAGTATTTGATCCTTTAAAAAAAGTGCTTCAGTACTTGGTGGCAAAACCTTTGCTGGCAATCACAGAGGTCAGCCGTTTCTTGTAGTTGGCCACAAGGTTTGCACACATCTCAGGGGGGGATTTTGGCCCACTCCTCTTTGCAGATCCTCTCCAAGTCATTAATGTTTTGTGGCTGATGTTTGGCAACTCCAACCTTCAGCTCCCTCCACAGATTTTCTATGGGATTAAGGTCTGGAGACTGACTAGGCCACTCCATGACCTTAATATGCTTCTTCTTGAGCCAATCTTTTGTTGCCTTGGCCGTGCGTTTTGGATCATTGTCATGCTGGAATACCCAAACACGACCCATTTTCAACGCCCTGACTGAGGGAAGGAGGTTCTCACACAACACTTGACGGTACATGGCCCCATCCATCCTCTCTTTGATGCGGTGCAATTGTCCTGTCCCTTTGGCAGAAAAACACCGCCAAAGCATAATGTTTCTACCTCCATATTTGACGGTGGGGGCGGTGTTTTTGGAGTCATAGGCAGCATTCCTCCTCCTCCAAACACGGCGAGTTGAGTTGATGCCAACAAGCTCAATTTTGGTCTCATCTGACCACAACACCTTAACCCAGTCTTCCTCTGAATCAGTCAGATGTTTAGTGGCAAACTTTAGGGGTGGGTATTCTGAACTGCTGTTTGGTGCATAAGCGCAAACAACAGTCAGGACCCGTCCCCCCACCAGAACTACCCTCTCGTTTACTGGGTTAAACTCCAACGTGCAGTCTTGGAGCCGGGGGGCAACAAGAATTGCCACCCCTGCCCGTCCCCTCTCATTGCCGGCAACATCAGAGTGGAATGAAATCCAGCCCCTCTCGAAAGGTCTGGTTCCAGAGCCCTTGCTGTGCATTGAGGTCAGTCCGACTATATCTAGCCTGAATTTCTCCACCTCACGCACCAGCTCAGGCTCCTTCCCCGCCAGAGAGGTGACATTCCACGTACCGACAACTAGCTTCTGTAGTCGAGGATCGGACCGCCAAGGCCTCCGCCTGCCACCCAGCTCTCTGTGCACCCGACCCCTTTGGCCCCTCTACGAGTGGTGAGCTCATGGGAGGGGGGACCCACGTTACCTTTTCGAGCTGTGCCCGACCGGGCCCCATGGGTGCAGGCCTGGCCACCAGACGCCTGGCTCCAGAGGGGGACCCCGGTGACCTGCGTCCGGGCGGGGGAAAACGAAGTCCATTGCTATTGTGCATCACTGGGGTCTATTGAGCCACTCTTTGTCTGGTCCCTCCCCTAGGACCTGTTTGTCATGGGTGACCCTGCCAGGGGCATGACAGCCTTCGACAACTTAGCTCCTAGGATCATTGGGACACACAAACTCCTCCACCACGATAAGGTGGTGACTCAGGGAGGAGCACTGTATGTATATATACGTATATATGTGTGTGTGTATGTATGTATGTATGTATATATACATGCATTATACATGTGTATGTATGTATGTATATATACATGCATTATACATGTGTGTGTATGTATGTATATATACATGCATTATACATGTGTGTGTATGTATGTATATATACATGCATTATACATGTGTGTGTATGTATGTATATATACATGCATTATACATGTGTGTGTATGTATGTATATATACATGCATTATACATGTGTGTGTATGTATGTATATATACATGCATTATACATGTGTGTGTATGTATGTATATATACATGCATTATACATGTGTGTGTATGTATGTATATATACATGCATTATACATGTGTGTGTATGTATGTATATATACATGCATTATACATGTGTGTGTATGTATGTATATATACATGTGAGTGTATGTATGTATACATGCATGCATTATACATGTGTGTGTATGTATGTATACATGTATGCATTATACACGTGTTTGTGTGTGTATGTATGTATGAGTGGGACTGGAAAATATTGTAGTACTTTTAAAAATAAAATTTTTTTGTAAAAGTGTGCTCACGTAAAAATAAACTTTATAACATTTAAATTCAAGTTGAATGGTGTGATATTTATATCCATTCATTCATTATCTGTGCCGCTTATCCTCATTTGGGTCGCGGGTATGCTGGAGCCTATCTCAGCTGACTTTGGGCGGGAGGCGGGGTACACCCTGGACTGGTCGCCAGCCAATCACAGGGCAGACGAACAAGCATTTACACTCTAATGGACAACTTAAGAGTGGCCAGTTTAAACTAACATGCATGTTTTTGGAAAGTGGGAGGAAACCGGAGTACCCGGAGAAAACCCACGCACGCACGGGGGAGAACAACGGAGATTCGAACCCTGACCCTCAAGACTGTGAGGCTAACATGCTAGTCAGTCATACACCGTGCAGCCTGGTTGGGGAACCAAGAAAGTTAAAAGAATAAAGACAAAATATGAAGGGAATTAAGTCAAACATTTTAAAAAATCTTTGTAATTCTATGACAATAACAATTCATGGAGATATTTCATCCAAAAATAATTCTGGTTAGCCCCCTCATTTAAAACATGCAAACTTTTATGACCCTGCTTCTTGAACGCATCAGAATTGAGAATTGTTAGGAACTGGATTTGAAGCGAGAAATCGGATTCGGAACCGGAATTGTTCAAATTACAACGATGCCTTACCCTAACAAGTACTAACTAAAGGTAATAAGAATCAAATAAAGTGGCCCCAGCATTCTTTATTTTTTAAGTATGTGACCCAGGGGGGAGACTGCTGTGAGGCTTATATGAGATTCAATTCAGAAGGGCTTCGACTAAACGAGTAAAAGAGGTTATATCCGTAAGCAGCAACGGTTCTGGCTTCAGTGGCACCCTGTGGAAGACCCCCCCCTTTGGTACTACCACTTTCCACCCATTACCGTTCAGGGGTAGCCCAATTGCTGTTGACTCACAATTAGCTCATTTTTGTCATTTAACAAATTTGTAGTGAAAAAAGGTATCGGAGCGTGGAAGGAAAGTGTGTTTGTGTTGATTGCACCATGAGTGAAATAGTGCTTTAGTTGATGGCCGTCTGCTCTTTTGTGTGGGTGACTGTTTGCTAAGGCGTGCTCTTCCTTATAGCAAGTTTCTCTCTGAGCGTTTGTTGTTTCCAAGTTTGACCCAATAAGTTTGAGTCTTGGTTCCGTTTATCTACTTCATATGTGCAGGAGAAGGGTCAATTGCCCAAGATGTGACCCGTAGCTAAAACCGCTGTTTTATCTTGCATCTTAGCAAGTTTTGAAGTCCTGCAGAGAAAAGTGACGACTGTGTTTCTCCTCTTGTTTCACATAGCTGTTTTTTTATTCTGCTCACAGGGAACTCTGGAAGTGCTGGAAAAAAACCTTTTGAGCTTCTTTGTCTCTCAGCCTCACTCAGTTTACACAACCAACCTCTCCAGCAGGTGTGCACTTTTAAAATATTGGTTTTTAACTTTAAATGTCCAACTGTACGTTGCATACATTGTTTGGGTCCTTAAATGGCTTTACTTTCCACTGGTGAAAGCCCCCGATGCCGATGTAATCGGACATTCCAAAAAAAAAGGATGCTTCAGATACCAGCTCTTTGTGCTCTAAAGTCGATTGTCAACAGAAAATATCTGATGCTTTTGATATTTGAGTCTTTTGATGTAATATTGATCTAAAACATTAGTCTATGAAACAGGGACTGACTGTTGTGTGAACAAGATGACTGTGAACAAGGTTTTCATTCTTCTAGTAGTTCTTAATAAAATAAATAAAGCAATAATAAAACATATTTTAATGAATAAAAAATAAATATTACTTTCACCTTTTTTTTATGCTTATGTCCTGTTATTTTTCCAGTGTCGTATTTTAGCTTGGTTAAACTGTAAATTGCCCAGCTACCTTAATATACATCATGATTTTAAATAAATTAATTATAAAATTACTTATTTATTTAAATTAATTTAATTAATACATTAACTTAATGTATTGTAGTCTTTATTCTATTATATAATTATTTTTAATTTATTTATCTGACGCATCAAGTAAATATGCACAAAGTATCGGTATTGGATCGGTTTCGCCAATAACCTCCTGAATTTTACTCAGTACCAGATTTAAAACAAAATCAGTGGTATCACACATTTGTGGTGGAATAGAGTACAGTCTATAAATTATGTATCTACCCCAACATTCCAAGAACATGTGTTGTGTGTTACGGTAGGTTGAGTTACAGTTATTGTCTTGACTAAGTGATTACATTTTTCAATTTGTCGTTTTTCAGCTTTGAAAGGCTGCTGCTCCATGCCATCTGCCAGTATATGGACCTTGTCTCTTCAAGTGAGTGTGACGTACTTTGGCATTTCCTTATTTACAAATGTGTCACAATACTGAGGAATAACAATATTTTAAAATGTAAATGGTAAACGTGTCTTGTTTTGCTATTATTTCATGTAGTGTTGACCTAGGTTCCATTCCATTCCATTTTCTTCCGTTTATCCGGGTCGCGGGGGCAGCAGTTTCAGTAGAG
This sequence comes from Oostethus manadensis, assembly GCA_024372805.1. NCBI lineage: Eukaryota > Metazoa > Chordata > Actinopteri > Syngnathiformes > Syngnathidae > Oostethus > Oostethus manadensis. The sequence goes on along the minus strand of QODF01000109.1, from coordinate 1,963,011 downwards.
AAGTCCAGACTTCCCGGTTTCCAGCGACCTCTTCCAGCTCCACCGGGAGGACACCAAGGCGTTCCCAGGCCAGCTGTGAGACATAGTCCCTCCAGCGTGTCCTAGGTCTTCCCCGGGGGCATTCTCCTGGCTGGGCATGCCCGAAACACCTAACCAGGGAGGCGCCCGAGAGGCGTCTGGACTAGATGTCCGAGCCACCCCGACTGGCTCCTCTCGATGTGAAGGAGCAGCGGCTCTACTCTGAGCTCCTCATCCTATGTCTTAGGATGTCCAGCCACCCTACGGAGAAAACTCATTTCTGAGTTTGCTTTGTATCCGCAAACTCGTTCTTTCGGTCATGACCCATAACTCATGACCAAAGGTGAGGGTGAGAACGTAGATCGATCCGTAAACAGAGAGCTTTCCCTTCCAGCTCAGCTCTCTCTTCACCACGACGGTCCGGTACAGCGACCGCATTACTGTTGACGCTGCACCGATTCATCTGTCGACCTCACGCTCCAGCCGTCCCTCACTCGTGAGGGGCCCCAAGATACTTGAACTCCTCCACCTGGAGCAAGACCTCACTCCCAACCAGGAGGGTACAGTCCACCCGTTTCCAGCTGAGAACCATGGCTTCGGATTTGGAGGTGCTGAGTCTCATCCCAGAAGCTTCACACTCAGCTGCAAACCGCTCCAGTAAACGCTGAAGGTCACAGCCTGATGAGACCTTAAGGACCACATCGTCTGCAAATAGCAGAGACAAGATCCAAAGGTCACCAAGCTGGACTCCCTCAATTCCTTGGCTGCGCGTAGAAATTCTGTCGATGAAGGTTATGAACAGAATCGGTGACAAAGGGCAGCCTTGAAGGAAGCCAATGTTCACCGGAAACAAGCTCGACTTACTTCTGGCAATGCAAACCAGGCTCCTGCTTCAATTGTACAAGGACCGAATGGCACATAGTAGCGGACCACCAATCCCGTACTCCCGGAGTACCCCCCACAGGACACCACGAGTGACACGGTCAAATGCCTTTTCCAAGTCTACAAAGCACATGTAGACCGGTTGGGCAAACTCCCACATACCCTTGAGTACCCTTGCAAGGGTGTAGAGCTGGTCCAGTGTTCCGCGACCTGGAAGAAAACCACATTAGTCACTCCGGCCTGCCAGTCCAGAGGTACTTTTCCCGACTTCTATGCGATGTTGAAGAAGCGTGTCAACCAAGACAGTCCTCAAACATCCAGAGCCTTGAGGAATTCAGGGCGAAACTCGTCCACCCCTTGTGGAGTGTTTTAACTACCCCAAATACCTCAGCCACGGTGATAGAACTGTCCTCGTACGTGTTCTCAGACTCTGCTTCCTCTATGGAAGGTATGTCAGTGGGATTGAGAAGGGCCTCAAAGAATTCCTTCCACCGACCAACTATATCCTCAGTTGAGGTCAGCAAGCCCCCGTCCGCACTGTAAACAGTGTGAACTGGGGACCGCTTCCCCTTTCTGAGGTGTGGGACGGTTTGCCAGAACCTCTTTGAGGCCGACCGAAAGTCGTGCTCCACAGCCTTACCAAACTCCTCCCATACCCAGGTTTTTGTCTCGACCACCGCCGAAGCAGCGTGCTGCTTGGCCTGCCGGTACCTGTCAGCTGCTGCGGGAGTTCCGCAAGCCATCCTTGCTTGATAGAGCTGCCGTCAAGCTGAAGAAGGAGTCCTAACGCCCGGTGTCCACCATCGGGTTCGCATCTTGCCGCCACGGCTGGCACTGACCACCTTGCAGCCGCAACTACGACTGGCTGCCTCAGCAATGGAGGCACGGAATACGGGCTATTCGTGCTCAATATCCCTTGTGATGCAGGCGAAGCTCTGCCGGAGATGAGAGTTGAAGACTCGACGAACGGGAGACTGTGCCAGACGTTCCCAGCACACCCTTACTACGCGTTTGGGTCTACCAGGTCTGTCCGGCATCCTTCCTCGCCATCTAATCCAACTCATCACCAGGTGGTGGTCAGCTGACAGCTAACCCCCTCTCTTCACCCGCGTGTCCAGAACTTGCGGACGCAGGTCTGATAATGCGACCACAAAGTCGATCATAGACCTGCGATCTAGGGTGTCCTGGTACCAAGTGCGCTTATTGACATCCTTATGTTCGAACATGGTGTTCGTTATGGACAAACTGTGGTTCGCACAGAAGTCCAGCAACAACACACCACACAGCTTGAGATGCGGGAGGCCGTTCCTCCCTACCACGCCACTCCAAGTCACACTGTCAATGCCCACATGGGCGTTGAAGTCTCTCGGTAGAACTATGGAGTCACCAGGTGGGGTGCTCTTCTGCACCCATCTGATAGACTTCCAAGAAGGCTGCGTACTCTGAACCGCCGTTCGGCGTGTATGCACAGACCACAGTCAGTACCCTTTCCCCTGCCCGAAGGCGTAGGGAAATGGTGGGTGAAAATCCGGCTAACCTAGATAAACCTAAGTGATGTTAGAAAATGGTGGCTGATGTTGAATTGATAAATCATTTATTGAACAAAAGGTGTGGCATGACAAAAAATGCAAAGCATGAAAGTAACAGAAAACCATGGTTGGTTTGCTGAATTTAAACACACAACACACCATAGGAGGTGTAATGGGAATATGCACAAAAGGACGATAATTCCTGTAAACTGGTAACTTCTAAGAGGGTGCATGGAACACATGAGTACAAGTGTCCAAGGAGAAACAAAGCAAAGACCATAAACTGGCAACTAACGGAAGCCCCCAGCTGAACTAAATAGAACTCAAATTAGAAATCCCGAGCATGTGCGCCCCTAGCACCCTGATACAAGAAAATATTAGGAAAGAAAGAAGAAAACAAACAAGCCTGACCAAAGAGTATGCAGTAATCCCTCATTTATCGTGGTTAATTGGTTAGAGACCCAACCGTAAGTGAATTTCCATGAAGAAGGGTTCCTCAATACATTTTATATTTTTGTAGTAAGAGCATAGAAAACGTGTTTGCAACCTTCTAAATATGTTTTATTAACATTATTGGAGCCCTCTGGACATGAACTAACATCCATATAGTCACCTTAACGCTCATATTACCTCATATAGTAAACATAACAGAAAGTAAGCCATTTAAGACATAAAACTCATGCTTGTGTGTGATGCTATGAATGTGTTCCAGTTCTAGGAAAGCGGTGCTAACGAGCGGACCGGAAGTGCTCGTTTTTTTTATTAGGAATTGTACCTGTTAGATAATTCAAACCCGCAACAAATGAAAGTTGTTTTGGCAATAAGGTCTGGTGCTTGTGTGTCCCACCGAACATTACACTAACATTACTGACACCAAGTGACCAGTGTAGTCCATTATACAGTTTTTACTTATTAGAGCCTCTAGACATGAAATAACACCCATATAGTTACCTTTACACTCGTATTTCCCAATGTAGTACAAATAATCACAGTCATGAAGTCATTTAAGAAATGACTTGTGCTCTTGTGTGTGTGAGAGGAGGACAGGAAGTAACTTTGTGGTTTCACAGTTGAGTTACATTTTGCCAGTAGTCTGTGTTTTTATTAGGGATTATTGCATCTGTTGTGACATAATTCAAACCTGCAATAAAAGCCTGTTTGTCCCACGCTCAAGTCTGGAGATTGTGTCTCTTTAAATTCCTTATTTTTGTATTTTAGTTCATTTTGCCATCTTGTGCTTAAAATGCTTAGTTTAGGCAAGAAATAAGTACCATTAGCCCAGTGGTTTACAAACTTTTTTTGCCCTGTCCCCCTTTTGAAGATAAAAAAAATGTTCAGCCCCCCTAATCCATCCATCCCCCCCCCTCTTGACTTGCTGTGTAGAGACCACCAGGACGTGTCCAACTTGCTGAGAAAGATCCGAGAGGGGAAAAAGGGATGATGTGAAGGTTGTTCAACGTACTCCCAGCTTGCGTAGATACACATGGAAATTTATTAAGAGTGTACACTTGTGCTAAGTCAGTAAAGAATTTGAACACAACCAAAGTGGCAAAAAAATCCTCAAACAGGGTGCTTCCTTATTTAGTCTGCTGGGTTCTAAGGGGGAGAAAAATGTTGCAGCTTGTAGTCCAAAAAATACGATAATAATGAAAAGTGTGCATGGTAGCCCCACCCTGCGCGCCCCCCAGTTTGAAAACCACTGCATTAGCCTATGAATGCATATATTTTGACTAATAGGCTGTATTTATTAATCCATCTATCCATTTTCTATGCCGCTTATCCTCATTGAAAAAGCATGAACAGTAAGGTGGTGAGAGACAACTGCACTCCTAAAATGTTAGGACCTTAGTCATTCCGCGTGTGTCAAAATAAAACCATATTCCATGAACAATGAGATTAAAGATGGAATTGCATGGAACATATTTCCCCAGGCTTTTAAAGTCTATTTGTTGGACCCTCAGGCACCGACTTGAACGGGTCGCGTCAGACTGAAGTGGTGAACAAACAAGAGGACTTCCTCCCTCCCACACCGCTGCTGTCGGCCTACTTGGACCAAAGGTGCTGAGAGCAAGGCCACGCTCACCTGCTGGCCTTAAAGTACATCGTGTCCTGCGACGTGTGTCTGCAAAGCTGATTCCGGTTGGAAAATTGTTCTATTTGGCCCGTCGGCCTGTCGGGCAGCTTTCAGTTATGAATAGATCTACAACCCCTGGCTAAAATCATGTAATTGGGTATCTCGGAGCATGTTTAATTTTGTAGAAAAAAAGCAGACCACAGACATGACACAAAACTTACTTTCTGGCTTTAAGAATCACCAAAAGAAAGTAAGAAACAACAATTGGTAGTCAGTAGCAGTTCTTTTTTAGATCAAGCAGAGGGGGGAAAATGATGGGATCATGGAAAAACAAAAAAACAAAGGAGCACCTAAACACACCACTAGTACTTTGTTGCACCATCTCTGGCTTTTACTGTATAACAACTGGTTTCTGAGGCATGGACTTAATAAGTGACAAACAATACTCTTCAACAGTCTGTCTCCAACCTTCTCTGATTGCTGTTACCATGTCAGCTTTGCAGGTTGGAGCCTTGTCATGGACAACATTGAAAAGTAATTTGATCCCTAAACATCCTTTCCATTGGTGGGTAAGACAAGTGTCCAAAATGTTGAGGTAAACTTTTGCGTTTCATTAAAGATGTAATAAGGGCCCCATATCATCAGTGGCTGTGGATTTTTTTTTTCTTCAGGCAGTCGTCTTCATAAATCTTACTGGAACGGCACCAAGCATCATCACATTGCCCAATGCAGATTTGCAATGCAGGTTTTTTCCTTCACGCTCTGATGTCTTCCATGCTTGCCTTTAACAGCCTTCCCGTGTTGTTTGTACTTGGTCCAGATTTTAGACACCCAGCCAACATCTTTGGCAACATGGCGTGATAATTAACCTTCTTTATTGACTCGTTGGAGCCATGATTCATGTCAGACTACTCGGTGCAACACCTCTCCAGGGTGTGATCACTCCTCTTTAACTGCTGACTAATGAGCAGATCTTATCTGATACAGGTTTTGGGTTTGAGAACGAAAATGCACAGAGTGATTCCATCATCTTCCCCTCTACTTGGTCAAAAGAAAGTAACTGAACTTACTATCAATGTTTTTTTCTTAATTTCTTTTTTTTTTTTTGTCTTGTCCAGCATCATACCAGCTGAATGGGAGTCAAGCTGCCTTTAAATGCTGAGCAAAATTGCTTTGCCAAGGGAGATTTCATAATCCAAATCAGTCTCCCTTGGCATTTGACTGCGTTTATTATGAATTTTGTTGCACCAAATTCCGATGCCGGACCTGACCTCAAAAGGGACTGGGGTGGGGGTAGGGTGGGGGATATAAGAAAGGGTGCAGAAAAACCTCACAAACATATATCAAACATATTATAAACAACCATGATAATCACAATTTCAGCAACAACCAGAACAGTCAGAGCAAAATTAGCAAAAATACAGGAAAATAAATAAAATAATAGTAACACTACTAATAAATATATTTATATATATATACACATATATACACACGTACACATATATATGTATATATACATGTGCACATACACATATCCATGCAGTACATACATACACACACATACAGTGTGCATATATATGTATACACACACATACATACATATGTACTAATAATGATAAACATACAAGAAAAACAACATACAGAACAAACAGAACCTCTTGAACAATGACCATCCAAATGACACGTGCGACAATTCTACATTAAATCTACATTACTCTGCAGTGACAGATAACTGCAGATAACTGCACCCAGTGCCGAAACAACCACTACTCCCCACTGCCCCCCGCCCCAGGGAGCGTAGCTCTGGTCACCCTGTGACACGAGTCCCGCCACCTCAAAAATGAATGTGAGGTGTCTGTGAGTCTATGTATAGTGAATAGGTGTAATTAAAACTGGGGAGTTTGCGGCCCCCAGGGCATCACAGGAGGTGGTCATGTTTGTGACCTCCCCTGCCACACCCCCATGGAGCACGCGCACTCCCCAAGATCCTATGTGCTTGTTTGCAGGGGGTGGGGGGGTAGTAAGACCGGGAAGAAAAAAAATAAAATTTCCCTCCCAAAGGACGAGCTATTGGGCAGTAGGCACCCCTGTTTCCCGGGACCCACCGCGGGGCAGGGGCCGGCATGAGGCGAGGTCATCCATAGGCCCCGGACGCCCAGCGACCACAGTCCGGGAGCAGCCTCACCCAGATGTCACACTCTAGCCAACAGTCGCACGACTGTAGGAGGATCGGCGGCCGCACCCCCGAACACCACCACCGCCTTCCCCACCCCGTATCCGAGAGGAACCAGGGCAACACACCCCACCACTCGGAGAGGCATCAACCCTGCAGGCACAATCACACACCTCACCCCCCACCACTGCCCCTGGTGCCCACATCCCTAGTTTAGTTTAGTGTTTTTTGAAGCCAGGGAGTTGTCAAGTGAAATGTCTTTGTTTTGTGTCGGGGCTGTTTTTTCCTACAAAATGAAACAACTGAATGAACGTCCTACTCATTTGGATTATGAAGTCTCCCTTGGCAAAGCAATTTTGCTCAGCACTTAAAGGCAGCATGACTCCCATTCAACTGTTACATGTTGTATCACACAGCATCAGTCCCAATGCAGAACAAGCAGACCAATGAAATATAATAGTGTAAGTGAGGGATTCATTTCAGACATCATGTCTCCGCCCCCTACTCAATGTGAGTAGGCTGTAATACTGTCATTCATGTGACTAAAAAGGACAAATCGATTATTAGTGATGTTAACATGGTGTGTTACAGAAATACAACTTGGATCTCTGCGTGGTGCTTGCTGCCGCCATGTGCTTTGTTTTATTTTGTATGTGTTTACAGATTTATTTGCAACACGATCTTCAAATATGCTTTGTAAAACTCTATTTTGCCACTTCTTCACTCTAACTTGTCCACTTAATTGAATGCATGTGAAAATCGAGAAGATATCCAGTATATTCTGTATCATCGACCGTGTGTCTTGAATGAGCGCCCTGGGGCCACTTTGATATATTAAGGCAGATATGCTAAGAAGCTACATATCTTTCAAGAAAGAAAAGTGTGTCTCAGCTTTGTGATATTGATGGAAAGCCTATTATTAGTGCAAACTTTTTTCCAATTTCCATATATTTTAGCTTTTTAAAATATTCTTTTGCCGCACGGTGGTTGAGTGGGTAGCACATTGGCCTCACAGTCAGGAGGTTCAGGGTTCGAATCTCCATTGGGCGTCTCTGTGTGGAGTTTGCATGTTCTCCCCGTGCGTGCGTGCGTGGGTTTCGTCCCACATTCCAAAAACATGCATGTTAGCTTCATTGGCGACTCTCAATTGTCCGTAGGTGTGAATGCTTGTTTGTCCGCCCTGCGATTGACTGGCCACCAGTCCAGGGTGTACCCCGCCTCCCGCCCAAAGTCAGCTGGGATAGGCTCCAGCATACCCGCAACCCCTAATGAGAATAAGCGGCATAGAAAATGGAGGGATGGAAAATATTCTTTGCATTTACTTTTTGTAATATTATAACTTTATTTCAATAATATTTTGACTTTATTCCCATATAGTAACGTTCTCCCTGACCTCATTTTTCCAGAATTACAACTTAATTGTGTTTTGTTTCTCATATTATGACTTAAATACCAAGTGCTGTGAGTTGGTTGAACTGTTCAATTGCGATTAATCACATTTTGTTTATAGCTAACTCATGATTAACTTGCAATGAATCTGAGATAGAAGTCTTTATAATAAGTAGGGATGTAAATGTCTGTGGTGAACGATTTGACTTGCATCTATGTACCAGTTAAGATAGGATTAGAAAAACGTTACGATTCAACGATTACATTTGTTGATGTAGACAATCTTGGTCTTTTTTCAGCGGTGTGGCTAAATTCGAAAATCTTGTGACATCTTTTGTAGGACAGAGCTACTCAATATTCCTTTCCACTTTTGGCTCCACATTAATTGCAACGCTAACGCGTTTCCTCAAACATGGCGTGCACATGTTAATTGCGCATCAAAAAAAAATAGTGGCATTAAAAGAAACTTCCGTTATTGTGTTAACTTTTACAGCCGTAAAGATTTTATATTTATTATTTCAACTCCACACTTCTAAATTGACATTACGAATTTCTTAAAATTGCAACTTTTTTTTTCACATCAGAAAATACGTTTTTTCTCCTAATATTTTGACGATGTCATAAAAAAACTGTTTTGCTGCTCTTGCTACTTAAAATTTCAACTTATTTTTCTTCAACTCTATTCCATACTATTTTGACTTTATTGTCTTAACATTGTGATTTTTTTCCACAACCTAATTTTCCAAAAATGACCACTTTATTCATTTTGTTTGTTTCTCATATTATGTCTTTTAAAATAAGAATAAACAAAAATTTCTTCAATATTTTGTGCTACTAAAATTATTTTTCCTCATAACATAATTCTCTGAAAATTACGACTTTTTTTCTTGTTAGATTACAACTGTTTTTTCTTATGAAATAGCTGCTGATTTTTCAATTTTTTATATGTTGTTTTCCTTATAAAACTACCTTTTGAGAGGGGATCAAATTGTGAAACTAACGTGTTTTGTGTTGACATTTTTGGATTCCTGGAGCAGATTCAGTGGATTTACATCATTTGTCATGGAACAAATGATTTGGTTAAAGTATGGAACTGATTAATGATGTTAACATGGTTCCACTGTACTATACTGTATAGCAGGGCTGTCCAAAGTGCAGCCCAGAGCTCAAAATTTACCAAGAAAAAATAACAAGAAAAATGTAAAACCAGCAGTAATTTTACACAAAAAAAAAACAAGGACGTTGTAATCCAAACGAGAAAAAGTCATATTTGTTAAGAATTGAGTAAGATTAGGGAGCAACATAGAGTTGAAATATTGAAAAAGCACATTTTTAAAAAGTAATAATACAGTTATAATGTTTAGAAAAATTAGGTTACGGGCAGGTTGAAATAGACAGAAAAAATGTTTATTTTAGTTGTGGTATTATGAGAAACAAACAAAACAAAATAAAGTTGTAATTTTTAGAAAATTGGGTTGTTATAACATTATAGGAATTAAGTCCTATAATTATTATTATATTATTATTATTATGCTAGGTTCTATTATTCAGGAATAATATTATGAAAAGAAAAGTAGAATATCATTTAAGAAGAATTTTACATTAAAAAAAAATAAATAAAAACAGAAGTTCAAAGACTGAACACCATTTTCATTCATTTTAACCTTGGCAGACACTTGGCATGCTAACATTAGCATGGTAGCATTTGAACTGTCTTCATGAGTAGAAACCTATAGAATCCATACATGTAGAATGCTTATGTTAGCATAGCGTGTAAGTATTAACACAGCCCTACCATGCTGGGTGTTGCATGCTCACTTGAGCATCATACACTTCCTGCTCATTTCCACACCATTCCATTCCGTTTTCTTCCGCTTACCCGGGTCCGGGTCGCGGGGGCAGCAGTCTCAGTAGGGAAGTCCGTTTCCACACATTCACGCGTAATGTCTCTGGCATTGCTTACCTTGGACCTCTAGTTCTCTGGTACATCCAGACCTCCATGGGTTAATACAGTAGTGCTCAAAGTGATAGCAGTGATGAAGTACTGCCGGTGACTTTACCAACACAAAACTATTTTGTACAAACTTTTTGGTTTCTGGGATTTGGCAATCTTGTGAATGACTATTGTTTATCCATGAACCAATATTTAGTTGTATGAGCACATCTGAGTGGCATGGTGTCAACCAACTTGAGGCACCTTTCAGCTGTTATTCCACTCCAAGATGCATTCATATGTCCTGCTTTTGCTTCAGACACTGCATTTTTGATGTCGCCCCACAAGTTGTCCTTTGGATGACGGTCTGGGGATTGGGCTGGCCCCTCCATAACATAACAACATAAGATTTTGCTGGTTTACTGGTTGGGGGTCATTTCAAGGGCATGTCCTCATCAGCATAAGGCAACATGACCTGTTCAAGTATTCTGACATCCAAACTCATCCATGATCCCTGCTAAGAGATGTTATGGTGCTTGAATGTCTTCACTGTGTGCTGTGGCTTCAATTCAGAATTCGGGGTCGTCTTACAAACTGTCTGCAGCCCTTGGACCCAAAAATAACAATTTTACTCTCATCAGGCCACAAAATGTTTCCCCACTTCTCTTCAGGACAGTTTGACAAATTGTATCCTCTTCGCACATTATGCCTTTTTTTTAACAAGGACTTTTGGAGGGGTTCTTGTGAATAGATTAGCTTCACACAGACTTCTTCTAACTGTCACAGTACTTTGAGGTAACTCCAGGCTGTCTTTGATCAACCTGGAGCTGATCGTTGGCTGAGCCTTTGTCATTCTGGTTATTCTTCCATCCATTTTGATAGTAGTCTTCCGCTTTCTGCCACGTGTCTCTGGTTTTGCTCTCCATTTTAAGACGACCTGTTTTGTTACTAAACTGATCACAGATCACTGATTGAAGCCACACTGCTACTTTTTGAACACGCCCCTTTCAAATAATTGGCCAATTGCACAGCCTTAAGAGCGTGCATATCATGGATGCTGGGCCTTGCTTGTTTTCTGAGAATCTAACTAATGTAGAATAAAATATACTAATAAGAGTGTGTCATCTGGCTAGTCACGTTGCACTGCTGTTATTTTCAGCACTACTGTACATTTGATTTTCATTGATCATTTTGCCTTCTACTATGTAGAGAACAAAGTACAAACATGCAATAATAATATTTCATCCATTCTGGCCTAGATTGTGTTATTTTGGGGTTCCTTTGTCTTTTGACCACTGCATTTAGCTTTTTAGCAGATTATCAAAGTGGCCCTTTTATTTTTCTCTGTTTGACCCTCGGAGGAAGAAGGCTGTGTACTGTATTGATCTAATATCTTCTACATGTGGAAACATGGTTTTTAATGGCGTTTAATTGTCACGATCAGTGTGCTCACCATGGTTTCAATTTGACTCAAGAACTGTTAGAATGTGTTGCGTCAAAGGTGGCTTCCGCATGGGGAGCTTTGGCTTCGGGGAACAAAATGAGGACAGTGACCTGATGATTCAATTTAAGGTGCTAGTTGTGTTCTGTTCAATTCTGCACACACTTTAATACACTGCCTGGCCAAAAAAAGTCACCTGCATTGAAGTGAGCAAACACGTATGTACAAGGTTCCTGCAGGTGGTCAGGTCTGGGTTCAGGTCTAGCAACACGACGTGCTCAAAGAATGAGGTCAGCTGACTACCTGAAGATACGTAGTCATTTTCGCACAGGGAGTCCAGACCTTAACCCCATGGGGAATCTTTGGGATGTGCTGGAGAAGGTCAGACTCTACCATTGTCAATGCCAGATCTTGGCGGAAAATGAATGAAATAAGTCTTGTGACATTGCAGAAGCTTCTGGAAACAATGCCACAGCCAACGTGGGCCCTAGTCAAAGCTAAAGGCGCGCCAACCAACTATTATGACCTTTTTTTTTTGGTGGCGACATTTATTTTGGCCAGGCGGTGTGTGTGTACTCAAGGGTTCCTGTAAATGTTGAAATCCGGTACTGCCATTGTGCGCTCACGGAATCTTCTTCTTCTCTCCTTTTTAACTGCAACCACTCGGGGAAGTGCCTCCCCTTGCATGAGGTGGCCAAGACGCAACCGTCTGGATATCGCCGCACTTCTGGCTCGCCGCATTGGTCAGTGCGACGCAGGCATGCGCTCAAAATGCTAAGCCCAAGTGTGTGATTCGGGACACAGCCACGGTATCGTTGCTGGCAAGACAGAAAGTGATAGTTGAACGTTTCCTGTGTCATTTAGGATGACGTGGTTTGTTTTTCTCCTTGACACACGCAGGATTATGGTTTTGAAAGAACGCTATGATGCCATAACCCGCTGATGTTAACCAGGATAGAGCACTTCTGCCTTAGGACAACAACCTCCAATGTTTTTCTCTGCATATATTTCTACTTTTGCTAGACTTTAGGAGGACGTATCCAGGTTATTTTTATTTTAACAAAATAAGGGCCTAATTTCCTGTTTACTGTCTTTGGCAGCAGGACAAAACTTGACAACCAAAGTTTGTGTGGAAATGAAATTTCTCAGGCTTTATGATCTTGTCACTCTGAATGTCATGACTTTGTGTGCACACTCCCTTTTGAATATGATCGTGTAGCCTCGCTCCTTGCAACTTTATTTGCCAACATATTGCAACACTTATACTGCAAGTGACTGGAAAAGCCTCCTAGTCTTACAGCTTTACACAAAAGATTGTGTACATAATGATGTAACAATATAGTGTATTTGATGATGTGCATGAAATTGCTTACAGCCAGCTTTGAAAAGACAGTTTAATAAACATTATTTCCACTGACCATATCCTTTCCCCTGTACGAGAATTGAGTCCCACTTAAAGGGATGGGGGCTGCTGGGTCTCCACATGGTGCTGCTGTTGTGCCAAGGATTGCAAGGAACATGTAATGTGTTTGAACATGTAATAATAATAATAATATTAAGAAACATATAAAGCTAAAACAAAAAAGTTAAAAGCATATCCAATGAGCTTTGCTCGTCATCTTTTTGAATCGAAATGACATAATAAAGCGATAGCAATTGTGCTGAACGCACATAACATATAGCCAGGTGAGTGCACAACTGCACACCATCAGGCACAGCTGCCCATACTGTTGGATGAGCGGCAAATCTTCCCTTTAAAGAGAACAATGCTCACTTTTTCTTGAAAGGGATTTAGTCAGCGTTCCCAAGCCTTTGAACACGGTGGCGTGCCCTTTCACATTGGACCTGAAGCCATGTGACCCCCACACCTTTTTGTCTGAATTCATTCGAGATATTGAACATATTTCATTGGTGAAGTGAATTGATTGTGATTGCAGTTGAAAAATGTGTCTTTTGCATGGTGACATTCTGCTGATAAATACAGTGGTGTGAAAAACTATTTGCGCCCTTCCTGACTTTTTGTCACACTTAAATGTTTCTGCTCATAAAAAATAGTTAACTATTAGTCAAAGATAACAATTGAACACAAAATGCAGTTTTTAAATTAAGGTTTACGTTATTAAGGGAGGGAAAAAACTCCAAATCTACATAGCCTTGTGTGATGTCCGGCCATCTGTTGGTCAACTCAAGCTAAAGCCATCTTGGGTGCTGCAGCAGGACAATGACCCAAAACACACCAGCAAATCCACCTCTGAATGGCTGAAGAAAAACAAAATGAAGACGTCGGAGTGGCCTAGTCAAAGTCCTGACCTGAATCCCATGGAGATGCTGTGGCATGACCTTAAGAAGGCGCTTCATGCTAGAAAAGCCTCAAATAAAGCTGAATGACAACAATTGTGCAAAGATGAGGGGGCCAAAATTCCTCCAGAGCGTGTAAAAGACTTGTTGCAAGTTATGGCAAACGTTTGATTGCAGTTATTGCTGCTAAGGGTGCCCAAGCAGTTATTAGGTGCAGGGGCAATTACTTTTTCACACAGGGCTATGTGGCTTTGGATTTTTTTCTCCCTAAATAATAAAAACATTCATTTAAAAACTGCATTTTGTGTTTACTTGTGTTATCTTTGACTAATAGTTAACGATTTTTTATGAGCAGAAACATTTAAGTGGGACAAACATGCAAAATAATAAAAAGTCAAGAAGGGAGCAAATAGTTTTTCACACCACCGTATATAGAGATATGTTTTATTATTGGACATTAGTCATTAGGGTGGCGGGTACGCTGGAGTCAGCAACACTAGTTTACACTTAATGTAATATATGCATATTTCAACACACCCGCTACACCTGCGAAGGGGTGTGCACAAATATTTCAATATTGCAGCTGCAAGATAAGCACAAGGGATCGGAGTACTGTACTTCTGCCATGGCAGCAGCAGAGGGCTCTGTTACATACAATGTGTTCAACTTCATCCCTTCCAGCCATCCGCTTTCTATGCCGCTTGTCCCCTTGAAGGGATAAAAAGCCACTGGAGTACACTATAAATACTATATCATTTATAATAAATACTCTAAATAGGCACACATAATCACTTACAAAGACGTGCAAATTGAGTTGTGCACTAAGGGTGGGCGGATCAATCAAATATCAATGCTATTGATACCAAGGATAGTGTCAGTATCAGGGCGATACCAGTATAATGAAATCGGTGTTTTTTACCTCACTTCTGGGTTTATTTTTTGCAGGTGGATGGTGATAGATCCCAAAATATTTATACTTCCATAAAATAAATGGACACATGGCTCGCCCCGCAAAAGCCCTCCTGCTTGCTTGACAAAGACAATTTCAGGTCAACATTTGCAATAAAAGTTCCTGTTGTAATGATTAGATTCCCTCTTTAATTGCCATTGTTCACTGCAAAGCAATCCAGCTTGAAGACCTAACTATGCCGAACGCCCCCCTGGAACACATTCAAGTATAAAACGTACACGCCCCTCTTGAACACCATCCATCCATTCTCTATGCCGCTTATCCTCATTAGGGTCGTGGGTATGCTGGGGCCTATGCCAGCTGACTTCGGGCGGGAGGCGGGTACACCCTGGACTGGTTGCAGGTCAATTGCAGGGCAGACATACAAACATTCACACTCTAATGGACAATTTAGAATTGCCAATTAAGCTGACATGCATGTTTCTGGAATGTGGGTCGAAACCGGAGTAACCGGAGAAAACTTCACACAGACCCTTCACATTCGAAACCTGAACCTCCTGACTGTGAGGCCAACATGCTACCCAGTCAGTCACCGTGCGGCCCCCTCTTGAACAAGTTTAACAAGTGTAAAACGTACACGCCCTCCTTGAACTTGCGTACACGCCCATGTAAGTTCAAGTATAAAACGTACCTCCTTGAACACGTTCATCTATAAAACGTACCTCCTTTAACACGTTCAAGTATAAAACGTACCTCCTTTAACAAGTTCATGTATAAATCGTACCTCCTTGAACACGTTCATCTATAAAACGTACCTCCTTTAACACGTTCAAGTATAAAACGTACCTCCTTTAACAAGTTCATGTATAAATCGTACCTCCTTGAACACGTTCATCTATAAAACGTACCTCCTTGAACACGTTCAAGTATAAAATGTACCTCCTTGAACACGTGCAAGTATAAAACGTACCTCCTTTAACAAGTTCATGTATAAAACGTACCTCCTTGAACACGTTCAAGTATAAAACGTACCTCCTTTAACAAGTTCAAGTATAAAACTTACCTCCTTGAACACGTTCATGTATAAAACGTACCTCCTTGAACACGTTCGTATATAAAACGTACCTCCTTGAACACGTTCGTGTATAAAACGTACCTCCTTGAACACGTTCATGTATAAAACATACCTCCTTGAACACGTTCAAGTATAAAACATACCTCCTTGAACACGTTCAAGTATAAAACGTACCTCCTTGAACAAGTTCATGTATAAAACGTACCTCCTTGAACACGATGTATAAAACGTACCTCCTTGAACACGTTCGTGTATAAAACGTACCTCCTTGAACACGTTCAAGTATAAAACGTACCTCCTTGAACACGTTCATGTATAAAACGTATCTCATTAAACACGTTCATGTATAAAACGTTCATGGATTAAAATGTACATCCTTGAACTCGTTCAAGTGTAAAACATACACGCCCCACCTTGAAGACGTTGCCCGGCTGGGCTGCCCTCCTCCAGCCGGGTTAAGGATATGGACAATAGAGTACGGACCAATATACCCGGGCTGGAGCTTTTTGGAATCTGTGTGGAGAGGCAGATCCCTGGACGACAGCCACACCCTCTGTCCGGGCTTG
Source organism: Oostethus manadensis (assembly GCA_024372805.1). Classification (NCBI taxonomy): domain Eukaryota; kingdom Metazoa; phylum Chordata; class Actinopteri; order Syngnathiformes; family Syngnathidae; genus Oostethus; species Oostethus manadensis. The sequence continues at coordinate 1,946,723 of QODF01000109.1, read as the reverse complement.
TAAACCGGGGCGGCCGAACAATGTCTGTTCGCCAGCAGTTGATTCTGCTCCGACATGCGTGCCAACGCCGCCCTGGCCTCCAAGTCCTGGTTGGCCCGCTCAGACTGGCCATTAGTCTGGGGGTGGTACCCGGAGGAGAAACTCGGTGATGCCCCCAAAGCTTTGCAGAAGGCCTTCCATACGCCCGAAGAAAACTGAGGACCTCGGTCCAAGACCACGTCCAAGGAAATGCCATGCAGCCGAAACAGATGGCAAACCAACAGGTCAGCTAAAGGCAGCTTGGGGAGGGCAACAAAGTGGGCCAATTCGGAAAATTGATCTACCATCGTCAGGATGACTGTGTTGCCGTTGGCCGGTGGAAGGCCCGTAACAACATCAAGGCAACATGGGACCATGGACGGGAAGGGATGGGCAGATGGCGCAGAAAACCTGCCGGTGGCTGAAGGGGGGGCATTATTCCAAGCACATACCGCGCAGGTGGCCACGAAAGCAAAACGAGGGCCACCAGAAATGCTGTGCCAGGAGGAAGATGGTGCGGGAGACCCCCTGGGTTGCATGCCATCTTCAACTTGGGGTCACAAACAGAAGCCCGGTTGGGCAGCCCACGGGATGGGAACAGTCCTTGGAAGCTTCCTCGACCCGTTTCTCTACCTCCCACTGTACGGCTCCAAGAACTGTGACTGGGGGACTGGGGCAGGGACTGGGGCAAGATGGTCTCACTATGGTCCGTCTCGGAAGTTGGAAAAGCGCAGCCTGGAAAGGGCATCCGCCTTACAGTTCTTGGATCCCGGACGGTAAGTCAGATTAAAGTTGAATCTGGTGAGGAAGAGAGACCAGCGAGCCTGTCGGGGGTTGAGGCGCTGTGCCGCTCGAAGGTAAGCCAAATTCTTGTGGTCGGTCTGCAAAAGAAATGGAACCTCCGAGCCCTCCAGCCAGTGCTTCCGCTCCTGCAGCGCTAACACAATAGCCAAAAATTCCCTGTTACCGATGTCGTAGTTTTGTGGTTTCGCTCCGCCGGGGTCAGGCGACGTGAGAAGAAGGCGCAGGGGTGCAGCTTGTGGTCGACGGTGGAGCGCTGGGAGAGAACGGCTCCCACGCCGGTGTCAGAAGCGTCGACCTCGACAAAAAATTGAGAGGGGGGGTCAGTGTGAATAAGAAAATGCGCAGCAGTGAAAAGGGCTTTGAGTGGGCCAAAATGTAGAATTAGTGCAGGATAATGCCGCAAGTAATGGTGTTTTGGCTTCAGGTGATTCTCAGGAAACAAGCCCGTTCTTGAATCCAAATAATCCTGGATTGTGATTTCAAGATAAGATACCTGTGGCACGGAAATCTTCTGAGCACCAACCAAATCCACAACATCTTTAAGCTGTAGCGGTAACTGCCACACATCATCATCTGGATCTTGCACCTTATCACCAATCAGCACAGGCAACAACCTCAAAAAAATTCCAATTTTGTTTGCATGCAACGGGGTTGACACTGCATGGCTTCGTGAGGGCATCAGATCCTTTATATTTGAATTGTTTGATTCGCCGATTTAAAATTGAGTATGGAAACCATTTCTTTGTTTTGATGAAATACTTCTGAAAAATGCAACATCGTAGGATACGATACCCTCAAATAAGTCATGGCCCCAAGCAAGGTGGAAGACCCGGCTGACATACGTGAAAGGGTTCCAAGTTTTCTTAATTCCTTTGACGTCTCTGATGCCTTCTCTGCTTGTAGGTGTCCAAGAGCTGCCTCGTAATTGTCTGGGTTGCGCTGTGGACCACAAACATGTCGAGTACTTTCACAGTATCTGCAAAAGTACTGAGATTGACTGAAGTTTTCTGTAAACCCTCCAATACTGTGTGACCCCAAATTGTCACCAGCAACACAATGCAAAGCCCCTTTGGCTGTTTCACCACCAACAGTGATCCCATTTCCTACTAAATCTTTTCAATCCTGTCACAACTCTGAAAAGATCTCACCAGGTCCAAGTGTTTTAAATCCTTCTCACCACATAGTAAGACAAGGGCTATGTGATCACATGAACAGGTAAGTCAGCAACAGAAAAGTAGACTGCAACAAGTTTGTGGTTTTTTTTTTGCTGAGCCAAGAGGATTTACGATTTCAAATGAGAGTCAGCTTAAGACACCCTGGATTTTCTTTGCAAAACTTGTTTGTCTTGCAGATTTTTCCATCTTTTATATCACAAAGCACATCTGTATCTGAGTCACTACATTGTGATGTTGCATTTTTCCACAACTCAGATTCTAATAAGTTGGCCGATGTCTGCTTCACTGGATAATAAGCAAACCTCTGTGTCAAACTTTCAGCACTTCCTAATGCAACTTTTGTAGGTTCTATGTACTCAAACATGCTTTTGAATGTCTGTGCTCTTGAATATACTGACCTCAGTGGGCCCTGGTGAGAGTTGGAGAAGAGATCTGAATCCCCCAAACAGGCTTCAATTTTATCAATGGCATCATCTGTCAGACTCGGTTCCTCTCTCAACAGTGTATGCACTTTACTTAGTGTGTATTCCTGTCCCATTTCATGCACATTTTGCACTTCTTCAACAATTGTTTGTATGGTTGAAGCTGGAAGGAGGAGCTGGCCTTGCAACTCAAGATAGAACATGCACATATTTCTAAGAAACGTCTCCTTCACATTCTGAGGCAAGTCATTATTTGGTGCATCATTTGGGCAGTAAAGGAAGCCTTAATATATTAAACGATCTTTTGCAGCCTGTTACCGGACATGCCAGAGGTCTCCCCTCCACAAGACGTTCTTTTAAGTGGAATAATAGTTCTCTAACAGGCGTGCACACAGCGGAACAGCACAAGCAAAACTCGCAATAATGGCTGATGTACGGCCGTCAGAAAGAGCAGAGGGCGTGGCCGCATTGTGTTTGCGATAGAAATGACCCTTAAACGCTGATTATGTACAAAATGTCTGCCTGCACCCGGCGGATTCACATTTAAAAACACAACGGGGTTCATTTCTGTGGATTCTACAGTGCAGTATACATAACCTTCCACACTTGCAAAATGTCGGTTGCAAAAACGGCAGACAACCATTTTAGCCAGTGCTAAACTCTCCCATAACACCCGAAAGAACAGCTAGCATTGCCTCACCCACCTGACAAACACATTCATTCATTTTCTATACCGCTTATCCTCATTAGGTTCACGGGGATGCTGGAGCCTATCCCAGCTGACTTTGGGCGAGAGGCGGGGTACACCCTGGACTGGTCCCCAGTCTAACACATATTTGCAAAAAAGTTGTCTCTAAAAGGCAGTGCAGACTTACCACGCTACGCCAAATGATGGCTGATGAGGGCGGGCGCGCGCGCAGCAAATAAGGCGGCGTCAAACTAGGCTCGCGGACTACAAAAAACTCAACAATGACTGAAGCTTACTAAATGCAGATACACTGGTCCTCCAACGTTGCTCAGTGTTCATTTAAGCCAGGGTGTTTTGTTTGAACATTCCCCCTGAAGTCGTTGCTAAAACAATCCAAGTACTGCTCACCTTTCATAAAAGAATAACAGGCAACAGTGAAGTGACAGTCTTTCTTACAGCATTTTAGAAACCATGCATCTTTTTATTTAAGTCTACAGAATGGAATTGTAATTTGAACACAGTTTCATTTATACTGTATGGAATTGTGTTGCAAAAACAGTGTTTGTTTATAAATAACATCAATATGTCTTTTACACAGAGAAAGTATGTTCAAAAAACATCATTTTGATGTTGAATTTACAGTTACATTTAGTTTAACATGTTACTAGATTACACTGTAAATGTTTACCTGTAATTCAATTTACAGTATTTTAATGTTGTGATTTGACAGCATTTGACTGTTATTTTAACGGACATTTTTTACAGCGTGGATCTCGGCAGGGTCGGCTCGGAGCGGCCCATTCCCCACAGTGAACCCCAGAAAAGGAACAGCAGAGGATGGAAGAGAGAAACGAGGAGAGTCTAGGACTAGCCGCCTTCAGGCACGTGCACGTGACAGCAAAAATGTTATTTTTCTCATAGATTCTATGCTTAGAATTTTTGTTTGAATTCCGAAGTCTGTTTATTTGAGAATATTAATGTAGCCGCAACGGGGCACAAGCCAGTGTCTTATTGTGCCGGTCCCAAGCCCGGATAAATACAGAGGGTTGTGTCAGGAAGGGCATCCGACGTAAAACTTTGCCAAACCAGAACATGTGAATTATACAAATGACTTCCATACCGGATCGGACGTGGCCCGGGTTAACAACGCCCGCCACCGGTGCTGTTCACCGACAGGGTGCCGGTGGAAACTGGATTACTGTTGGCCGAAGAAGGAGAGGAGGAAGGTGTGTCCGTAGGAGGAGAGAGAAGAGGAATGCTAAGAGTCTAGAACTAAGAGTTGGGACTTTAAATGTGGGATCTATGACAGGAAAAGGTAGAGAATTAGTTGACATGATGCAGAGAAGGAAGGTAGACATATTGTGTGTCCAGGAGACCAGGTGGAACGGTAGCAAGGCTAGAAGCTTAGGAGCAGGTTCAAGCTGTTCTATCATGGTGTAGATAGAAAGAGAAATGGATTAGGGGTGATTTTGAAGGAGGAGTTTGCTAGCAACGTCCTGGAGGTAAAAAGAGTTTCAGAGTGATGAGCTTGAAGCTAGAAATTGAAGGTTTGATGTTCAAAGTTGTTAGTGGGTATGCTCCACAGGTAGGATGTGAGATGGAGGAGAAAGAGAAATTCTGGCCAGACCTGTATGAAGTTGTGCAGAACATCCCCAGAAGTGAGGGAGTTGTCATTGGTGCGGACTTCAATGGACATGTTGGTGCAGGAAACAGAGATGATGAGAAGGTGATGGGCAAGTTTGGTATCCAGGAGAGGAACGCTGAAGGACAGATGGTGGTCAACTTCGCAAAAAGGATGGGAATGGTTGTAGTGAATACTTTCTTCCAGAAGAGACAGGAACATAGAGTGACCTACAAAAGTGGAGGTAGGAGCACACAGGTAGACTACATCTTGTGTAGAAGGTGTAACCTGAAGGAGGTCAGTGACTGCAAAGCAGTGGTAGGTGAGAGTGTAGCCAGACAGCATAGGATGGTGGTGTGTAGGTTGACTCTAGTGGTGAGAAGGATGAAGAGGGTAAAGGCAGAGCAGAGGACAAAATGGTGGAAGCTGAAAAAGGAGGAGTGTTGCGTGACTATTAGGAAGGAGTTAAAAAAGGTTATGGGTGGCCAGGAAGTTCTTCCAGATGACTGGACAACTACAGCTACTGTGATCAGGGAGACCGGTAGGAGAGTACTTGGTGTGTCATCTGGAAGGAAAGTAGATAAGGAGACTTGGTGGTGGAATGAGGAGGTGTAGGAGTGTATACAAAGTAAGAGGTTAGCTAAGAAGAAGTGGGACACTGAGAGGACTGAAGAGAGTAGACAGGAGTACAGAGAGATGCAGGTGGAGGAGAAGCTTGAGGGGTGGAGGTTTGCCCTGGAAAGGAGAGGAATGAAGGTTAGCAGCAGCAAGACGGAGTACATGTGTGTAAATGAGAGGGACTCAAGTGGAAGAGTGAGGTTACAGGGAGAAGAGATAAAGAAGTGGAGGATTTTAAGTACTTAAGGTCAACAGTCCAGAGCAATGGAGAGTGTGGAAAAGAGGTGAAGAAGTGTGTGCAGGCTGGGATGGGTGGAGAAAAGTGTCGGGTGTGATAGAAGAGTTTCAGCTAAAATAAAAGGAAAGGTGTACAAAACTGTGGTGTGACCAGCGATGTTGTTTGGTTTAGAGACGGTGCCGCTGAGGAAAAGACAGGAGGCAGAGCTGGAGGTAGCAGAGATGAAGATGCGGAGGTTCTCTTTGGGTGTGACCAGGATGGACAGGATCAGGAATGAGCAAATCAGAGGGACAGCACATGTTAGAGGTTTTGGAGATAAAGTCAGAGAGGCCAGACTGAGATGGTTGGGACATGTCCAGAGGAGAGATAGTGAATATATTGGTAGAAGGATGCTGAGTTTTGAAGAGCAAAGAGGAGGTTTATGGATGTAGTGAAAGAGGACATGAAGGTAGTGTTGGCGCAAGAGAAGAGGATACAGAAGTTAGATGGAGGCAATTGATTCGCTGTGGCGACCCTGACGGGATAAGGTGAAAGGAAAAGAAGAAGATTTATTTGCGAATATTGGCAGATTTGTGTTTAATTTAATACATGCTGCTACTGGCGCACTTTACTTTTCCTGCTGGTTCTGTGCAATGGGAAATATGTTGGTGGATGTAATCTTCCAGTGATTAAAAGATAATGAAAGTAAATTAATCGGTTTCATGTTTATTTTAGTTTTGGATCATTACAAATACGCTTTGTTTTAGTAGTACACAGTAATTAAAAATAAATATTGCAGTATATATTAAAATAAGGCTTACACATTCATAAACCATTGATATATAAAAAAAGATGCATTGCTACTCGTTTTATAGAAATTCCCACTCCCTTTCATGAAAAAACAATCCCTTCATTTCATCTGCTTTGGCCTGAGAAAGGAGTCATGGGTCCACCCCAAATTTGTTGACGTGTAGCTGCAGTGTGTGCAAGCTACTACGTATTCAGTATCCTGTGGATGGGTCACCTTTGGAGTTGTTCCAAAGGTGTTGGAACAGTTAACATTGTTTTCAGCTTCCAACCATCATCATCTACCCACTTCAGTTGCTGGGAGGGCTAACATTTCTCCCTCACTCCATCTCTTTGCTCTTTCAAGGAAGACCAAATGGACCTGAACCTAATTGACTTGTTGTTTATAGGTGCTTCTTGGACATGTACACAGAAAAAGGCTCCAAGTCCCTGAGGAGATGTTCCAGAAGCATCAACTCTCAAGTGATGATCTCCCTTCTTAGTGAGCTTGTTGTCTTCAGGAACTTTTAGTCCCATGTAAGTATAGAACTGGACCTGAAAGGTTGTGGTGGCCCTATGTGCAGTGTAAAGTTCAGGGTAATGCTGTATGTTCAAATCAGGTTGATGACGTATGGTGGGTGGTGTAGTTCTACACCGCTATCATGTAAACAAACATAAACATGAAATATACAAACCCAAAGTGGTCTGGCTTCCACAATGAAGCGTTAGGGCTTTATTTGTGTCTACGTGCACATTGTCCAACACAGCCACAAACAAGACAAGTCCTCACGCTCCATTTATGCATCTGTAAATAAAGAATAAATACACTTTCAGTCGGAGCTGCTGGCATTCACTCCCAACAAACCAATTGGAGTGGATTGAAGTGGATTGACCTTCATTGCACTCCTTTACTGCTTCCTCCGTGTCTTGTTAAGAGCTGCCTCTTCTGGGGTGGAGTTGCTCTTGATCAGCCAATCTGCAGCACTGTACGCGGAGGATAATGACTCCATTTGTTCATTTGTTGATATTATGGCATATTAACAGCCATAAAATGCTAAAATGATATTTTATTGAAGTCAATTATTCTTCCTGTCTTATTTCTTTGTTTTGAATCATACGCACTGTGACTGTGTTAGTACGTTTAACACAAATGTAAACAATCATTTTGTGCTATTTTTCACACTAAATGAATTCAGTGTGAATTATTGTTAAATTTTAAAAAAAAAACAGTTTGGCCTTCTTTGCTTTTTTTGTAGTATAGAATACACATTTTTCTTATACATACAGTGGTGTGAAAAACTATTTGCCCCCCTCCTCATGTTTGTCACACTTAAAAGTTTCTGCTCATAAAAAATAGTTAACTATTAGTCAAAGATCTACACAAAATGATGACTGCCAAGAATTTTGGGAAAATATCTCGTGGACTGACGAGACAAAAGTTGAACTTTTTGGAAGGTGCGTGTCCCGTTACATCTGGCGTGAAAATAACACAATATTTCATAGCAACAGTAAAATATGGTGGTGGTAGTGTGATGGTCTGGGCTTGTTTTGCAGCTTCAGGACCTGGAAGGCTTGCTGTGATAGATGGAAGCAGGAATTCTACTGTCTAGCAANGCTTCAGGACCTGGAAGGCTTGCTGGGATAGATGGAAGCATGAATTCTACTGTCTAGCAAAAAATCCTGAAGGAGAATGTCCGGCCATCTGTTGGTCAACTCAAGCTAAAGCCATCTTGGGTGCTGCAGCAGGACAATGACCCAAAACACACCAGCAAATCCACCTCTGAATGGCTGAAGAAAAACAAAATGAAGACTTTGGAGTGGCCTAGTCAAAGTCCTGACCTGAATCCCATTGAGATGCTGTGGCATGACCTTAAGAAGGCGCTTCATGCTAGAAAAGCCTCAAATAAAGCTGAATGACAACAATTGTGCAAAGATGAGTGGGCCAAAATTCCTCCAGAGCGTGTAAAAGACTTGTTGCAAGTTATGGCAAACGTTTGATTGCAGTTATTGCTGCTAAGGGTGCCCAACCCGTTATTAGGTGCAGGGGCAATTACTTTTTCACACAGGGCTATGTGGATTTGGATTTTTTTCTCCCTAAATAATAAAAGCATTGATTTAAAAACTGCATTTTGTGTTTACTTGTGTTATCTTTGACTAATATTAAATGTGTTTGATGATCAGAAACCTTTTGTGTGACAAACATGCAAAAGAATAAAAAGTCAGGAAGGGGGCAAACTGTTTTTCACACCTCTATATATGATTATTTGGTTTTCAGATGGAATGGAATTCAAAGTAAATATTAGTAAAAAGCAATGATACAAATTGAACTATCTCGTTTTATTCATTCCATGCCGAAAAAGACTTGAAATAACTAATACTGTACTTTCCAATATTATCAAAGTAAACGGACCGAACCGAACCGAACCTTCCAAAGAATAGGTCGTGTAAAAAAACCAAGACAAGCGTTTAATTTTGAAAGTAAAAGGCGGAAACACCGCTCCCACATGCAGCGCTTGACGCTGGTGTCGAACTCCAGGAGGGAAAGGGGCGGGGGGCTTTCTTGCCCGCCCAAACTTCCTGCAGTTTGCTTCCCACGACAGATCTGATCAGTCCCATGCAGCGTGGCGTCCCGGGACAAGTCAGAAGGTAAGACAGCTTCTCCGGTATCGATTAGGCTGATAACGAATTGGGAGCTGCACTGGAGCGTGTGGGTCCCAACCAGTAGCTGCTTGTGTTGGTTGGTACCTCAGTGTTGATGTCATACAGGAGCTTTTAAAACGGTCTCATTTTCTTCATTTCTGCAATGTTGCCCACTGGTAGCACTTTCATGACATTCTTCTCTTTCTCTGAACTTTTTGTCTTCACAACCACCCCTGCTGGCTGTACTGTTTATTTGGCAAAAACCCAATCGTTTATCAATACTGGTTAATACGGCATCAGAACCCTAACTGGTTACCATCCATCCATCCATTTTCTTCCGCTTATCCGAGGTCGGGTCGCGGGGGCAGCAACCTAAGCAGGGAAGCCCAGAGGTCCCTCTCTCCGGTCACTTCGTCCAGCTCTTCCCAGCGGATGCCGAGGCGTTTCCAGGCCAGCTGAGAGACATAGTCTCTCCAACGTGTCCTGGGTCTTCCCCAAGGCCTCCTACCGGTTGGACGTGCCCTGAACACCTCCCCTGGAAGGCGTTCGGGAGGCATCCTAACCAGATGCCCGAGCCACCTCATCTGGCTCCTCTCAATGCGGAGGAGCAGCGGTTCTACTCCGAGTCTCTCCCGGATGACAGTGCTTCTCACCCTATCTCTAAGGGAGAGCCCAGCCACCCTGCGGAGAAAACTTATTTTAGCCGCTTGTACCCGCCATCTTGTCCTTTCGGTCACTACCCAAAGCCCAAGACCATAGGTGAGGGTAGGAACAAAGATCGACTGGTAAATTGAGAGCTTTGCCTTTCGGCTCAGCTCTCTCTTCACCACGACAGACAGGCAGAGTCCGCATCACTGCAGACGCTGCACCAATCCGCCTGTCCATCTCGCGTTCCATCCTTCCGTCCCTCGTGAACAAGACCCCGAGGTATTTAAACTCCTCCACTTGAGGCAGGACCCCATCACCGACCCGGAGACGGCACTCCCCCCTCTTCCGGGCGAGAACCATGGACTCGGACTTGCTGATTCTCATCCCAGCCGCTTCACACTCAGCCAACCGATCCAGTGAGACTCCCCGTGCACTGCTTTCAGGTTGAAAGACTTGTCGGTGGGGTTGAGGAGGTCTTCAAAGTATTCCTTCCACCGGTCCACAACATCTCGAGTCGAGGTCAGCAGCACACAACCACAAAGTCAATCATCGAACTGCGGCCCAGGGTGTCCTGGTGCCAAGTGCACATGTGGGACACCCTTATGCTTGAACATGGTGTTCGTTATAGACAATCCGGGACGAGCACAAAGGTCCAACAACAAGACACCGCTCAGGTTAAGATCAGGGGAGCCGTTCCTCCCAATCACACCTCTCCTGGTCTCACTGTCGCTGCCAACATGAGCGTTGAAGTCACCCAGCAGAACAAGGGAATCCCCCGAGGGAGCACTCTCTAGTACTTCCTCTAAGGACTTCAAAAAAGGGCTGGTATTCTGAACTGCTGTTTGGCGCATAAGCACAAACAACAGTCAGGACCCGTCCCCCCACCCGAATGCGTAGGGAAACTACCCTCTCGCTTACCGGGTTAAAATCCAACGTGCAGGCTTGGAGCCGGGGGGCAACAAGAATTGCTACCCCTGCCCCACATTGCCCAACAGGCATGCCACCATTGCCCTACAGACAATGTTGCCTGTCATTGCCGGCAACACCAGAGTGGAATAAAGTTCAGTCCCTCTCGAGAGGACTGGTTCCAGAGCCCTAGAGATATAGCCCGGCTATATCTAGCCGGATTTTCTCCACCTCACGCACCAGCTCAGGCTCCTTCCCCGCCAGAGAGGTGACATTCCACGTACCGACAACTAGCTTCTGTAGCCGAGGATCGGACCGCCAAGGCCTCCGGCCGCCACCCAGCTCACTTAGCACCCAACCCTTTGGCCCCTCTTACGAGTGGTAAGCTCATGGGACGGGGGACCCACGTTACATTTTCGGGCTGTGCCCGGCCGGGCCCCATGGGTGCAGGCCCGGCCACCAGACGCTCGCCATCGTGCCCCACCTCCAGGCCTGGCTCCAGGGGGGGACCCCGGTGACCCGCGTCTGGGCGAGGGAAAACAAAGTACAATGTTTTTAATCATCATTAGGGTCTTTTGAGCCACTCTCTGTCTGGTCCCTCCCCTAGGAACTGTTTGTCATGGGTTACCCTACCAGGGGCATGACAGCCCCCGACAACTTAGCTCCTAGGATCATTGGGACACGCAAACTCCTCCACCACGATAAGGTGTTGGCTCAGGGGAGGAGATTGTTTATCAATACTGGTTAATACAGCATCGGAAGCCATGACTGGTGTTACGGGTGTGGATGATGCAGACGCAGCATTGGAGGAAGGCCTCCATCATCAGCTAGCTGGCTGAGCCGCGTAGACCCGCTCACCGCTTCGGAAGGTTCACTAGAGGCCACAGGATGGAAGGATTGACGGCCGGACTGACAGCCAGACCGGGCGTGTCCAAAGTGTGGTACGGGTGCCGTTTGCGGCCCGTTGTAAAAGTCCAATGAGACAAAAAGCCATAGTTGTGGGAGAATAAGGTAATGAAAAACAATGTTTTTTTAGCAGCACAAATTGCAAAAATGTTTGTTTTACGCTGGGATTTTAATGAATGAAAATTGTCATTTTTGGTTGAGCAAAAAATGAGATGAGAATAAAGTCATAATTACATGAAGAAAATCATTCATATCAAAACAATAAGAAACAAAATTTGGAAAGTTTGCATGGGAAAAAAAGGGGAATAAAGTCCAAACATTATGAAAGAAAATGTACAAAGAAAGTTGGAATGGTTGGAAAATTGAAAGAAACAACAAACAAAGAACAAAGAACAAAAGTGCTAAAAGGAGGAATAATGTCTGAAATATTAAAGATTGCAGGTAAAAAGCTGCACCATTATGAGAAACAAATAAAGCTGCGGTTTTTGAAAAATTCAGTTGTGGAAAAAGGTCTCACATTGTGGGAATAAAGTGATGATATTACGGTTACAAAAGTATTTTAAGTAGTATTTTTTCCGGGAGAAAGTGGAAATATTTGTGAAAAAAAAGAGAAGTTGATACTAATAGTAGGCTTTTGCACGTGCTAAACATATCCTGTATAGCATATCTACCCGCATGGCTTTACTAAATAATTTTCTCACCATGCGGCCCTCGGCAGAACGTTTGGACCCCCCTGGCAGAACCGATTCCTGGATGAGTGGAAGAAAGAAAAAGAAGTGTTAGTTGCATCGCAGTGTGATTACTGACATAAGTGTGATCTGTTTACATACAGTAAGTAAGAGGGGGAAGGGTGTGACCCAACAGAACCACATCTAAGACTGCGTCTGTTTTGGTGACCTGGGGATTGTGTTGGGCCATCCGCACAAACACTGCAGGCTTCTTCATCCTCGTGTGATCGAACGTTTGCTGTTGTTTGCTGCGTGCTGCGTTCAAGGACCTCGAACAACCTGTGGAATGAACCAATGGCTTGGTGGTTCTTGAGTAGTAGCTAGGTTGTCGCGGGTCGGGGATGACGACACCATGACCAACCGAGTGGACAGAAGTCAGAGACAACAAAAACATTTGTTTTGCGCGCGTGAAATAAGGATGCTTACAGTGGTGTGAAAAACTATTTGCCCCCTTCCTCATGTTTGTCACACTTAAATGTTTGTGCTCATAAAAAATAGTTAACTATTAGTCAAAGATAACATAATTGAACACAAAATGATGACTGCCACGACTTTTGGGAAAAGATCTCGTGGTTGAGACAAAAGTTGAACTTTTTGGAAGGTGCGTGTCCCGTTCCATCTGGCGTAAAAGTAACACAGCATTTCATAAAAAGAACATCATAGCAACAGTAAAATATGGTGGTGGTAGTGTGATGGTCTGGGCTTGTTTTGCTGCTTCAGGACCTGGAAGGCTTGCTGTGATAGATGGAAGCATGAATTCTACTGTCTAGCAAAAAATCCTGAAGGAGAATGTCTGGCCATCTGTTGGTCAACTCAAGCTAAAGCCATCTTGGGTGCTGCAGCAGGACAATGACCCAAAACACACCAGCAAATCCACCTCTGAATGGCTGAAGAAAAACAAAATGAAGACTTTGGAGGGGCCTAGTCAAAGTCCTGACCTGAATCCCATTGAGATGCTGTGGCATGACCTTAAGAAGGCGCTTCATGCTAGAAAAGCCTCAAATAAAGCTGAATGACAACAATTGTGCAAAGATGAGTGGGCCAAAATTCCTCCAGAGCGTGTAAAAGACTTGTTGCAAATTATGGCAAACGTTTGATTGCAGTTATTGCTGCTAAGGGTGCCCAACCCGTTATTAGGTGCAGGGGCAATTACTTTTTCACACAGGGTTTGGATTTTTTTATCCTTAAATAATAAAAACATTCATTTAAAAAATGCATTTTGTGTTTACTTGTGTTATCTTTGACTAATATTAAAATGTGTTGGATGATCAGGAACATTTTGTGTGACAAACATGCAAAAGAATAACAAGTCAGGAAGGGGGCAAATAGTTTTTCACACCACTGTACGTTACCCTAATCTAAACACGCATTGTGTCACACAAGTTCACGTACCTGACATCTGTTTTCTTTTTTCGCAATTCCCTTTTTTACCGTTTACACTCATTTTACCAGCAAAGTTGCCAAACCCCGTACTCGTACATTTTTTTGCATTACATTTGCGCACAATGAAAATGTTGCTTACCAAGAATAGCAAACATACGGTAACCAAAAGGCTGTGACTGGCCAAGTTCTAGCGGCAGGACTCATGCAGAAGTTCCTAACAACATTGTGGCGTCTTCGTGCAAGCGTACTTTGAGGTTTGACTTACTGCAGCGGCGCCTCAAATAGATGCTGTGCAAGTTTAGAGTTACTCTGCTGCAGCACAGACCCACATTCACGCTGCTTTCCTCTCGTCTGGTGACCCAAATGCAAGTCACTTTATCTGCCTGCTCATGCAAGCCGCTTATTGCCATGTTTTCAACCGCCCTGCATTGCCGTCGCATGAGGTGATTAAGGCCGAATTTCGGTGCAGTTTGGATGGCATGCTTGGCAGAACCGGAACACCGCTGTTCCCAAACATAACAGTTATATAACAAACTATGATAACAGATATAACAGTTAAAAAAAAGTGTTGTCAGTGTAATTCTTTTCACAGTAATGGTTCCGGAGTTAAAAGGACTTGCAGTGCAACGCTTCATTCGAATGGGAAAAACAGAAGTCTGTAAATATTTACCAGCAGAACACGGGGCAGCGAGTGGTAGAGGATGTGGTTCCTTGGGGGTCCAAACATGGAGATTCCAAAATGAGAGCAAACGTCACTAAATGTTCTAGCAGCTTCATGAAATCCCCCGAATATGAACTTGACATAAGATGAACCTCAGGATCTGTGCTGGGTAATGGACACCCTGTAAATGTTTCACCTCGTCATGCTCATTTGACCAAGAATATGAATTTTTCTCTTACATTCAAAACAGATGCAGTTCCCAATTCACACTCAGCCTTTCGACACTGCAATCTATTTCCTCCTTTGGCAGTCTAATTTGTGTTTATTTAGAACCAACGTCTTCTTGGTTGTTTGGAGAACTTTCCTAAGGACATTTGCCGTGAGGAACAAATGGCAGCCTCACAATGTGGATTGATGCTGTTCCAAGATCTTATCAATGGATTCTTGTCAACAAGTCCAGAGAAAGTCATGTAATATATATTTATATAGTGGTGTGAAAAACTATTTGCCCCCTTCCTGGCTTTTTATTCTGTTGCATGTTTGTCACACAAAATGTTTGTGATCATCAAACACATTTTAATATTAGTCAAAGATAACACAAGTAAACACAAAATGCAGTTTTAAAATGAATGTTTTTATTATTTAGGGAGAAAAAAATCCAAAGCCACATAGCCCTGTGTGAAAAAGTAATTGCCCCTGCACCTAATAACTGGTTGGGCACCCTTAGCAGCAATAACTGCAATCAAACGTTTGCCATAACTTGCAACAAGTCTTTTACACGCTCTGGAGGAATTTTGGCCCACTCATCTTTGCACAATTGTTGTCATTCAGCTTTATTTGAGGCTTTTCTAGCATGAAGCGCTTTCTTAAGGTCATGCCACAGCATCTCCATGGGATTCAGGTCAGGACTTTGACTAGTCCACTCCTAAGTCTTCATTTTGTTTTTCTTCAGCCATTCAGAGGTGGATTTGCTGGTGTGTTTTGGGTCATTGTCCTGCTGCAGCACCCAAGATGGCTTTAGCTTGAGTTGACCAACAGATGGCCGGACATCCCACAGGGCCATGTAGATTTGGAGTTTTTTCCTTCCCTTAATAACGAAAACCTTCATTTAAAAATTGCATTTTGTGTTCAATTATGTTATCTTTGACTAATAGTTAACTATTTTTTATTAGCAGAAACATTTAAGTGTGACAAACATGCAAAAGAATAACAAGCCAGGAAGGGGGCAAATACTTTCTCACACCACTGTATATGACGTGTCCGACGTCTTGACTGGACTGAACATGTTTCAACTGGGCTAACATCACTTGTACTGGACTAAGGGTAAGACACGTTGTTGTTGGGATGAATTTGGAGGTTCAAACAGCGGTCCGGCACTTAAGTGTATTGGAAGAGCATGGAAATAAACTGCGGCGCTCATGTTCATGGGAATGCTGGAGTGTGTCACCTGATACATGAGGCTGACAGACGTGTTTGTAAGATTATTTGGACACGCTTCGTGATGCATTGTGGCTATGATTGTTTTCAGAGTTGCTGTGGGCCTTTTCCAAGGTAATGTCTTAGTCACGGTCAGACAATAGTATGCAGGTTTGTTTGTGTCCCAAAAGAGACATTCAGTCTGCTGCTGCGTCCACTACAGGCTAAAAATACTCTGGAATGAGCCATTCATCTACCGCTCACAAGACACGGCAACCAGTCTTTTGTAACTCTCACGCCACATTTGCTGACTTTTTTTTTCTTCCCCACTTTCAGTTGAACCAAACTTCTGTGGTCCCATCACCAAAAAGATCCCGTTCCAAACAGAGCGCTTCCTTGTCGGGAAAACCACACCGTGGCTGCTTTTAGGAACACATACATGCAGCATATCACTCGTGAAACTTAGAGAGTACATTGTCTGGTGGAGCTCCAGCAGGACATAGGCTGATCACGTGTTTGTCCAAGGAAGTTATTTGGTGTTTTTCATTGATTTGAATTTGTTAAAGGGGTGTTTTTAGTGGCTTTAAGGAGCACAGGCGTAATAATGAAGGATTTCATTGTTGTGATTGTGGACTTGGGCCGCACGGTGGATGAATGGGTAGCATGTCGGCCTCACAGTCAGGAGGTTCTGGGTTCGAATCTCCGTTGGGCATCTCTGTGTGGAGTTTGCGCGTTCTACCCGTGCGTGCGTGGGTTTTCTTCGAGTACTCCGGTTTCCTAACATGCATGTTAGGTTAATTGGTGACTCTATTAAGTCTACTCAATCGCAGGTGAATCGCCCTGCGATTGACTGGCGACCAGTCCAGGGTGTACCCCGACTCCCGCCCAAAGCCAGCTGGGATAGGCTCCAGCATACCCGCGACCCTAATGAGGATAAGCGGCATAGAAAATGAATGAATGAATGCTTGTGGAATTGGTTGTGGATGAAATGGTGGCTGCGACGAGCAGGGGTCTCAATCAGTTTGCTGGCTAAGGAAAAAAAACATTAGGTTAAGTTAAAGTTAAACAACACCTTTCTATACCAAAAGTAGGAACATAATTATAATTTATAAAGAAGGAAATTGGCTTTCCGGGCCTAATTAACTGTGATAAATTTGGATATCTGCTGGTAGGGATCCAGTATGTTTATTTTAGGGATGATCACTAAACACAAGTGCAGCTTTTTCAATTTGAGGCTTGCTTACAAGGCAAAAATGACTGGTGTCCATTGGCTCATAATGGAAAGTTATGACGCTTGTGGAAAAGCTTCCCTGCCCTATGAAGTCATTTCATAAAGCTCAACTACTGCTATGTCAAAAACTCCAAAAGCAAACACTTGCTTGCCTTTTTATAAGCCGCTTTCCATTTTCCTTTTAGTACCGTAACAAAATCCAGCATTTCCAGTCAACATGGACATGACCGTATAGCACGATGGCACAAGTTGGAGATCTCCTCACAAACCTCACTCTTCCCAAAATGCTTCATAGGGCTCTAATTTTGTAGACTAGGTGCAGGCGCCACCTCCGCTACGCCTCGCCAATGGGGTGTTATTTAGACGCATTTTGCCATTTTGTGCCAAGCGCAGCCTGGCGTAAATACGCCTCCAAGTTGCAAAGAGGGAGGAGAAAAGGCGGGACTGGGTTCAACACAGCCGGGTCAAATCTTGACCAATTAAATGAGCTCCTCTCCTCACCTTTAAATGTGTTGCTGGCGAAGCGCATTGCAAGTTTGGTTGAATACGGATGAAGATGGCGGAAAACGGCCAAACTTCTCCCAGACAGACACTGGGAAAGTGATGTTTTGGTCCGAGAGGTCCAAGCTCGTAGCGGCCGAATATATGGTCACGTGAGCAGACCTTCACGGGCTGATGATGCAAAAGCGGCCTGGGAGAGATTATAGGTATCGTAAATCAGGTTTGCCCTGATGTACTGTGACCTGTTGCCCCATGTAAAAAAAGGGTTCAATGATGTCAGAGGAAGAGCAAAACAAAAACTATCAGAGCACCGGAGGCACACGGTGGCCGCCGGTAAGGTAAGCATTTTTTCCCACTAATAAGGACACTCGTATTTAGTAAGCTATATTTGTAATATGAATATGTAATATAATATGTATATGTAATATAAATGAATAAAGACTATGCATAACAGGGATGAAATCAGAAGCAACTGTGCGTAAAAGACGCATTGCCAAGCTGGTGGTCTGGCCGTTGTCATTTGTGTTTGCATTGGATATGAACTTGTATCACCCAATTCTTTATCATCATTTTTACACAATCAAAGATGTCAATACATTTGATTAACCGTTTATTTACAATTAACCACATCCATATCAGATCCTCTGGAAACTGATGGTGATGAGGAGGAGGAGGAGGGTGTCGATAGGGACAGATGAGGTGGTGGCCAGAAGGAGATGGCTTGACAGAGGCAGACGGGACAGTCACTGTAGATGAAAATGTATGTGCTGATTCATTGTGTAAAACGGCGTGTGGGTTTTTGGTGACGTGTGCGCCAGTCTGCCAAATTACCATTAGACCGGTAGCGCTTCGCCTTGCGCCAATAGTAGACCAGGTTGGAGGTGGCGAGCTCTCGGCGCACCTTTGGCGAAGCCTTTAGGCACGAAACTGTCACTACTCCAGGCTGAATCAGTCGGCACCTCCCCCTGCTGTGGCGCCACACCCATCGCGGCACGCCTCGGTCTACCTTATGACCGAATTGGCTGTACATTATGTTACCCCGGACGAAATTACCAAATTACGAAATTATAGCCCACACCGTTGAAATCCATCTGCTTTGAACTGAATACACCCAATAATGCTAACACAAAGCTGTTGTTGTGGTAGCTGCTGGTACGACCTGTTTTCTTTGTGTTGTGATTAAGGGATATGTAGTCATCCATGCCATCCAACTGCATATGTAGGATATTCACTTATTTCCTTTACACAGTTAGACCACATGGGGAAAACGGTGCTCTTATTTTGAAGGCCGGTGTGTCAAAAATGTATTTTTGCAGTTCAGACAGTTTAATGATCCATTAATAATAATTAATAATTATAACAAATAAAAATCATAATAATCCATCCATTGGATTATTCCAAATGTTTCACAAAGCTGAATATTGACTGCATGTAAACGTAGTCAATGACAGCATTTTATTCACTTTATGTTAATTTTACAGTACATTCCGTTTTTATTGTCCAATTCTGCAATTCTGTTAACATGGAAATCGGAGAACCTTACACTCACTAACTGCCCCGCTTCCACGTACTGGGACAAAGAGGCTGAATGTCTAAGACAATGTGTCACCTTCTCCATTCACCAACAGGAACCGGCNGTTCTCAGTCGGAAACGGGTGGACTGTACCCTCCGGGTTGGGAGTGAGGTCTTGCCTCAGGTGGAGGAGTTCAAGTATCTCGGGTTCTTGTTCACGAGTGAGGGAAGGTTGGAGCGTGAGATCGACAGACGGATCGGTGCAGCATCTGCAGTAATGCGGTCGCTGTACCGGACCGTCGTGGTGAAGAGAGAGCTGAGCCGGAAGGCAAAGCTCTCTGTTTACCGATCGATCTACGTTCCCACCCTCACCTATGGTCATGAGTTATGGGTCATGACCGAAAGAATGAGATCGCGGATACAAGCGGCGGAAATGAGTTTCCTTCGTAGGGTGGCTGGACTCACCCTAAGAGATAGGGTGAGGAGCTCGGCCATCCGGGAGGAGCTCAGAGTAGAGCCGCTGCTCCTTCACATCGAGAGGAGCCAGTTGAGGTGGCTCGGGCATCTAGTCCGGATGCCTCCCGGGCGCCTCCCTGGTGAGGTGTTCTGGGCATGCCCAGTCTGGAGAAGGCCCCGGGGAAGACCTAGGACACGCTGGAGGGACTATGTCTCACAGCTGGCCTGGGAACGCTTTGGTGTCCTCCCGGTGGACCTGGAAGAGGTCTTCGGGAACCGGGAAGTCTGGACTTCCCTACTGAGACTTCTGCCCCCGCGACCTGGACCCGGATAAGCGGAGGTAAATGGAATGGAATGGAATGGAAACTGAATTGTTTTTCCCCAACTTGGACGTCTCCTCTGACAGAGGTGTGTGCTTGAGATGCCTACACACTGAACGTGTACTGCCTTGCCATTACGCCGACTGCATCCATCAAACCCATGCTGAACTGCTACCATTTTCACCAGGGAAGGAAATGCCATGATTGGAGTGGTTTGTCGTCAGAAGATGTTACAGACATCTGGTCCTTTTCCTTACAGCTAACATGCAAACATCTGGTGGCAAACAAAAGTCTTTTAAACAGCAATCTGGGTCAACACAAGCTGGTTGACTTTTGCTATTTGTTTGCTAGAAAACACAAAGAGCACAAGCGAGGAGAGGAAATGGAAGAATTAGTGGTACACCCTGGAAAAAAAGCGTTTCCAACGTTGGCACTTAAGAAAGGAGTCTGTGGAAGCGTGAAAGCGGGGTGGGTTTGCTCCAAAATGCAATGTGACGTCACCGGTGGGACCCGGCTAGTCGGGGAAAACCCGATTTTATGAGACCTGCTTTGTTTCAGAGAGGTTTCTAAGAGCTCCAGCGTGGGGTGTGTTAAACTGTCTGGCTGAAATTTTGCTGCTGCTGGGAAGCTGTTTTGACTTTTTTTTTATATGAAAAGCTGTGCTGGCGCCTTTGTTCCTAAAAGAACACACAAAAGGTTGCTGGAAATAATCCATGTCTTGTCAGCTTTTGGTTTCTGTGGTAATGCATTTCTTGAATGTTGCAACCAGATGAAAAACCACAAAGCTGCTTTCCCCAAACACAGAGCTGCCCCTGCAACCTTGCTCTGCATTCTCACTCGAATGCTTTCCTCATCTTGTTTGGACAGCTAATGTCCAGTCCATGCTGACAAATGGCTCGTTAGAAGCTGGTTAGCTATTGCTTTTTTCAGCCCAAACACTGACTGGTTCTGTGCAGCAAGCATGGTTTCAGTTCCCACTCAGTGACTGGTATGTATGAATGGTTGTCCCGGTTGTGCTCAGTCTTTTGCCCATAGTCAGCTGGGATAGGCTCCAACTATCCAATACAATACACACAATAAATCTGGGCTGCTTACCCTTCTCAACCTCCTTCTGTTAATATAAATAAATATCTATTTACTATATTTGTACATTCTCTATTACCAGGGTGCACACACTTTTTTAGCATGCAAGTTACAAGTCGGCATGATCTACAGTATGTCTTACTATATAACATATATATCTGATCTACACTTGGAAGCTACTATACTAAATACTAATGATTAGTATTTGGTATTCACAGTCAGGGACCAATAGGAAGTGGTTTGGTGATGCTGTCAGGACGGGAAAAAAGTGCTTCAACTGTGAATTCAATAGAGGGTCCCTTCACGCGACATTTTCCAGCAGGAAGATGCTTTGACAAGATGTGGTGTTGTGTAACGGCACAGTTTGTACGCACACTACTGTATAGGCATCCATCCATTCCTTTTCTACACCGCTTAATGCTTATTAGGGTTGTAGGTCGTAGAGGGTATGCTGGAGCCTATCCCAGCTAATTGGCGGGGTACACCATGGACTGGTTGCCAGTCAGTCGCAGGGCACTATTGTATTACAATTAATAAGTGTGACAGGTATAATATAAGTTTAAGCATTTTGAGGTTTTTTGGAGGTGCCCATTGTTTGACGGGTCTTGCCACCTAACTAAAAGCAGGGAAAAGCATGCGTATCTGACTGCCCAGCCGGTTCTCAAACACTCACCAAGCACAGGACGGCTTTATTAGCTGGATCGCGTGACATTATGACCCTGGCCACAGCCGGGAGAGAGTGAACACAGGCCTGCTGCTGTGAAGACAAACAAGGGAG
Source organism: Oostethus manadensis (assembly GCA_024372805.1). Classification (NCBI taxonomy): domain Eukaryota; kingdom Metazoa; phylum Chordata; class Actinopteri; order Syngnathiformes; family Syngnathidae; genus Oostethus; species Oostethus manadensis. The sequence goes on along the minus strand of QODF01000109.1, from coordinate 1,925,204 downwards.
GTCTCACACAACATGGAGAGCACAGCATAGAGCGTCGTTGTACTCGCTCAATGTGCTGGATTGTGTTTTGTAGACAATCTGGAAGGATGAGGGAGGGCCTGCATGTGACGTCATCCTGACTGTGGTAAAAGCAAAACGTCATTTTAGAGTGGGATGTACGGTATGTGGAAGCAGGAAGTAGCTCCTTGTAGGGGAAATCATGTTTATTTGCTGCCCATACGGGAGTTTTCATATGTGTTGGAGCGTCATGTGACCTCGGTGCTGCTTTTTCAAGACGGTGTGTGCTGTGGTCACTCTGGTTCTGTTTGTTCTGTTCTTGTGTTTGCCTGCTCTGCTGTGTTTTCCTGCTGCCTTCAGGAAGCAGCTTTCAGGACGGCCTGATGGGCTTCCTGTCCCCTCCTCCTCCCACCACAAACACTCCACTTCCAACCCAGACTCCGACAGGGAGACAATAGCAGGTCTCCTGCAGGGGCATGGATGGGTGGGTGGGAGTGAACGAGGGGATTTATTAGGGGAAAAGTGGGCTTCCTTTCAGGAAACTGCAGCTTCCTCTCCGAGCAGTGAGAGGCCCTCCGCTGTGGTGTCTCCGTGTCTAAATGCATTCACCTGGAGAGGGTTTCAGAGCCTCAGTTCTACAGGAGACTAAAATTGGGGTGTAGAAGGGTAGGTATGAATGATGACATTTGTACTGCAATGCTTTTTTCTTCTTCACGAGCAAATTAGACCATGAATGGATGTCTGGTGTTTGTAAGCAGGCATGACTGATGGTCTAGTAGTTGACTTACAGGCAGCAGTCAGTGACTGCGTGAAGTTTTATGTGCCATGTGGTGGACTTGATGGATTTATTGGCGAGCGGGGTGTAGTCTGCCCTTCTCCTGAAGTCAGCTGGGATAGACTCCACTTCCTTGTGACCCAGAACAATATCAACTGTGGAAAATGGATGGATTCCTCATGTAAAACATCTAGGTCAGGGTTGTCCAAAGTGCAGCCCAGGCGCCATTTATGGCCCGTGGCTGTTTATTTTTTAATTTTATTGGCCCACAGCACAAGTCTAAAAATATAATTTAACTTGAAAACAAAGAAAAATACAACAGCAGCAGTAATTGTACAAGAATAACGTTTTAAGAGAAACTAATTTAATAAGAAAAAGTATGAACAACGTCATATTATTATGTGGAAAAATCTTGTCATTTTAGAAGCATAATGTTGACATATTAAAGTAAGACATTTTTAAAAAGTTGTATATATTGACAAACAAAGCAAAATAAAGTTGTAATTTTTGGAAAATTAGGTTGCGGAATAAGTTATAATGTTGCAAGAATAAACTTTANTATATATATATATATATATATATAAATACACTAAAATAAAGTCATAATATTACAACAAGCTAATTTACAAGAAGAACAGCAGAATGGAAAAATTAGCTTTTATTTTACAGAATAAGGTCAAAATATTAAAGCCGCATTGTAACAAAAAAACAAGTGGCAATTTTACGGGACTCAACTCCTAGAATTATGAGAAAGACATTTTAGTACGATAGACTTGAACTCAAAATTAGCTTGGTGGAAGTTACAATATAAATGGAATAAAGTCCAATTAGTTACTAATATTATGTAAGAAGACAGTTGAAGTATTTGGAGAAAAAAAACCAGCAGCTAAATTTGGAAAAGAAGAGAAAAGGCCAAAGTTCATTCTAATGACACTTATTGCATCATAAAGCTGAGAGGCACTTTTTGTCTTATTTTGGGTCTGCTGACCAATGTAGACAATTTTTGTGTGTGGAAGGTCAGGCAGTCACAGATTAGGCCGTGGAGAGAAGAGAATGCAACTTCGCTTTACAATTTGCAGCCTGTCATGAAATCAGACAGCAGAATAACAACACTGAGGAAAAAAGAAAATAGAAGGAAACTTATAGGTGCAAAATAGACAAAGTGAAAATGGGGAAGTGGGAAAAAAGTCTATCTTGCAGCTCATGTCTTTAGATCACGGGTCTCAGTTTACCTGGTGGCCGCATGAGGCGGCCCAGCCTCAGCCTCGGCGCACATGCATGCGTGCACAACCTGGTGTAAACAAGTTTGTAAATTTCCTCGGGTACATCCCTTCTTTGGTCAGTTTGTATGGAATATACTGTACTGTTAACTGTATAATAACTGTTTTCTGTATGAAACTATTACTGTAATAAAACAATCAATCAATCAACAAATACATAAACAAATGAAGGACTAATCACTATTTAAATCAGAAATACATTTCAGTTTTCAGTTACATTTTACAGTTTAACCACAGTCAATGAGTTTTTCAGAAAATGGCTTCTCTTGCTACTGGCAGCACTTCCTCTCACATAGCTGAGCCACATTTGTTTAGAAAAAGACATGTTTAGGTCTGTGGAATATACAGTGTTTTAATTCACCTGGCGTGTCGTTTAGCTGGTGCACGGAGAACGGTGCAGCCCTATAAATGGCCCTGACATCAATTTCACTCCCACACCCTTGGCGTGGGCTACGCCGCGAGATTTTTAAAAAAGAAAGGAATCCATCTATCTGAACCAGACCCTTGCGAGGGTACACCACAACCAGACCCAGAATGAACTCGGCGTGCGTCGCAACCACCATCTACTGCCATGCCATCCAAGCGCCTTTTATTCCATTTAACATGGGAGCGGATGGGGACCACGACACATGGCGCGCTTAGCCCAACCCCACCCCCGAAAGCCCACCCCCACACAGATCCGACTGGACTCAAACGGCAAACCACACCAACGATTTCCCCGTGCTTCTGTTATTTCGCCGGGCACACATCACATTAATTTATTCGGAGAGAAAGATCACCTATACATGTCGAGAAATGTCACGCTGGGCAGCAACTTAAAACGCTTTTAAACAGCGAGCTGGGATGATGTCCGCGCTTACCTAGCCAGGCACAGAAAAAAACCTCCATGGCAACGCTGCGTTAACTTTTACTCATTGAAAAATGTTTCTCTGCTTGCATCAAGCCTAGTTGATGTCACGCCCCTGAGACTGTTATACCGCACTGCGATTGGTTGGTTCGTCAGCCCTGCACACGACACTGTGCCATTCACATTGCAGCGTTGCGGGGAGCACTGCCTGCTTCCCAGTGTCCTTTGCGGGATTGTCTTAGAAATGCCTGGTTATGACACCCTGAGTGAGACGGTCATGTTGAGTATTGACATCCCGCATAAATAAATACTTGCCTTTTCTTCACTTCCTCCTGAGGGCCACATTAACATTAAGTTTTATATAAAGATAGGGGCCATTTTTTTCGCAAGTTTGAGACCCCTGCTTTACATGATTTGAATGCACAACTGAGTGACTTCTGACATTTGTATGTTGTAGTTAAAAAGCTGCTGACGTTGTTGGTTTAATGTTCACTTTCTATGACGCTTATCCTCATTCGGGTCGCGGGAATGCTGGAGCCTATCCCAGCTGGCTTTGGGCAAGAGGCGGGGTACACCCTGGACTGGTCGCCAGTCAATTGCAGGGCACATATACACAAACAAACATTCACACTCTAATGGACAATTTAGAGTGGCCAATGAACCTAACATGCATGTTTTTGGAATGTGGGAGGAAACCAGAGTACCTGGAGAAAACCCACACACGCACGTGGAGAACATGCAAACTCCACACAGAGATTCCCAACGGAGATTTGAACCCTGAACCTCCTGACTGTGAGGCCAATGTGCTACCCACTCGTCCACCGTGCGGCCCACCGTGTGGTTTCATGTACTAAGCAAAAATATAGACACAACACTTTTGTTTTTGCCCCCATTTTTCATGAGCTGAACTTGATTGAAAGATTGAAAACATTGTTATGTAAGGTCTCACTCTCTCTCTCTCTCTCGCTCTCTTTCTCTCTCAAATATTGTTCACAAATCTATGTCTGTTCATTCCGCATGTGTCCACCTCACAGGTGTGGCATATCAAGACTGCTGATTAGGCAGCATGATTACTACACAGGCTGGCCTCAATAAAAGGCTATAAGCCCATTCCAAAAGTGCATTTGAATTGTAATGGATCTGTAACTGGGTTGCAGTACAGTCATCCAAAAGTATATTAATAAATAAATCATGCTGTTTCATGGTTGAATACTACTGTTGCGGCCATTACGGATGCAACACTGAAACTCACCTCTGAACCCTCACTTCCTGTCCGCCTGTCACTCAGATCCTCTAGTAGGGCCCTATGATTTCTCCATTAACAGACTCACGGAATTGGCCAAAAAAAATGGAATTTACTGTTAAACGTGGAAGCTTGTGGAAATTGACATAATGTGAATGAAATGCTGTCCTTGCGAGGAGAAGGAACGCTCGTGTGGGGAATTTTTGCTCCGACGGACGGCTCAATTGTGATGGAATCTCGATATAGGGACTAAAACGCCCTCTTCCAAACTAAACATGTTGAAATGGTGATAAAGACCAGCGAAGTGGGCGGAACTGTCCTCTTGGCAGCATGTGACTGGAAGCAAGCAGGGTTAGCTATCTAGTGCGGCTGTGACTAAAAACATTTAATACCACCAACCAAGAGAGGATCAGACAGGCTTATTGCGAAAGGGAAGTCTTAATAATGAAACCACTACTATTTCATACGAGCATATCCTTTCACATGTTCAAGGATGCCATCTCTACCCTTGATAATGGTTGCGACAGTAGGACGGCTTAGCATGCGGTCACATTGACACTGTACGGAAAAAGGCCTGGCAGAGGTTGCACTTCCTATGACTCAGGAAGTTCAATCTGCCCCAGGAGCTGCTGATCCAGTTCTAGACCGCAATTATTCAGTCTGTTCTGTGCACTTTGCCATCACTGTCTGGTTTGGGTCTGCAACCTAACAGGACAGGAACAGACTACAAAGGACCATCAAATCTGCAGAAAAAATAATTGGAGCTAACCTTCCCTCTGTATGTGACCTGTATCGGTCCAGGGCCAGGAAGGGGACAGGGAACATGACTGCAGACCCCTCACATCCCGGACACAAACTCTTCAAACTCCTCCCCTCAGGTAGACACTACAGATGCCAAAACATCAGGCACAGAGACACTTTCCTCCCTCAGGCCGTCATTCTGATCAACACTCAGTGTTGACAAAAAAAAATCACTTTGAATGTAAATCCTGCTTCACTTCAATGTAAATACTGTAAATACTGAATTTTGTCACAAATGCAGATCATGCCCTGGTTATTAATCACACAATTGTCACGTTACACATCTTTTGCACATCTTTTGCACTATTTATCAGAGTCTGTGTACAGTAAATGCACAGTGAGAGCTATTCTGCATAAGCATACTGGGCCAATAAAGCTGATTCTGATTCGGCAATGTCCAATTACACTATTCGCTTTCCTTTTCTCACACATCTGTCAAGGGCATAAAGTTAAGAAAAAGTAACAAAGTGACATTATTTCAAAGCACCTCACTTTTTGTACAGTACTATTCATTTTTGGGAATGCATTGTAAACCGCCTGTGTATTCATCTCTGTTCTAATGACCCATTGAACTAACAAGTGACCCAAATCTGGCCTAGATGCAATGGCCACAAGTGCTCCGCCAAACAAACACAGCAAAGTGAATTGCTTCGGTCCGTTTTGGACCACAAACCTGTCAGTGTGTGCACTGTGGTGCTGTGTAGCGAGACAAGGCACAGAGCACACCCGGAGCAGAAACAGGCAGTAGCTGATAAGAAGACGAGTGTGCACAGAGGCTGCCGGAATGTCCAACACATGTTTTTACTGGGGACTGTTTATGAATGAATCCACCTTAGGACTATCTCTCTTGTGGGCTTTGTGGGTTTTACTGACTATGCACTGTCTGAGCTGACAGGTGTGTGTGTGCGTGTGTGTGTGTGTGTAGGTTATCAGTAGTCATCCAGCTACAAGGACGACTGGCGTGTTTCAACAGCTTGTTGTAGGAATGTGCCCGTGGCTGCTGGGAATCACATCTGTGTGTGTGTGTGTGTGTGTTTGAACCCAAATTAATGACTGCATGCACTTGAGGTTGTGTGTGTTTGTCCGTGTGCTCATGCTTCAGAAATAAGAGAATTTGGCCCCAGTGGTTCGTCTTAACTCATCACTCCTCCATCCCAAAAAGCCGTTTGGATTTAGCAGCACCGTTCATTTTAGTGTGGCCTCAAGTAACCTCAAGTTAGGACACACGACCTTACGAAAGAAATAGATGGCTTGGAATCCTCTCTACCGTTGAATGGAAGTAACGACCAACCAATCAGAGGACAGAAGTGTGTCTAGCTCCACCCAGTCCATCACTGTACTGCACCACAACACTGTAGTTTGAAGCTCAACAGGGGGGCTCACAAACAGTGGTATGGTACTTCCTCCTGTTTTGGTAACACAATTTAGTGAACAGAACTGTACTCCTTGGTGGACAGGGCATGACTGTGGCCATGGGTAATATAATAGTTCACGCAGCTGGCTCACTATCTCCTATGTTGCACAGGACAGACAGCAATGGACTGTCTGAGTTATGATCTGTCCCTCTCTCTTTTGCAGGCTGAGTACAGCCGTACAGCAAGAACCAGCCCGGATTCCAGCTGCATGCATCCTCCACTTATCGGCTGACAGAGGTAAGCTTGTCTCCACGCTGTCATCTATCTTAGCTTGAGTATTCCCTCCTCACATCCGTAACGTGTAAGAAGGTACAGAGAAGGTATGAGGACACCAGGGGTCTCATGAACAAAGGGTGCATACGCACCAAAAAGTGGTGTACATCTTTTTCCACACACACGCGAGCGAAATGACCATCAATTTGTGCACTTCTCCATGCCACCTTCAAGGCTGGCGTACGCACGTTTCTACAGCTACTGGTCCATTGGCGATACCTACAGGCGATACTGGGAATCTGTGAATGACATCAAACTAAATTAATCAGAGCGATGTTCACATCAGGGCAATTGCATGAGTGGCATAATGATGCCAAAAGAATACCAAAAAGGTATGCCACGTTGTAATGGCATGCAGCGTCCTCCGAATGTGGCAGGCACCGTTGCACGTGAGTCGTGCAGCCACCACCTCTAGTATAGGCAGCCACTCTCTGTTCAAATGGGTTGAGCTGGTCCATGCTGAAGCTGCAAATTTTGGGAAAAAAGTTATGATAATAGGAGAATGTAGTCGTAATGTAATGATACAGGAATTTGGGGGGGGAAATAATGGGAAAATGAATGAAGTTGCAAAGTTGCTAAAAAGTTGTGTTACCAGAAGAATAAAGTCATATTACTTCATATTACTACTAATTGTCATCTTACGGTAAAAAAAAGTTGTCATTTTACGAGAATAAAATCCTAATATTATGAGGAAAAACATGTATAATATATATGATATTTATCTACACGGATTGGTTTATCAAAGTGGCCTGTCCATCTTTTGATTTTAGCATATGCGACCCTCGAAGGAAAAGGTTTAGATACCCCTGGTCTAGTTCATCCCAAAGGTGTCTGATGGGCTTGTGAACAGTTCTTCCACACCAAAGTCATTCAATGCAAAGCCTGTTAGGTCTTCTTGGTCCCAAGTTGTACGCTTACAGGTGTTCCAGGGCTCTGACACGATTGTCCATATTGTGTAAAAGGAGTAAACAAGGAAGGTGAACCACAGTAAGTGAAGTGATTTAAATACTTGCCATGTAAACAAAGCCATGCTACTTAAGCTGTCATCTTATGTGTATGTGCAGAGGAGCAGTGCATACAGCAGCTTATCTGAGTGTGTTTCCTGTGCCCCGAGTACATGTACTATGAAATGGCGTAGTGATTTGGCATTGTGTCCTGCAGCAGAAAGAACCCCCCAAGTAAGGAGGTCTGCAGCTTGACAATTATGATGTCATGTTTCCTGTTGAAAAGCTAACAGCTGATACGTGAGTGAAAAAACACCAAGTCCTTTCGACTTTGCTGCACAGCCTCAAGATATTTCATTGTTTAGAGATCCCTGCCTATGAAAACTGTGAGCATTTAAAAGCTTACAAGTGTGTTGATGGTCAGCACTGCTGCATGATGCACACTACACTTTCAGTAAGTCAGAAGCCTTCGGCATGCACCGTACATCTGTACATACACCATGCTGCAGGCAAGTGCTTTAGAGGTGACGTCAGTTTGCTTTCTTTGTCATGGATGACAAATCATCAGCAATCATGTCACTGTGTGTTTTCTTAGCCAGGTGCTGTTTGAGGCTATATGTGCTGAAAGCTCCCGCATCCGGACCATGACTCAGTCCGTGCAAGTTAACACTAAGTTGCCTGGTGAGTACATGGTCGTGTTCTTTCTGCAGTGTTGTTTCACAGTGCAAGGTCCAAGGTCTGTTCCAAAATTTAGACTCAGTTTGCAAGTAATGGAGTTTGATTATTGCTGCCTCGCTATACAGTATATCACAGTTTTTCAGAAATAATGTTTCGTGGTAGACTAAAGGTGCAGTTTTCTCAGGATTAACAACTACAGTGTTACCTTGGTTTTTGCACAATCAGCTTTTGGATGAAAATGATTGTGGTTTTGGTATGTCCAAACAAAGAAAGTAGTACAGTATCCTTCCTCAGAGAAATAACTATTCATTTTTATTACAAAACATGCCTAGCGTGCTCTCCACTTCACCCGGAAGTCATTCTGTCGCCCCCATGTGACCTCATCACCGGTTGACTCTGTCTCTGCATTTTTTAAATTGCATACAGCTGCAAAACAACATAGGATGCACAGTATATTTTGTCAAGCTGATGCTGATGGCTTCTCAGCTAGATAATTTCTTAAATCAAGATTTAGTTTGTGCACACCTTGAGGTGGGATTTGACATATTGTAGAGTTGTCCTTACCAAATATCATGGCATCACCGATACAGCTGTGGCTCCAAGAACTAAGCCAGTATCTTCAACGATGATAAATAGATGGTCCAATTCCAAGGCAGAACTGTAAGCGGAGGTTTCTTTGAAGCCAGTCATGTTTGTACAAACCGACCAACCAGCAAATGGAGAGCAACACCATCACCTGCTAATAATAAATGCACAGATCCGGTGGTAGCGCTTGGAGTGTAGTACGTCAGGTGTTTGCCATATTGTGCAGTCATATGTCTGTTCCTCCTGCAGATTTGGGCTCTTCATTCCTCTACTCCACTCAAGAGGAAGTTGACCCGCCGGCTTCGTACTCTGTCCAAACACCGTATGGTTTCCATCTTGACCTGGACTTCCTCAAATATGTAGAAGAGATTGAAAGTGGGCATAACATTCGCAGAGGTGCTGTGACATCTCGTCGCTCTGGGCGTGGGCTTAAGACCTTTCAGAGATGTCCAAGTGTGGGGGGGCGCACCAGTGGTTGGACATCCACAGAGTCTCTCTCCTCCCCTGCTAGTGAGGATGGCCGGGCCCCTCCTCTGCCACCGCCACGAAACCGCCTTGGTTCAGCGCCCTGTGAAGTTTTCTCTCTGTCCCCTGTGACCCATCTCAGTGTCCCGCCACTGTCTGCTAGCGCCAAAATACCACCTCCACCACCCCAACGCAACCCCAGAGTTGAGCGGACTCTGTTGGAAACTAGCCGGCGATTACAGCAGGAACAGAATCACCATCAGCAGAATGGTGGCCGATTCCAGCTTGCAGATCCCCCCAAGCAGCTGTCCACCTCAACTCAACCTCTGCAAAGTATCTGGACTAAACCCAGCCCTCAAACCTCTGGACGCAACACTCCAGCTACAGGCACTGCAGTGACTCCGGTCCCGCCCAGCCATCTCCAGACAGTTAGAGAGCAGATGGCTACAGCCTTGAAGCAGCTGAAGGAGATGGAGGAACGAGTAAAGGGTGTTCCAGCACTAGAAAAAGAGGTGGCTGAGCTTCGTGCCGAGAAAGACATGCTGTTGATAGCACTTCAGGAGAAGAAATCAGCCGAGAAACAGGCGGGAGAATCCTCTACCCAGACCACAGAGAGTATCCAAATTCGATTAAGCTCCCCAACCTCACCTGGTCAAAAAGGCCACGGAAAATCTGGAGAGCTAAAGAAGCTGGCTGAGAAATTTGAGGTGAAGGAAGAACGTGCAGCAGAACTTTCATGTAAAGTTTCATCGGAGGTTCCAGAGAAAGTGTCAGTGGAGAAGAAGTCCGTCGCTGTTGGAGGTAATCAGCCAATGGACTCACTGGTTTTCTCTTTCAGCCATGGTGTGAAAGATGCCTCAGAGGGAACCGAGGTCCATGTTTGTGACAAGAGCACAGAGACTGAAAGCCCTGCAGTTTGTGAGGAAGGAACACAAGCCAGAGCCGAGACAGGGGAGGCTGGTGTTTGGGTCATGGAGTCATTACTTGGGCTGACTTCTGAGACACTACGCGAGATGGACACCTTACGGGACACCATTAAATTCCAGCAGGAGACTATCACTGATCTAGAGAATCAGCTGAGTGTGGCTAGCAATGACTTGGGAACTCTCAGAACCCAGATTGAGCAGATGACATCCAAAGTCACCTTTGAAAAGGGGGTTCTCGTCAAACCGGACACTAAGAACGCCCAGATTGAGACAGTATTCCCTACCATAAGGGATGCCGCAGTTTTGTGCTGTCCAGACATGATGGACGCATGTATAGGAGGCAGCTTACAACCACACACCACTGAGCAAGGCGTCCAAACTGATGCTATGATCACACCAGAAGAACCAGTGCCAACTGTTATGGTCAGCACTGGTTGCCAGTATGAAAAAGTGTTTGATGAAAAGATGGAAGAACAAAAAGTTCATGTGCCAAAGAAGAGACAGATGACCATGACGGATTATAAAGTCTTGCCAGCAGAGGTCAGTATGGCTAAGGAGAAAGGAGGAGAACAGGGGGACGTAACGACACCCTGCAACATCAAGACAGGTATCTTCACAACAGTCGCCAGTTTCATAGGCATAATGTGAAAGTTCAGTAAGCTTTGACTCTTCATGCATTAATCCTTTTATTCCTAATGGCTACAGGGATGCTGAAATCCATCATGAAGAGAAAAGATGGCGCAGGTGAAAATCCCACAGCTGGCAAGAAGAGCTTGCAGTTTGTTGGTATTCTAAACGGAGGGTAGGTGTTCCTCTTGTACGTGAAAAAGAATTGAAGAAATGGGTTCACTCTATCAAGGTTTTTCCAAAAGGAAGGAATAAATGATGCTGTTTAATGGTTGATTATGGCCTAATATCCATCCATCCAACAATTTTCTTACGCTTATCCGAGGTTGGGTCGCGGGGGCAGCAACCTAAGCAGAGCCCAAACCTCTTCCCTCTCCTCGGCCGCTTCGTCCAGCTCTTCTTAGCGAATGCCGAGGTGTTCCCAGGCCAGCTGAGAGACATAGTCTCTCCAACGTGTCCTGGGTCTTCCTGGAGGCCTTTTACCGGTTAAAAGAGCTCTGAACACCTCCCCAGGAAGGCGTTCGGTAGGCATAGGATGCCTGAGCCACCTCATCTGGCTCCTCTCAATGCGGAGGAGCAGCGGTTCTACTCCGAGTCCCTCCCTGATGACAATGCTTCTCACGCTATCTCTGAGGGAGAGCCCAGCCACCCTGCGGAGAAAACTCATTTCGGCCGCTTGTACCCACGATCTTGTCCTTTTGGTCACTACCCAAAGCTTGTGACCATAGGTGAGGGTAGGAACGTAGATCGACCGGTAAATTGAGAGGTTTGCCTTTCGGCTCAGCTCTCTCTTCACCACGACAGACTGGTGCAGAGTCTGCATCACTGCAGACGCTGCACCAATTCGCCCGTCCATCTCGCGTTCCATCCTTCCATTGCTCGTGAACAAGACCCCGAGGTACTTAAACTCCTCCACTTGGGGCCGGACCTCATTTCCGACCCGGAGATGGCACAACCACCCTTTTCCGGGTGAGAACCATGGACTCGAAATTGGAGGTACTAATTCTCATCCCAGCCATTTCACACTCAGCTGCGAATCGATCCAGTGAGAGTTGAAGGTCATGGCTTGATGAAGCCAACATCATTTGCAAAAAGCAGAGATCGAATCCTGCAGCCACCAAACCAAAACCCCTCAACGCCCTGGCTGCGCCTAGAAATTCTGTCCATGAAAGTAGAGAACAGAATCGGTGACAAAGGGCAGCCCTGGCGGAGTCCAACCCTCACTGGAAACGGGTCCAATTTATTGCCGGCAATGCGAACCAAACTCTGACACCGGTCATCCAGGGAACGAACTGCCTGGATTAGGTGGTCCAATACCTCATATTCCCGGAGCACTTCCCACAGTATTCCCCGAGAAACACGGTCGGGTGCCTTCTCCTCCTGAATCCGAGATTCGACTATCTGGCGGATCCTCCTCTCTAGAACCCCTGAATAGACCTTACCGGGGAGGATGAGGAGTGTGATCCCACGATAGTTAGAACACACCCTCTGGTCCCCCTTCTTGAAAAGCGGGACCACTGGTCTGCCAGTCCAAGGGCCCCGACCCCGACGTCAACGCGATGCTGTAAAGTCGCGTCAACCAAGACACTCCCACAGCATCCAGGGCCTTAAGGAACTCCAGGTGGATCTCATCCAGCCCCGGGGCCCTGCCACCAAGGAGCTTTTTGACTACCTCAGTGACTTCAGCCCCAGAGATAGGGGAACCTGCCTCAGAGTCCCCGGGCACTGCTTCCATGTTGGAAGATGTGTCGGTGGAATTGAGGAGGTCTTCAAAGTATTTCCCCCACCGGTCCACAACATCTCGAGTCGAGCAGCCCACCGTCCCCACCATACACGGTGTTGACTGTGCACTGCTTCTCCCACCTGAGACGGCAGATGGTGGACCAGAATCTCTTTGAAGCCATCCGGAAGTCATTTTCCATGGCCTCTCCGAACTCCTCCCATATCGGGGTTTTTGCCTCACCGACTGCCAGAGCTGCAGACCGCTTGGCCTTCCGGTACCTGTCAGCTGCTTCCAGAGTCCCTATGGGCCAAAACGCCCTGATAGGACTCTTTCTTCAGCTGACGGCATCCCTCACCACTGGTGTCCACCAACGGGTTCTGGGATTACCACCACGACAGGCACCGACCCTCTTACGGCCACAGCTCCGATCAGCCGCGCCGACAATGGAGGCACGAAACATCGCCCACTCGGAATCAATGTTCACTGCCTCCCTCGGAATATGGTCAAAGCTCTCCCGTAGATGGGAGTTGAAACTCCTACTGACAGGGGACTCTGCCAGACGTTCCCAGCAGACCTTCACAATGCGTTTGGGTCTGCCAGGTCTGACCGGCTACGGTAGCGGCCTAACCCATGCCAAGCTAAAAGTGCTTCTTTTATTTTAATCACCAGATATGAATCCACATCTAGTGAAGAGGAAGAGGGAAGCACCTCTGAAGAAAGTGGAGAAGGCGACTACCTGGACAGCACGGAGGAGGATCAAGAGGATGCGGAGGAAGAAACTTCAGAGGAGGAAAGAAAGGTCAACCTGGATGAGAGCGACACAGATGAAGAAACCCTGAGAGCATCAACGTTGTCATCTGATGGCGTAAAAGAGAAGTATGCACTCAGTCGATGCATTTGCATGTTGAAAAAGATGAATAAGATCTTTGTATTGATTGAGCAGGTTTGAGCTGAGCTCCAAAATGCGTGAAGCTTGCCTCATTCTGAAGAATCACCTCAATGATGACATCCAAACACTGAGGAGTAAAGAAGTGGTGCGTCCCTGCATGCTCCTCCGCTCCTTTAATGTCGTTTTCGTCCGTAAGAATTTATCAAATGTACTCGTAGCTCGCCAGCTCTCACACGGTCCAGCTGGAGTGGTTCCGCATCTCCAGCGCCAAGATGGCACAGCCTTCGCGAGTCTCCGACTACTTGATGGCATTCTTAGAGGTGTCTTCACTGCTGTTGGAGCACGTGGTCAACATGACTGATGGCAACGGCAACACCGCTCTGCACTACAGCGTCTCACACTCCAACTTTGGTGTGGTGGACCTGCTACTTGACACAGGTCAGCGGTCACAGACCTCCATGGTATCTCTAGTTTTCTACTCCATACACTCAGTAGACCAGGGACGTCCAAGGTGCAGCCTGAGGGCCATTTTACGGCACATTCTGAAAATACCATTTAAGCAAAATACAGCAAAAATGGAAGGAACCATCATTTAATTTGAACAAAGACACCATTTTAGCAGAATAAAGTAATGATATCGGGAGAAAAAAAATTTAAGACTAAAAATGTTCTTTGTTTACAGTTTTATTATAATATTATTAGAAACAAGCAAAACACATTTTAGGAAATTGTAAAGTAGGAGTTACCCTACCTAACTAACTTCTACTGAAGTCAAAATATTATGAGAAAAAAACAAATACGATGAGAAAAAATGTACAAGAAGAAGGTTGGAATATGTGTAAATAAAATAAAAATATCCCAAAAGGCTAACGTAAGTAGGAAAAGGTCATTTAATCTAATAATACGCTTGTTTGTTTTCTTGGAACATGAAAAAAACACAAGGCTAGAAGATACTGTTCCACTCCAGAGTTATCCCACACTCACACAACAAGCGTTGTTCACTGCAGTGCCATCTGGTGGATGTAGTGGCTCACTGCACCATGTAGCCCCTATGCAAGACAAAAAGTGCTCACCTTTTGCATTATTCTTTAACAACTAGGAGCATATAGTTGAAGAAGTACATCTCTGACTGCATTATCACATTTTGTAAAGGTGCATTGCAGCTGGGGAATATATGTAATCTATTACACTTACTGTGTCTGTACAGACACGTGCCGCGTGGATAAGCAGAACAAGGCGGGCTACACGGCCATCATGCTGGCTGCTCTGTCCACCGTGAAGGAGGACGACGACATGTCTGTGGTCAAGAAGCTCTTCAGTAAGGGCAACGTCAACGCCAAGGCCAGCCAGGCATGTGACCATCTATCTTATTACAGTATCACACTACATCCATGGGATTCCTGGAGGTGGTGTGGGACTTCATGGGAGCAGATACGTAAGGACTGTGGGAGTAAACATGCTTATACTGTACAGAGTCCCAAGTGCTGATCAAACCCCTCCAGCTGGTGAAGAGGTGTCAGTGCTTCCCACAGGACTGCAATCTTGTTGTAGTTGTGGAGGGTGGGACATTATGGTCTACAGTTTTGAGAGTCTCTCCACTAGATTGGTTGCTGATCTCACTAAATAAGCAATACTGATCCCACCTGCTACATCTTCTTATTCTCCGGCAGGCCAGGCGGGTATGAGGCGTGTTGACAAGTTACGCAGGTAGCGCCAAATCCACCTGTTTGGGATCAATTTGTGTGGAAAGAAACGAATGCACGAGGAATACCGGGTGGAATTCCAAGGTGGACTAGACTAGGATAATTTGGTGCACTGCAGGTCAAAAGTGATAAAGCGAATGAGTCAGTTGTGAGAGTGTTTTTGCTTTTATCGGTTCAAATGAGAATCGGGTTGTGTACTGTGCACAGCAGACAGGCGCTCAAGTCATAAGACTGTTTGGCGTCACTGCTATTAATCCGATTACTGTTGCTTGTTGCTCTGAGGGGCACAAAACAAGGCATGCAGTGGAAGTGAGAGAGGAGAACCTCTGCCGGAATCATTTCCATTTATGTGCTCGAGCAACCACCTACGGCGGACACGGTGCTTTTTAGAACAATGCATGGTCTTGATGGTGAAATGTGTGGCACATATTCATTTCCCTTATCCTGCATTTGCCAAAGTGCTACACCAAATTCTTCCTCTATTTTATTTTAAAGTATTCAAATGTGTCATCTTCACAGGCCGGCCAGACAGCGCTGATGCTGGCTGTGAGTCACGGACGTCAGGAGATGGTGGAAGCGCTTTTGGAATGCGGCGCTGACGTCAACGTGCAGGACGACGAAGGCTCCACGGCGCTGATGTGCGCCAGCGAGCACGGCCGCGCGGAGATTGTCAGACTCCTCCTGGAGCATCCTGGTTGTGACATCTCCATCGTTGATAATGTAAGACACGCACACACACGGATTGTTCGCTTTCAAGCCACACCATATATCATATTTCTTTCTTTCTGTCACCTATTGGTTTATTGCTGTATATGATCGTATGAACGCTAAATGAAAACGGGACTAGATTTCTCCTTCTTGTATTAATAAATACATGAGGTAATCACACGCCTCCGTATATCGCCAAGTGCAAGCGTGCGTTCGCCTCCAAAGAGGCAGGAAGAGTGTTTACTCTGTGCACTGGTACAGAAACCAGCAGCCAGCAGAGGGAGACCTCGTCAAACAGTCATTAGCGGAGGAAAAGCAGCTTGCGGAGGCAAATGCCCTCGTGTGGGAATTGCGGGGACCCGACCGACCGCTCCCCCCGCTCAGGCCTGCTCGGGGGCCGGGGAGTATCCAGGCCCGAGACAGGACCGGGGGATCCCGGATCCGGGCCTTGCCCACACACAGATCCGGGGTCCGGGATCCACAGGGCAGACTACCCGGTGTCGGGTGAATGGCAGTCAAGGGGCAGAGTACCCAGAGTGAGGAGGAAGGTGGATGGCAGTGGAAACAATGAGCAAGGTGAGCCCATCAACACGAGCAACATAAACACAACAAACTTGCCCTCCTCAAACAGATCCACCTGAGCCACTTTTCCCATTTGGGGGAAAAAGTGCACATCGAGATGCAGAGGCTTCATCCCGACAGTCAACACTCAGCGATATGTCAGGTGGGCATAGTAAGCACAGACAGAACCGTGCAAAATGGTGGGCGCCCACAGAAAGTCGTCGCTAAAGAAACGCTGCTCTTTAATACAGTTGAAAAGGCAGCATTTCAGGAAATGCTGCAAATGTTTGACTGACAGTATAAATTGCATAAAGTGAAAGATGACGTATTAAAGAAAATATTGCGTTATTGTATTTATTCTTATTATGTAATCATACCTGTTTTGGTTTGTTTTGGGCCAAAATAATGTGAATCACATTGTTTAGGGTCACTTTGCTCTGCGACTAGCAGGATAAGAGGCGTAGAGAAAGAAATGGATGGAAGTTTCCTAAAATGAGCGTCCATCGTTCCGTGAGTCGGGCGTCTGGGGACACTCCTATAAATAAGGATGAATGTCTTGGGACACAAGCCAAAAAGTGCAGCCCAGGCTAAATCCAATTTAGCTTGCAATGGACGACTGCACTTCCATTTCTACTGTAAGTGACCCGCACACACAAGACGCAGTGAGGATTTACCCGAATGTGCGATGGGGAAAGGAAAGGTTGGAGTGCAGACAGTGGGCCAGAACGAGTCTGCTGTGCTGCTGCTGGATTGTGTTTGTTTACGGCGCCGCCGGACTCACTCCACACCCACACAACTTCGCTCACAGTACGACAAACCGGCACCATCGAGCGGATGGTGATTCTACAATCTCAAAGTGTAAATTCATTCCTCTGGGTTCTCTTGTCGTCCCTTCGCACTGCAGGACGGCAGCAATGCTCTGTCCATCGCACTGGAGGCGTCTCACAACGACACCGCTGTGCTGCTCTACGCCCATATGAGCGACGCTAAACCCCCGTGTGCTGCGGTGAGTCTTTTGTCTTCTTCGCTGTCCAAAACGCATCATAATCATCATGCATGTGCTGTACGGCTACAGTGAGTCAAACGGGGGACACATTAGGCTACATTGCCGCCCTCTGTTGGTGGTTTTGCGTTCCTGCATTTGTGTCTGTGTGGGAAAACCCAAGAGAATTGACTATGGAGACCAGTCCAGGGTGTACCCGGCCTCCCACCCAAAGTCAGCTGGGATAGGCTCCAGCATAACCGTGACCCTGATGGGGATAAGCGGCATAGAAAATGGATGGATGGGTGGACATTTCAATGAGTTACTAGTGAGAGCTTGTCCGAATGATGCACGGTATAGCATCAAGGCAGTAACAGGAAAGGAAGGCCATTGGGATCATTCTTAAATGGTTTTATGTCTGTGGTTATATACCGCATCTTTTATTATTTATGCTATGAGGTGACGTTTACCATACCGCCGATACCAGCCGGAGTTTTACTCAATATCGGGTGGGAAAGGATATCGGTATCCTATTCCAAAGTGGGCCCACTGTCCTTGCGGTATGCGTTCAATGTAGCCCCTTAGAAACACACAAACTAACCTTTTGTCCTTTCACACCGTGTGTTCCAGGCCAGTCCAAAGGCTCAGAGCGGCCCGAACGCCACCCACAAGTCCTGGCCTGCAGAGTGACGGGACCCTAGTAGAAAAGCAAAGAATCTTAACTGGATCTGGGCTGTGAAACGCTCCACTGGATTTTTCCTAAACATAAAATGTATTTATACATTGTAATAAGCCCTGCATTTAAAGTATTGTTAATATGATTTCCCATAAAGATGATACGCACTTCTGCTAGACACTCAATGCAGCTTATACTGTATGTATTACTTGCATATCATGTTAGCGGTGTTTCCTGTACATTTGGACTGCAGCTAGGTCTGGCCGTAGCTGTTTGCTCCCGCCCGTAAACACATGATAACGGGACTAGCTTGGCATTACAACTCCATACAGTCAGGCACAGGCAGTAGAAAGTTAACACAAACATTTAAACACCAAAAAGACACCCCTACCACACACCGCAAGGTATGCTGGGTAACGTGGCGTACTCTTCCGTAATCGGATCCCTCTAAGGGTGACTGGTGACAAACATTTTATACATTTATACATTTTATCCGCCATCTACAACCTTGTTTGTTTTCACCGTACTGCGGTAATGGACAATGTATTTGTTGACGTCATTGTAAAAGGTTCAGATGCAAACAATAGGTCCGAAGTGGGAGCTGGTGGATTACTTTTGCTACGACTTGAGTGCTGCTTTACACGCGTGAATAAAACATACCATGCCAACACACTGTGTCCTTGAAAATAACACCGATTTTCTTTTCATTACGCCTACATACTGGATAAAAGACGTAAATACCAAGCTTTCAAACTGTGACATTGTCATGTTAGCATGTTAAGGAAATGCTTCCAGCAAGGTCGTTCCAAGAAAAACCCAGGAAAGATTATTCCTCTTGTCATCAACGGCTGCAAAAAGCACCAAGTACCAAAATTGCTAAGGCAGCCCGATAATCATTTTACACCTTGGCATGGAAATTCATGCAACCTAATACGAGGATGCTCGCTAAAATGCCAACACGCTACCACCTAGGGTGACTCTTTTGAATAACGAGAAGGTCACTACGCCTCCTCTGATTGGATAGAAAAGTTCTATTACAAAATAATATCTACCGTCGTCCCTTCTAATTTGGCAGCCTCACCCCAGCACGACTATTATTACATCCCTGCTGTTTTGTGGGTGAATTAGTCCCAAAATATGAATGCTTAAATTGTACTTGCTTTTGTCCTAATCATCAAAATGACAAAAACGTAGTATTTAGTGTCCGTAATGTCATAACAAGGAACTGTGACATCATGTCTTGTCTATTCTGATGTCTCCTGCATCGGGGGATACCCATGTAGGTGTGACGGTATAGTAATAATATTAAAAAGGCTTTTTAGAAGGTAGTAAGCAGGTTTTAACTTTATCTCCTAACTATGAAAAGATTTAATTTTTCAAAGAAGTAAACTTACTTTGCCCTCAAATCGAGAACCAATTAAGCACCGTGAAGCAGGGATTATCTCTATTATCAGGAAAGAACGATCAAAACAGACAAAATAAGATTTCAAAGCAGAACAACACAGGAGGGGCCGCACGGTGGTCGAGTGGGTACCACATTGGCCTCACTGTCAGGAGGTTCAGGGTTCGAATCTCCGTTGGGCACCTCTGTGTGGAGTTTGCATGTTCTCCCCGTGCGTGTGTGGGTTTTCTCCGGGTACTCCGGTTTCCTCCCACATTCCAAAAACATGCATGTTAGCTTCATTGGCCACTCTAAATTGTCCATTAGAGTATGAATGTTTGTTTGTCTATATGTGCCCTGCGATTGGCTGGCGACCAGTCCAGGGTGTACCCCGCCTCCGGCCCAAAGCCAGCTGGGATAGGCTCCAGCAGACCCGCGACCCTAATGAGGATAAGCGGCATAGAAAATGAATGAATGAATGAACAACTGCGGTCAAATGCTTGTTCAGATTAAGCCTACATATGTTTTGCTTTTTGGCAGAGATGATGTCTCTAAAATCGGCATCGCTCCTCATGCAAGCGCCTCAAAATACAAAATAACCCACAAAATTGCTTGAGAAGAAGCAGCAGAGAAGTCACGTGACGTGCACAGTACGAGAACTCGAGAGAGCGAGGGAATCGTGCCTCCAGCACGTCCAAAATGGAGTTTTGAGCACGCCTTTAAAGAAAACCAAGATTCGGCGTCTACCTTGACCGGTTGGCTGTAGGTAGTCTTGGGTGTGGCATGGCTTACCACCAACATCTCCAAAGCTCAACAGCAACTCCTCCTTTTCATTTCGAATGGATTTTTTGGGCAACCTTGGTGGTATGGAATTGTCATAATTCACATCGGTCACGACACACGACGTCAACCTTTCAACTCAGCTCCACTGAGCTCAGAACTAAAGCTCCGGTGGATGATGGAGCCTCCAGGAAAAGATCCATAGAGATTTTTCCTAAGCAGTATTTTCCAAGCCAACCAAAGCATGTCCAGTTCAGAGATGGTTTTGGTGCACTTTTATTTACATTACAAACTTCCCTTTTTACTGCAATAACTGTGCACGTGCGCCCTCGTGAACGTGGGTGCAAATTGTGCACAGTGTGAAAATGTAGCAATCCATCAGAACGGAACCACACCAATTAGCCCCCAAGTTCATAGCATACGTGGAAGGAGCTAAGACCGACGCCAATGACAACTGAGTCACGCCCAAGTCCAGTACTATTGAAATGAGCCACAGTGGGTCCACCTTCGACTTGAATACACCTACACTCTGATCTGTGTTTTAGAGGATGAGATCCGAACCGGAATCCCAGGATCGGTGAAAGAGAACCCGGCCATTCCCATTTCGACATTGTCCGTCATGCTGGTCTCCAGAGTTGTCTTGTCGCAGCCTAAGGGGCCGTTCTCAGTCTTGAAAGTCCACAGGGACGTCCTTACAGAGAGAAGAAACCTGCGCGGCTGCAGCGTCACTTACTGAACACCCTGCCGGGGCAGAAGGGAGTTGAGCGGCGCCATTTCCGAGTATCTCAAGAATTGTCTTGAGTCTAAGCACAGCAGTTTGTGCAAGGAGGAGAAGGAATCCAATCAGACTGCAGATGAAATCAAAGTTTCTCACATGGAAAAAGCCTACAGCACAATTCTGATGGCGCTCGGAGAGGACATCAACCGAGACGGACGAAGCCATGCAGTTCTTCACCCAAGGCTACAAAAAAACATCCAGGGTTAGTTGATATCTTAACGTATTTTCCAGATGATGACACTTTCATTAGTTGCTAGCTTTTTGCAGACATCAAAACTGGCACATTCCGAAAGCAGGTTTTTTGCTGTACAGGATGTGTTGACTTTTCAGGCTCACATACTGCAGTGTATCTCCCAAATAAGAAGGTGGTTGGCCTGAGCAAGATAGCGAGGTCAGTCATTTATTATTCACGCACACCTTTTTCAGCAGTATATATATTTTTATATATATACAGTGGTGTGAAAAACTATTTGCCCCCTTCCTCATGTTTGTCATACTTAAAAATTTCTGCTCATAAACAATAGTTAACTATTAGTCAAAGATAACATAATTGAACACAAAATGATGACTGCCAAGACTTTTGGGAAAAGATCTTGTGGACTGACGAGACAAAAGTAGAACTTTTTGGAAGGTGCGTGTCCCGTTCCATCTGGCGTAAAAGTAACACAGCATTTCATAGCAACAGTCAAATATGGTGGTGGTAGTGTGATGGTCTGGGCTTGTTTTGCTGCTTCAGGACCTGGAAGGCTTGCTGGGATAGATGGAAGCATGAATTCTACTGTCTAGCAAAAAATCCTGAAGGAGAAGGTCCGGCCATCTGTTGGTCAACTCAAGCTAAAGCCATCTTGGGTGCTGCAGCAGGACAAGGACCCAAAACACACCAGCAAATCCACCTCTGAATGGCTGAAGAAAAACCAAATGAAGACGTCGGAGTGGCCTAGTCAAAGTCCTGACCTGAATCCCATGGAGATGCTGTGGCATGACCTTAAGAAGGCGCTTCATGCTAGAAAAGCCTCAAATAAAGCTGAATGACAACAATTGTGCAAAGATGAGTGGGCCAAAATTCCTCCAGAGCGTGTAAAAGACTTGTTGCAAGTTATGGCAAACGTTTGATTGCAGTTATTGCTGCTAAGGGTGCCCAACCCGTTATTAGGTGCGGGGGCAATTACTTTTTCACACAGGGCTATGTGGCTTTGAATTTTTTTTCCCCCTAAATAATAAAAACATTCATTTAAAAACTGCATTTTGTGTTTACTTGTTATCTCTGACTAATATTAAAATGTGTTTGATGATCAGAAACATTTTGTGTGACAAACATGCAAAAGAATAAAAAGCCAGGAAGGGGGCAAATAGTTTTCACACCACGGTATACCTATATATATGTATGCATATATATATGTATACATATATATATGCATGCATATATATATGTATACATATATATATGCATGCATATATATATGTATACATATATATATGTATACATATATATATGTATACATATATATATGCATACATATATATATGTATACATATATATAGGGAAAAAGAGTGTCAGAGTGATGAGCCTGAAGCTAGAAATCGAAGGTGTACTATTCAATGTTGTTAGTGGGTATGCTGCACAGGTAGGATGTGAGATGGAGGAGAAAGAGAAATTCTGGTCAGACCTAGATGAAGTGATGCAGAACATCCCCAGAAGTGAGAGAGTTGTCATTGGTGCGGACTTCAATGGGCTTGTTGGTGCAGGAAACAGAGATGATGAGGAGGTGATGGGCAAGTTTGGTATCCAGGAGAGGAACGCAGAAGGACAGATGGTGGTCGACTTTGCAAAAAGGATGGAAATGGCTGTAGTGAATACTTTCTTCCAGAAGAGACAGGGACATAGGGTGACCTATACGAGTGGAGGTAGGAGCACACAGGTAGACTACATCTTGTGTAGAAGGTGTAACCTGAAGGAGGTCAGTGACTGCAAAGCAGTGGTAGGTGAGAGTGTAGCCAGACAGCATAGGATGGATGAACAAGGAGGAGTGTTGCATGACTTTTGGGAAGGAGTTGAAAAAGGCTGTGGGTAGCCAGGAAGTCCTTCAGGTGACTGGACAACTACAGCTACTGTGATCAGGGAGACAGGTAGGAGATTACTTGGTGTGTCATCTGGAAGGAAAGTAGATAAGGAGACTTGGTGGTGGAAGGTGCAGGAGTGTATATGGTATATGGGAAGATCTGCAAAAAACATAACAAGGAACTCCAACATTCAAGCCTGCTGTCAAATGCACGTTACACTGAAAGAGACAAAACCTTCCTCACAGATACGAGCACTTTCTGCAGCAACTTCACCAGGAGCAGGCGCTGTGCCATCATTTAACAAGGCACTGGCAGTAGATACTCACCACTACTTAACCTGAAATGTGGTCTGTCCTTTGGAGGATGGCAGGACTGGCCCAAGAGTCACTGCTGCTTCACATCCACAGCAGTCAGTTCTGCATCTGGCATCCCGTACAGATGCCTACTGGACGTCTACGTGGTGAGGCGAGGGTGCATAGCAGAGCGGAGGTGGAGAAGGCGGCCGGAAGGTGGTCAATGTCTTGACTTCCCCACTGGACCTGGCCCAGATAAAGAGAAAAGAAAGACATGGATGGATGGCATTAAACAGTCATGCCTCGTTTATTGTGCTTAATGGGTTCCAAAACTTGGCCGTGGACGTCCCAAGCGTGCGCTTCTGTGCGTTTCTCCCGTATTTTTGCATGTACGACCGGCTGTGAGGTGGACTTTAGGACTGACGACAACGTTATGTTATTGATATCATAACACGTGGTGCTTTGCCACATTGCAGTTTGGATTTCAGAGTCACTCATGCTTTATCAGTGTGTGCTTTCGTGGTTGAATGTGACCTATTTGTGCAACAATATGCACATTTAAGCCAAATGTAGGTCTATTTAGAACCTACGTTAGGCTGAATGTAGTAAAACACAAATACACAGCATGCAGAAATGTCAGTAGGTGTCAGTATTGGTACTGTAATGTTCAGTGACACACAAACACCAGACTTGATCTTTGGAACAACAAACATTTACCGCAGCTTTGAATGATCTCACGATAGGCACAACATCTACGAAACTACTAAAATGTAAAAATACTGAATCCTACGTTGTGGAAATGCACTTTTTTAATCAACTGTGAGGGATTACCACTGATGTCACTGGCAAAGCAGAGTGACATGGCGCCCCCCGGTGGAGTATTTACAATGCATGAATGGCGACTGTGTACGGACTACTCTAATGCACTTTATTCTGGAATAAGCTACGACGCAGTTCTGGCCTACAGTTAGTTTGGCTTTTAACGGGAAGCAAAAAAAAAACACATCACCCGGCTGCCTGTTGGTTTCAGAACGGATTGGCTGGCCCCTCAATACATGTTGGACCCAAACTACACCATTTGGTTCTGGCTCACGTACCACAGGGAAGAAGACAACGTGTGCTTTTTCTATGACCTGACATTTTTTTTTAACCACTTCCTTCCACGCCGCTTCTTTCATGATGTTGATCTGTGAAGCCGGCGGAGCGGAGGGGTCAGTGGGCTCCCACTGCCTGGATACATACAGTCTAATATTAGAACATTTCCTTGATTTGTTAGCAGCATCTCTGCTGATTCCCGAGCACATGGCAACAAGCCGGCCAATAGCATTTCAGGAGCCCACTAAGCACCTTGCTCTGTATAGCAACAGCAGCATCCGTCCTTCACTTATTTATTTTTTTCCCACCGACTCATTCTCGGGCTTCTGCCCCCCACTGTGCTGGCACACTATGCACCTCAACTGTGGAAAAGAGTTCTGGAGGGGAGAGAGCAGGGCTGCGCGGGCTTTCCCATCTCATCATTTCTCTGCAACCCCAAAAAAGTTGGCTTTTGCTTCCTTGCAGGCATGTCCAAAAATGATCAAAAGTGGGAAAAGCCCTGGAAAATGCTTGATATGAGGGGCAACTTGGAGAGGAGAAGAGAAGAAATACTCAGGACGAAGAAGTTTCTTTTGGACGGGGACGTAGAGAGGGTTTTCAAAGATGGAGGGCACAGTAGAAGAGGCGGTGCAGGATAGGAGGAGCGGAAAGACATAAGATGGCGTGAGGACCAAAGCCACTGGTTGGTTTGATCTGAGCCACGTGTGCGTTCGGCCACGTCTCTTCGCCGCTTCGTGGACGTCGACAAACGTTGGGTTGCTCGAATGGCGGGTCTCCTCAGTCTCAGACCAGGTAAGTGCGTGCTGTCCCGTTCTGCAGGCATTCCCGATAACGCATTCATTTTTCTGGCAAATTGGAGATGACCCAGAAAGTTGCCACTGGAAAGTTCTACGCATGTTTAGCCGTCACAGGCAAAGACAGCAGGATGGCGTAGTGCAAATATGGCGGCTGTCAACAGTCCCATCTGCAGAAATGCTCGTTGGACTTTATCCGCTGGATATGAACTTGGTGATTTGAGTTCAAGGTCACGGTGGTAAATACCTCACCTTCGCCGTTCTTATTTCTTGGAGCGTCTCCTCGTTTTCACCAACCCGTCACGCGACGCTTTGGATTAGCTCATCAAATCAAATCTTTGACCCGCTTCTCAGAAATTCTAATTGTTAGTTGATCGTAAAAACCGAGATCATGTAAACGTTGCCGACCCGAATTAGAATAAGAAACGTTATTCTAAAACCCGTACCATTTGAAGTATTCCCGTCCTTACCCTTTTCGTAAAGCTTGTGTACGAAAAGGGATTACGTCACGAGTAATCTGCGTGCTATTCCATATTTAGCGTAAGCAAAGAAACGGTATCAGCCGACGGTGCTGACATAACTGGGGAATCCGAAAGTCTGAAATCAGTGAGCTGGGAAAGGTTTGCCCTTCCTTTCTTTCTCTTGGAATCCACCGTTGATTTGGTTTTTCATCCGTTCTGCAAATCCCAACTCGCTCCTTGGTACTGAAATGGTGGAGCGTCATAAATTGCTGACTACTTCTAGAAGCGGGCGACAAGATTCAGCGGCCTTTATGGAAAACAAAGCTAAAACATGAAATGGATTCTGGCAATGCTTCGGCATTGGGGAGCTAAAAAAAAACATTTCATATCGTATTTATCATTTCTAAGTGGTGTGATCCTAGTGTCTTTTACGACTAGGGCTTCAGGTAAATGTGATGATCAATGCAGAAATGCATCGTGAAACTGTTAGGAGGTAAAATTACTATTTTTTTCTGAATATATCCAAAACCTAAATTGTGTCAAAAATGGGTCAAAATACATATTTTGGGTACATTTTTTCCAAGTGATTTTCTGACTGCTTCATTCCCCCATTCAGGTAGTCCATCGCTCGGTCTAAAGCAGGGTTGTGGCTCCGCAACTGATATGGAGGCATAAAACCGAGGAAATGACTTGAACACCAAGATCTACTCACAATGTCATCACTCTGCTCAAGGACGCGGTCCAACCAGGGTTTCAGCCGGAACAACGAGCCCTTCCTCCTGAACACATGGCGTCCATGAAATCGGAACAGTCGCCCTCTCTATCATTGGCCATGAGTGTAACAGGAAGCTGATAGCATAACGGCGCTGGGACATCCAGCATCCCGCAGCCACACCACCTCCACAAACCCTAGCGGCCTTCGCAAAGAAAATGGCCGATGCAGGTTTCCAGCTTCGGAAAGAGGATGATGAGTTCCAACGAGCAAATCTTCTGACGTCTCCTTTAGCGTCACTCCATCTCACAGACGAGAGGACCAACCGAATGGGTGATGAGCCTAAACCCCGTTTGCTACGTCCTCCATTAACGTCATCATGCGGGGAGATGCCCTCAGCTACGTGCCCCCATGAGACACCTGTGGATCAGATGCGAGATGCAGTACGGCCTCTTAGCTGCGGCATGCCAGGTTTGCATCCAACCGTATTTGATTTTGTGTTGCTGTTAAAAAGCAGGCTCACACCGTAAATTTTATTCTGAAAAAAAAAAGAAGCTTTCAAAGATATATATTCATGTAGAAGCCACCTTTTGACCAGGGATGAGCGAGTGTGCCACTATCTGTACCTGTATCTGGAAAAGCATAAACCGGAATTGGGCGTGGTTAAACTGGAAGTGGGTGTGGCTTACGTGGGTCCATTATTTTGAAGTGCTGATGACACCAAAAAATGCGGAACAAAAGGAAAATGGTCATTATTTTTTGCCACACTGCTGCCACGGAGAAAGAAACAGTCAAACGAAGTGCTTATTTTCACATCTGGGCCAGTACAAATTGTACCGACGTGTTATATATACGGTTTAAAAGAACAAACACTCCGTTCTAAAAGGGCTGTGGTATTAACGAGGCACAATAAAAGTGTTGACTGAAAATGTTTCATTGTAGCGGCGTCATGTGACCTTGCAGCTATTTTAACAGCTGGGATTTTATGATTTTGGCGGTCCAGTGTGCTCAAATCGATTACAGAAATTTCCTGTGCGTAGGGTGTGGGCCTTTCCATATGTTTCTTCCACATGCACACAATGTTATGCCTCTCTTCGCACGCCGCCATCAAGCATCAACGGTGTACACTTACACACAGTCTCAAGCCCCGCCACAATAAACAGCAGCCCTCCAACGTAATGTTTGTGAGGCAAGGCGAGGTTGAACTCCAAGCGACACACATTCTGGCTCAGAGTGCCAAAGCCCTGAGGAGTGCCATTTCTGGGATTCCAGGCCCTCAGACCGGGTCCCCTGTCAGCAGACTGGTCTGGCCCACGTGGGGCACTGCTAAGCAACGTAACCATGCACTCTCGTGGCAGTAAGAGGGCAGGGTGTGAACAACACACATGCAGATCGGACCGGACAGGAGGCCTAACACTGGGTTGTCTTCATCTGATGCTGCAGATTTTGTGGAGCCTAGGATGAGCCGAAATGACCGCAAGGCTCCGGCTCCTGCTCTGACAGCTTTCCCGCAGGACCGTTCCACCTCTGCAGCTGCTGCTGATGCGTTTCGAGATTTAGCAAACGTCCCCAAGGAAGGCGGTACTCTGGTCAACTCGTTCAATCAAATGGATTCTCCTCCTTTATCGTTTCTCCCATCCTGTGGCTTGTGCAGATATTGCAATCCAATAAGAGGGATTAGATCATTGATCAATGTAGGAAAATACATAATGCATTCAGTGCTTCCTTTACATGTCTGCCAGCAGAGGTCCATCCCAGGAACATCATCACCACGGCAATGGCAGCATGTGATTCCTGCACTGAGCGACAACGGCTGGTTGACGCGGAGTGGTACTGGGCCAGCATCTCAAGGTGAACTGGCTCTCTCCTCTAAAGGCCATAAAAACTCCGGAGAATCGATCTAATGCATACTTTCCATTAGGCAGTTGAAAAACTGTGGAGATGAAATGGGAATGACGTTATTTACATTATGACAGGATTTTAATGTGTTCATTATTTTCTCAAATATTTGGTAACGTGAATCTCTAAACCCAGGGTGCAGTTATTTAACTTTTCCTTTCAAGTAGTTTTCATGAGAAATGGATTGCTGTATTTGACCAGAGACGAGGTGAACAGGATGATGAGGAACATGCCTGATGGAACATTCTTAGTCAGAGATGCGTCTGCCAAGGTCAAGGGAGAATACACCTTAACACTGAGGTACTGTCAATCATCTTAGTCCTTTGTGTTCTTTCATCCCTTCCTTAAGGCCCTGGGGACTGTGGGCGGGTCTCGGTAGACACGACTCTGCATCACGTGGATATCGGGGGCGGTGCCCCTGGATGTCGTTCCTTGTGTGTGTGTCAGAGTTTGGTCGGCATTGCCAGCAATAAGTCTGAGCGTTCCAGTGAGGGTTGGACTCCACCACGGCTGCCCTTCGTCGCTGATTCTGTTCATTTCTTGCCTGGAGTGTTTTATTGCAGGGTCCCTCAAAGTGCTAATTCCTCCAGCAGATGTTGTCATGTAGGAAGTACTCACACAAGGACTGCTATGACACATCTGCTGGCCTCATTTGGTTTCTCCGTTTGCCCTCGGCATCTCCTCCTCCCTCCATAGGTCCTCAATGAATGTGACGCCATCTCCGGATTTAGTTGACCAGTGAAACAGTATCACTTCCATAGTTGATTTTAGGCTGAAAGCCTGGACATTACCCGGTCGGGACCAGGTTAGGAGTTTAGCCGAAGTTACCATGGCGATGCCGCCGCTTTAAACGAGAGCTACCTCCATGCAACAGCCAAGCTCGGCTTTCCACTCAACACAGCTCAATAAGAACTAGAAGATCCGTCCGATTTCTTTACAATGGAAGTGTGTGTGCATGTGTGACGTGTTTTTCTACTGTAAACGCAGCTTTTTACACCAGATGTACTTCAATCTTGCAGGAAAGATGGCTGCAATAGACTGATCAAGATCTTCCATCATGGAGGAAAGTATGGCTTCTCTGAGCCATTGACTTTCCTTTCAGTCGTGGATCTTATTCGGTATTACCAGGACAAGTCACTGGCCCAGTACAACTGTAAACTGGATACCAGGCTGCTGTTTCCGATCTCCAAATATCTGCAGGTGCGTTTCTGCTTTGTATTATGAGGTAAATTGCTGTGGTTCAGAACTTTCTTTATAACATTAAACAAGGTCAAGACGATCAAGAACAAGTGGAAATGTATCTGTCTGTGCAGCAAGCGGCCGAGGTTGACATGGATGCAGTCGGAGAACGGCTCAAGTTATTTCAGGGCCATTATGAAGAGAAGAGCAAAGAGTATGAGCGTCTCCACAAGGAGCTAAACCAAACATCCCAGGTAGAGCGCTGGCCCAAACCTTCCGAAAGTTCCAAATACAGTAGATGTCGCGTGAGCCATTAGGGCAGATGGTCTTCATTGTCCTCACATGCTAAATGGATTCGGTATTTTTTCTATCCAAATGCAGGAATTGCAGACTAAACGGATGGCCATCGAGGCTTTCAGTGAAATCATCCGGATTTTCGAGGAGGAGTGTGAAACCCAAGAACGCTACAGCAAGGAATACATTGACATGTTCCTAAAATTAGACAACAGTACGGAAAGTGACAAGTACGGACGCTAACAACTTTCACACAGCATTCAGGACTTTTCTATCATAGAGCAACTTGAAGTAAATAACGCACTAATGCAAGCTTGCAGATAATGTTCACCAGCGGTGGAGATGATGTAAATACATCTTCTTTACTGACGTCTCCTGCCTGATTGTAGGATTCGGGATAACTCCGATGAGCTGCAGTCAAGGGTGGAGGAGATACATAACAGCAAAATGATGTTGGAGGACGAATTAAGGAGCAAGGTGCTGGCCCACATGGAGGTGGACAGGAAAATAAACCACCTGAAGCCAGACCTTCTGCAGCTCAAGAAGATCAGAGATCAGTATTTGATGTGGGTCCACGCTTCCCGTTTATTTCGGAGCAGTACTCTCTCCTTCCATTGTAGTCACGATAAGCAAACATGCCATGGAATGTGCAGACCTTCCTGCAGGCCATAGATTCTAGCACTCTGCTCTCCGTTACAGCTGGCTCTCACAGCAGGGAACCTGGCAGATACATGACTGGCTTGGTGTGAGGAATGAAGAGGAGTGAGTATCATTTAGTTCTTTTTTCATTAGCAACCCTTCCACTACACCATCCCTGCTTATACCATCAGGGGTCGCCGCAGCGAATCCATTTGCTTTGCATCTTTTCATTCGGCAGATGCAACTATCATTTATGTTGAATATGTAAAAGTCATTTACAGTTGACAAGAAGAGGTCCATGTGAGCTGCACGGTGGCTGACTGGGTAGCATGTTGGCCTCGCAGTCAGGAGGTATGGGTTCGAATCTCCGTTGGGCATCTCTGTGTGGAGTTTGCATGTTCTCCTGTGGGTACTCTGCTTGCCTCCCACGTTCCAAACACATGCATGTTAGCTTCACTGGCCGCTCTAAATTGTCCAAAAGAGCGTGGATGTGAGTGTGAATATGTGCCCTGCGATTGACTGGCGACCGGTCCAGGGTGTACCCCGCCTCTCGCCCGAAGCCAGCTGGGATAGGCTCCAGCATCCCCGCCACCCTAATGAGGATAAGCGGCATAGAAAATGGATGGATGGATTTGGCAGAAGTTTTACGACACATCCGTCTGTATGAGCAACACATCTTCTCTGCTTTTTTAAAAATTGTATTTAAAAGCTCTAGACCAGGGGTCTCACTTGCGGACCGCTGGCCCTTGTTTTGTGTCCCCCTATCTTTATCTGAAAATGTAATGTTAACGAGTCCCTCACGAGGAAGGGAAGTGAGGCAAGTATTTGTTTTAGGGAAGAGTAAGATCAAAGTTGTCAATTGTTTATCCCAGCGGAGGAATCGCGGGATGTCAATACTCAACGTGAGCGTCTCAATCAGGGTGTCATGAACAGACATTTGCAAGACAATCCCGCAAAGGACACTGGGAAGCAGGAAGTGCTCCCCGCAACGCTACAATATGAACGGCACGGTGTTGTGTGCGGGGCTGACGAACCGACCAATCGCAGTGGAGGGGCGTGACATCGACTGGGCTTGACGCAAGCAAGCAGAGAAACATTTGTCAGTGAGTGGGATAGGCTCCAGCATACCCGCGACCCTAATGAGGAGAAGCGGCATAGAAAACGGATGGATATGTTCCATACAAACTGCCTGCCAAGGAAGGGATGTACCCGAGGAAAGTTACAAACTTGTTTACACCAGGCTCCTTGTTCCTCTTATTTGGGGTTTGCTTATTTGTCGAGCGATTGATACTTTTGTTAGTAGTTTTTCACACAATTCGTTTACACCAGTGTCCTTGTCTATCTTATTTTGTGCTAAAGTTGGAGAAGATTGCATTAAGAAATAAATAAATAAAAAAGTTGCATGTGCGTCGAGCCTCATGCGGTCCCAAGCTAAATTGAGTTTGAGACCCTTGCTCTAGACACTCCCGTTAGCTGCTGGGTGATTATTGACGACCCGGCCGTTGTGTTAAAAAGATTTCCGCATGGGGTGCACATTTTGAACATTTAGTTCACTTGTGTCACATTGACCTCTTCATTCAACCATTTCCTATACCGCTTATCCTCATTAGGGTGGCGGGTATGCTGGAGCCTATCCCAGCTGGCTTTGGGCGGGAGGCGGGCTACACCCTGGACCTATGAACAATTTAGAGTCGCCAATGAAGCTAACATGCATGTTTTTGGAATGTGGGAGGAAACCGGAGTACCCGGAGAAAACCCACACATGCACGGGGAGAACATGCAAACTCCACACTGAGATGCCCAACGGAGATTCGAACCCTGAACCTCCTGACTGTAAGGCCAACATGCTACCCACTCATCCACTGTGCAGCTCACATTGACCTCTTTTTGTCAACTGCAAATGTTCATTTTACATGTTCAACATAAATGATAGTTGCATTTAAAAAAGCAGAAATATGTCAGTCCCTTGCTCACTGTATTGTGTTTCTCAGGAATGAAACGATTGCTGTTTCATGGTAGACTATGGTCCATTATTTGTCCAAACAGGTTGAAATACAGGCGATGTGTGGTATTCTGGCCACTAGGAGGCAGTATTGACATTAGTTTACATTGCATTGCCTCGTCATTACATAACACTGCATAAAGTCATGAAGTCAGCCATAGCATGTCCCACATGATCTGTTTGGAATTGGTAAGTTTTGGGCTTCTTAAGGTCAGAAGAAATCAATGCAATTATAATGGTTAGCTTGCTAGCTCGAGTCGATGCAGGATAAACAACAAATAATAGTGTAAAGATGAGGACAGCTAATTAGGAAAATAGTCTCTTTATTAAATAGCATGTTGGCCACACGGCCTGGAGATCTGAAGGATCTGGGTTGGAATGTCTGTTGAGCATCTCCATGTGGAGTTTGCATGTTCTCCCTGTGCGTGTGTGGGTTTCCTCCCACATTCCATCAACATGCATGTTAGCCTCACTGGCCACTCTAAAGTGTCCATAAGTATGAACGTGAGTGTGAATGCCGGTTGGCTGGCCAACAGTGCAGGCTGTACCCCGCCTCTCGGCCAAAGTCGGCTGGGATAGGCTCCAGCATACCCAGTGAGGATAAGCGACATGGATGGATTGATGGGTTTGGAACCAATTAGCCGCTATAAACGACTGTAATCAAGGCCTCTCAGGGCACACAGACCCGCCCACATTTCTGACTGCTGTGCTGTGAATGGGCAAAGAGCTGAACTGGCCGCAACAACAAGCAGCCAACACCGCATGCTTCCCGTCCTCTTATAATCGAACACTTTTGTCAGCCCATACACCCTGGCAGATGGTGGCCACCACGAGGAGAGGACCTGGTTTGTTGGGGGTATGAGTCGGAAGGAGGCAAAGGAGCTGCTTAGGGGCAGGAGGGACGGCACTTTCCTGATCAGAGACAGCCAAAGTCAGAGAGGATCCTTTGCCTGCTCGGTCGTGTGAGTACCTTTACATTTGACTTCTTATGGCAGTGGTGCATCTAGGACGGACATAAAGCCAGGTGTCCTCCTGCACAGTGTGGACGGGCACGTGAAGCACTGTGTGATCAACAAGACGTCGACAGGCTACGGCTTTGCTGAGCCCTATAACTTGTACTCGTCACTAGGAGAGCTGGTCCTCCACTATCAGCACACATCCCTGATCCAACACAACCAGCAGCTGAATGTAACCCTGGCCTGGCCCGCTCTCAGCCAGCAGCCCATCTGAGAAAGCACCAGCACTTTGCCAACGCTTCCCTAGAAGATGAACAGACACTGTTAACCGGCTCAGGCTGAAAAATATTAGTATTATTTTGTGTATAACTGCATGACGTCACATCCAAACGTATTTTTCCCCCAAATTGTGTTTTATTTTTTGTTTCCACTTTTTACACTTTTACCAGCGTAGAGTGTCTTTTGGGTTAGAGAAGAAAAGCTCTGTTAAATAAATGCCCAAATCCTGACCTTTATTGATGCAACACATCATTGGAGAGTTTAGGCCCGTAGTTGAGAAAGGGATGTACTGCATGCTAACTTTTCCAATGGGATGCACACACGCCGACAAAATCTTCACCCAACTGTAAGGCCGTGCTTGTGATGAAGGAAGATGTATTTTTTAACACACTCTTATTTTGAGATGTAGCAAACGGCGCTCTTATTTTGAAAGTCAGAAATATGTTGTGTGAGTGAGAAGATCTCTTTGTTGGGGGCAAAAATAAACAAGATTCTTTTTCACTCACAACCTTTTTTTTCCACAAACACACAAAATAACTACATAAAACACATAAAATAAATACATACAATAAATACATAAAACACATAAAATAAATACATACAATAAATACATAAAACACATAAAATAAATACATACAATAAATACATAAAACACATAGAATAAATACGTAAAACACATAAAATAAATACGTAAAACACATACAATAAATACGTAAAACACAAAAAATATGTAAAACCCAAAGAAAAAACATAAAACACATAAAATTAATACGTAAAACACATAAAATAAATACCTAAAACCCATAAAATAAATATGTAAAACACATAAAATAAATACATAAAATAAAAACATAAAACACATAAAATAAATAGGTAAAACACATAAAATAAATCTGTAAAACACATATAATATGTAAAACACACAAAAAAATGAAACACATAAAATAAATACATAAAATAAAAACATAAAACAGATCAAATAAATACGTAAAACACATAAAATTAATATGTAAAACACATCAAAGAAATACATAAAACACATAAAATAAATACATAAAACCCATAAAATAAATATGTAAAACACATAAAATAAATACGTAAAACACAAAATAAATACATAAAACCCATAAAATAAATATGTAAAACACATAAAATAAATACGTAAAACACAAAATAAATACATAAAACCCATAAAATAAATCTGTAAAACACATAAAATTAATAAAATAAATACATAAAATAAGAAACAAAAACACATAAAATAAATATATATAAAACACATAAAATAAATTCGTAAAACACATAAAATAAATAAAAAAATATATACATGAATATATAAAACACATAAAATAAATACGTGAAATACATGAAATAAATATGTAAAACACAAAATAAATACATAAAACACGTAAAATAAATACAGAAAACACATAAAATAAATACGTAAAACACATACAATAAATATATACAATAAATACATACAGTCTGCTGGGATAGGCTCCAGCATCCCCGCGACAATAAATACATAAAAGACATAAAATAAATACGTAAAACACATAAAATAAATACGTAAAACACATAAAATAAATATATACAATAAATACATACAATAAATACATAAAAGACATAAAATAAATACGTAAAACACATAAAATAAATATATACAATAAATACATACAATAAATACATAAAAGACATAAAATAAATACGTAAAACACATAAAATAAATACATAAAACAAACACATAAAATAAATACATAAAACACGTAAAATAAATATGGAAAACGACGTTTGATATTCGGCACCGTAGCGGTGGTCCTTTCTCACGTGCCCGGACTGCTCTCTCATGGTGCGCTGGCTGTTTTTTTAGGACCGTTAATGAA
This sequence comes from Oostethus manadensis, assembly GCA_024372805.1. Lineage (NCBI taxonomy): Eukaryota > Metazoa > Chordata > Actinopteri > Syngnathiformes > Syngnathidae > Oostethus > Oostethus manadensis. Next base: position 1,889,620 of record QODF01000109.1, on the reverse strand, counting down.
TTACTCCTTTGGCGAAGAAAAATGCAAATACCAGAAAAATCTCCAAACGACGCCAAGAAAAGTTTTTACATTTCGTTTTGAGAAAATAAGGTTTGGGAAGTCTCATTTAAGAATAAATAAAAGTTGTATTTTATTTTAAATGAGCTCAGAGTAGGTCTACACGTGTAGCTGCACTTTGGTTGTTTGTTGAATGTTGTGCTTCTAACGGGTAACATTACAAAAGATTACAATCTTTGAAAGTTTGTAAGATCTGTCATGTTTTGCGGCTCCTGAAAAGTTTTTTACTGGAAGAAGAGACATCTCTTGATGGTCAAGGTTGCGGACCCCTGCTCTAGATGACGCTTTCTTTCTCCTTCTCTGGTTGTTGTGCCAGCGCCACTCGTGTAGTACATCGTGATTCATCCAGTCTGGATGTATTTGATTAAGGCTTGATTAATAAGAAAAAAGGACATCCCACTGTGGAACTGGCAACGTACAAGCTCAGTGTGAGTTTGCTTTAAGACTGGCTCTGCGTGTAACTGACACGGAACTGCACGGTGGCCGAGTGGTTAGCATGTTGGCCACGCAGTCAGGAGATCTGGAAGACCTGCCTCTCGTTTCTGACTCACGGGTACTCGACAGAGATTCAAGCGTCACTGAGGGGTACTCCTGCAAGAACTTGACTTTCTGACTCAGGGTTACTCAACAAGGACTCAAAGTTCGCTGAGCTACGGGTACTCGGCGAAGACTAGAGTTTCTGACTCGCAAGTACACGATGGCGAGTCAAGTTTCACTAGTTCATAAGAAGTATTAGCATGTGTGTGAGTGCTTCACAGTGTATTCATCCCACGCATACATGAAATAACACTGAGCAACAGAGAAAGCACATGCACATGGCAGGAATTGCTCTGATTTGTAAAGAATATTTTTGCACTAATGCATCTCATCAGACGTGGGGGTATAACGACCGTTTCGTGACTGATTCCAGCCGATTTGTGATGGTGCTAGCAGTGCCCACTGATGTCCGACAAGTGACTGATAAAAGCACCGATAGACGTGTGGCATCTCAACCGTGTTCACCGCGCACGTTTCAAGTTGCGTGTATTCCCTCGTGTGTGCGTTTCTTTTTCTGTAAATATTTGATCACTGCACAAAAAGAAACAAACAGTTGGATGCACGTCAAATGTTGAAACTTCAGACGGAAGACGGGTTCTTATTCCGACTCGGTATCTATTGATCCAATTGTACTATACAATAGGATCAGATGTAGTTGTCTAATTGCAAACCTTTGCAAATCTTTATTATACTGTTATGCTAGTAAGTGATAAGTAAGTGCTGTGCAAGATACGGGCACTTTGTGTCCATGCTGCCTTTGAATGGTTGCCATTTCAGGAACCAGACGTTGGAAATATTTTAACTCGGTGGTCTCGGCGTTGATGCTTTTTGTAATCGCGCAGGCAAGTCACGGCAGAGCCCGAAACGATCAAATCGCCCGAAGATGCCATGTTGGGAAGTGTTATGTTTAGGGGTTGTCATGTAGAGGGTGGGGTTGTACTTTGTTGTGTTTTTTAATCGCTATGGCTGCGTGGACACTGCAGGTCGGAAGCTTGGTTTATATGCAACCAATTTATGCAATTTTGCAACCACGACCCCTCCGTGCAGCGTCCATGCGGCCCTAATTTTCCACACCGCGCACCTTTTCCAACCACACCGACAATCCCGTGTGGAAAAACACGGCGGCGAGTGACAGCAGGTAGCTAGACACTGCGTGAATAAATGTCGAGTCGAATGCAAAATCTGTAGGTGGACGTCCGGACATACTTAAATGTACTTGTTCCTCTACTCCATGCATTGCTCTCACGTAAATGATATTTCCCTTTGTCTTGTCGATTCCGCTCCTTTTTCTTCTCTTCCTGAGCAATAATAAATAACCTAAAAGTCCTTCCTCTTCATTTAGGCCCACGCTTGCCGCCATGCTGTAAACAACGCTTTCAACTTCTACTACGGTGTATCGACGCGCTACACTGCCCCCTGTTGTCTGGGAATGTACGCGGGGACATGACACACTGACCGCAAAAGTTGTCTCTGCCAGCCACGCAGCACGTGCTGTGCACACGACAAGCATAACCCGAGCTTAAGCACCCAATTCTGAATTAGTGTAGCATATTAGACCAGTGTTTACCATACATTCATTTATTTGTGGCAGCCCAAATGTATCCGTGGCGGGCCCCAACACGTTACAACGGCACAGTCTGTGAATAAAACTTGCTGTTGCTACTCCATAGATTGCATCCTAACTCTACTTCTTAACACACGTTCTGCCAGGGAATAACAAGATGTAGCAGGATGGATGGGTGTTGCAAACTTAGCAACTTGTTGCTATATTTAGCGGGAATTCAGGCCCCTCTGTGCTTTCTTTTTCAAAACCAGCAACTAGCATCAAATGTAGCAACATTCTCTGGTCTTACTGGGCACTTTTGGAGACTAACATAAAAAAAATGTATCACTCTTCTCAGCGAGCAGCGGGTCCTGCTGTGAGGCCTGCCCTCCATAAAAGCACTCACTGGTGGCTCTGTCTTACTTGTGACATAAAAAACAGAAAAGGAAAGTTCCTTTGGTGTTCTAAACCTTTTTGTTATGTTTTTCATATTTGTTGCATCTCCCTCCATAGCCGGTAGTCCAAATTAGATAGGGTAGATCACCATCATTCAATTCAAGTCTGATTCTGATCTAAGGATATTGGATGCAGGTGAATGGATATGGACGCCGTCATGGCCCGTATCCGAATTGGGCCACTTGGAGCAAAAAACAAATGCATAGAATCGTCACCATTTAGTGTAACTCTATCCTTGGCGGAGGGCATGCATTCAGGACATATAAGGGATTTATTGTGTTTAACGGTTATGGTTTCATTTGTTTCGAACATGTATAGATTGTCCATTAAATGATTGGCGTTACATTCCACAGTTCCACATGTCTGAAAAGGTGTAGGAAGAAGCGGATATATTTAATCCAACCCCCTCTTCACATGGATTGCTACTACATACCTACACACAAATATATGTGTGTGTGTATGTATATATATACATATGTGTGTATATATATATATATATATATATATATATATACAGTGAGGGGGAAAAACTATTTGAACCCCAGCTGATTTTGTAAGTTTGCCTACTAACAAAAAAATGATCAGTCTATAATTTCAATGGTAGCTTTATTTGAACACTGAGAGACAACAATGACAAAAAAAAATCCAGAAAAATGTGTTTCAAAAAGAGTTATAAATGAATTTGCATTTCCATGAAGGAAATAAGTATTTGATCCCCTATCCGTCAGCAAGATCTCTAGCTCCCAAGTGGATCTTATGCAGATAACGAGCTGACATTGGCAGCCCTCTCGGCTCGTTATCTGTATAAAAGAGACCTGTCCACAGAAGCAATCAATCAATCCAGATGCCAAACTCTGCACCATGGCCAAGACCAAAGAGCTTTCAAGGATGTCAGGAACAAGATTATGGACCTGCACAAGGCTGGAATGGGCTACAAGACCATCTTCATTTGGTGACAACAGTTGGTGCAATTATTTGCAAATGGAAGAAACATAAATTAACTGCCAATCTCCCTCGGTCTGGAGCTCCATGCAAGATCTCACCTCGTGGAGTTTCAATGATAATGAGAACGGTGAGGAATCAGCCCAGACTCACTCGGGAGGAACTTGTCAATTATCTCAACTTGACTTGTCAATGATCTCCTTCCCTCAGTCAGGGCATTGAAAATGGGTCGTGGTTGGGTATTCCAGCATGACAATGATCCAAAACACACGGCCAAGCCAACAAAAGATTGGCTCAAGAAGAAGCATATTAAGGTCATGGAGTGGCCTAGTCAGTCTCCAGACCTTAATCCCATAGAAAATCTGTGGAGGGATCTGAAGGTTTGAGTTGTCAAACATCAGCCATGAAACATTAATGACTTGGAGAGGATCTGCAAAGAGTAGTGGGCCAAAATCCCCCCTGAGATGTGTGCAAACCTTGTGGCCAACTACAAGAAACGGCTGACCTCTGTGATTGCCAACAAAGGTTTTGCCACCAAGTACTGAAGCACGTTTTCAAAGGGATCAAATACTTATTTCCTTCGTGGAAATGTAAATTAATTTATAACTCTTTTTGAAACGCATTTTTCTGGATTTTTTTTGTCATTGTTGTCTCTCAGTGTTCAAATAAAGCTACCATTGAAATTATAGACCGATCATTTACTTGTTAGTAGGCAAACTTACAAAATCCACTGGGGTTCAAATACTTTTTTCCCTCCCTGTATGTATGTATGTATATAAGGGAAGTGTTTTCTGTCACCTCATGTTTGCCAGACAAAAACCATCCCCCCAAAAGGAAACGTTTTTTTTTTTTAAGCGTGTAAAAAAATGTAAAACTAGGAAAGTTTTGTTTCAGTTTGAGCTGTGCATGTGATCAAATACCTCTCAACGTGTTTGTGTGTTTCACTCCAAGCACCACTTGGTGCTATCACCTTGGTTTGCTGCTCTCGTGATTGTAGGAAAGTGTCCCTCTGCTTTTACCAAAAAGAATTTTGCTGTGCTTAGTGGTTTATTGCTGTGAAGAAATACTGTTACCATAAATGTTTGTTTACTACTTCAGTTACGCAAGGACATGGTGTGTTTTGTCGCGGTAGCTTGTCTTTCTTTTGGGATTCTGCAGTCATCTGAAGAAATGTGCTGGTGTAAAACAACTTTGTTGGTGTAAAATGGAGTGACCTTCTTTACCTTCTTCCATAGCACCATTGTTCATGTGAGCAAATACAGTCGAGCTTATAAAAAGAAGTGTGTCTGTTGATCTCATTTCTCGTGAAATAGAGTTTTGCTCCTTGCACAGCTTGTGTCCAGGACTGTAGAGCATTCTAAGGGTTGCAGACTCACATTTCACCACTAGATGCCGCTAAAACTTACACAATAATACTACATACTATATTGAGACACTTACTACATTATACAGTATTTGTATACATGATATAATTAACAGGTTGCCATTAATTAAACCACAATGACATGTACCATTGCTTGACATCTACATTACACAGTACCGACAATGGTTGAGGATTAATTTCCTTTACCTCTTAAGACATCACCTGTGTTTGTTGGCATCAAGCTACAAGGCATTCTGCTGCAAAGCAGTGGCATATTTGATGCATCTTGAATACGACAAATGAAATACCTCGTTGTGGACTTGAAGGGGTCTTCAAAGTCTCACTTTTTCAGGGGGAAAACAATCCAAAATGGCGGACTGGCGGCCTTAACTAAAGATGTTGGCATGTTGAATACGCTTATTTGGACGCCATTATGCACTATAAGGTTTGTGTTGGGAAGTTACTGGCTAATTAATACTAACTAGGTACACTTACATCAGCTAACTAATCTGGAAATTGTTCAAATCGATTCACAATGAGCGGACAATGGAGTGGACGAGGGTCAGTGAAGGCATCGCCAGCATGCAGTTAGTTGGTAGAAATGCTGCGTTTTAATTCGCGGAGCGCGTGAGGACCCGGACCGGAGAAGCGGAAGAAAATGGATGGATAGAGAGTGCTGGTTTTTCAACACAACACGCACTAATCACTGCTCAATCGTCACTCATCTTGTGTGTAATGTTTTGTTATTTAGTTAAGGAAAAAAAACATCCAAGTAAAAACCTCATCGCCATCTTGGCTACTTAGCGGAAGATCAGGATCGTCATTTCCGGTGTCGTGCCAAAACGAATACCCCTGACAGAATTTGCGTCCCCTACCGCGGGAGCGCGCACGCCCGTGGGAGGGCGGAGCTTAAGCGTCTTTGTTTGGCTATTATCTTAGTTTATTGAAAAAGGGAAGTGTGGATTGTCACGACCATGCTTTGATTGACAAAGATTACAATACGAGATATTTGATGACGACGTTTATTATCTTCTTAGTCTCCTTTTTATAATCAAGTGTATTTTGGCGGTCAGCATGCTCACCAAACGTAAGATATATAATTCCCCCCCCCATATAATCGTCATGTTTATTTTTAAAACCAGCCATTTGTGCCCTATATGACACTTTCGTTAATCACAGCTGAAATTACAGCAGATACACATTTTTTCATCTCCTTTTAATTTTTTTTTTACATGATTTGTTGTGTAAAACATTCAATTCATATAACAAAACAATGCATTACATCTTTATAGCTTTGTCTTTATATGTGTATCCCCTGTAATTTCAGCTGTGATTAATGAAACTGGTCAAAATTCACAAGTTAAGCAGGGGGTACAAATTCTGTCAGGCGTGCATAATTTGGCATGACACCGGCCACCTCTTCCAGTTCCACTGGTAGGACCCCAAGGTGTTCCCAGGACAGCTGTGGGACGCAGTCCCTCCAGCGTGTTCTAGGTCTTCCCTGGGGCTGGGCGTTCCCGGAAAACCTCCCCAGGGAGGCATCCGGACTAGATGCCCGAGCCACCCTTCTTCTCCTCCCCCTGTCTCTGTATATTGTATTAAATATTGCTATTTCTTCACTGTTATGTGATCAAACAAATTAAATAAAGCAAACTTGTCCCATGATCGTAAAGAATTCCAAGTGAATGGTATTTACATCGGCCATACCCGTCCAGTAGTTACTTGGTGTCGCCCACCTCTAATTTGAAAATTCACTGGGTTTTTTTTAAGCCCCGCCTCCAAAAAGTTGTCATCAGGTCCACAACCAATCGCAGCCCGGCACATTGAAACAAGCACAAATGAGCTCACGGTTCGAGGCCAAGCGAGGGATGAGGAGGGCGGGCTTTAAAGAAGTCGTCCAAACCAAAAGATGGACTACAACAAACACCAAACAGGAAGTATTAACGATAATGTGTTTATTTAGTGGTTCATAACTTTCCATGTGAAGCAAAAATGAGACTTAGGTCTCAGAGAACCACCAGGGCCTACGCAGAGACGTCGGGGAAAAGCCGCACTCGATCCCGTAGCAAAGCACCAGTGAAACGGAGGCGGCTGTCGGCGGCAGAAAGTTCATTCGAAGAAAAGGTAACGTAAATGTTCTTCCTTGCTGTTTCCACCCTCCTCGCCACCGCCAGCCCAACATATGCCAGCCACATTCATTACTTAGCCCAACATACATGACTTGTCACACGTGCCGTTAGCCTTCTTGCCTGCTAGCTCGCGTGTTGCTAGCATGCTAATGTTGCGACCTCAAGCGGGTCCATTTCCTAGCTGGGCCGACAAGTAGCAGCATCTGAAGATAACTGTAATATATAAGTATGTGTTTACTTTATTCATCTCCAAGAGCAACTGGTTTGTTTTTTTAAATTCAGAGAAGCTCATTTCGTCGTGTTGTATTAATGTTGTCATTGTAGATGACGTTCAATTTTGCAATTACATGTTATCATGGACCAGTCCGGGGTGTACCCCGCCTCTCACCCGAAGCCAACTGGGTTGACTCCAGCATACAAGGGAGTGCAGAATTATTAGCCAAGTTGTGTTTTTGAGGATTGATTTTATCTTTGAACAACCATGTTCTCAATGAACTCAAAAAAACTCATTAATATCAAAGCTAAAATATTTTTGGAGGTAGTTTTTAGTTTGTTTGTAGTTTTAGTTATTTTAGGAGGATATCCGTGTGTGCAGGTTATTATTACTGTGCATAAATATTAGACAACTTAACAAAAAACAAATATATACCCATTTCAATGATTTATTTTCACCAGTGAAACCAATATAACATCTCAACATTCACAAATATACATTTCTGGCATTCAAAAACAAAACAAAAACTAATCAGTGAGCAATATAGCCACCTTTCTTTGCAAGGACACTCAAAAGCCTGCCATCCATGGATTGTCATTGTTTTGATGTGTTCACCATCAACATTGCGTGCAGCAGCAACCACAGCCTCCCAGACACTGTTTAGAGAGGTGTACTGTTTTCCCTCATTGTAAATCTCACATTTGATGATGCACTACTACAGGTTCTCTATGGGCTTCAGATCAGGTGAACAAGGAGGCCATGTCATTAGTTTTTCTTCTTTTAGAGCCTTTCTTGCCAGCCACGCTGTGGGGGACTTGGACGCGTGTGATTGAGCATTGTCCTGCATGAAAATCATGATTTTCTTGAAGGATGCAGACTTCTTCCTGTACCACTGCTTGAAGAAGGTGTCTTCCAGAAACTGGCAGTAGGACTGGGAGTTGAGCTTGACTCCATCTTCAACCCGAAAAGGCCCCACAAGCTCATCTTTGATGATACCAGCACAAAGCACTACTCCACCTCCACCTTGCTGGCGTCTGAGTCGGACTGGAGCTCTCTGCCTTTTACCGATCCAGCCACGAGCCCATCCATCAGGCCCATCAAGACTCACTCTCATTTCACCAGTCCATAAAATCTTACAAAAACCTGTCTTCTGATATTTCTTGGGCCAGTCTTGATGTTTCAGCTTGTGTGTCTTGTTCAGTGGTGGTGGTTTTTCAGCCTTTCTTACCTTGGCCATGTCTCTGAGTATTGCACACCTTGTGCTTTTTGGGCACTCCAGTGATGATTCAGCTCTGAAATATGCCAAAACTGGTGGCAAGTGGCATCTTGGCAGCTGCACGCTTGACTTTTCTCAGTTCATGGGCAGTTATTTTGCGCCTTTGTTTTTCCACACGCTTGTGTGTTGACTATTTTGAATGAAACGCTTGATTATTCCGATGATCACGCTTTAGAAACTTGGCAATTTTAAGAGTGCTGCATCCCTCTGCAAGATATCTCACTATTTTTGACTTGTCGGAGCCTGTCAAGTCCTTCTTGTGACCCATTTTGCCAAAGGAAAAGAAGTTGCCTAATAATTATGCACACCTGATTCAAGAGTAATGTTGAGTTTAAAATAGGCCGATAATATCAGTGGGCTGATATTATTGGCCTGATATTGGCGTAAAAATGTAATATTGCTATAAACCATGTTGTTTTTTCCTTCCTATGAAAAGCGATCATGACAATGTTTATGAGCGGCGGGACCGAAAGAACGAGATGGCAAATACAAGCGGAGGAAATGCGTTTCCTACAAAGGGGGTCCTGGACTCGCCCTAGGACAGTGCTTTCTTTGTTGCTCTCTATTTTGCTGCACTTTCCTGGTTTCAGTTTCAAGTCCAGTCTGTACAGTACAAATAAATAAATAGATATAATGAATTTCTCAATAGTGTTTCAAATCGGGGGAGCGTGAAAACATTTCCGTTCACTGGGTGAGGCATGACAAAAAATGAATTTAGAACTACTGCCCTAAGAGGTCGGGTGAGGAGCTTGCTCATCCAGGAGGAGCTCAAAGTAGAGCCGCTGCTCTTCCACATCTGGAGGAGCCGTTTGAGGTGGCCCGGGTATCTAGTCTGGACACCTCCTTGGTGAGGTGTTCTGGGCATGCCCAACAGGGACACACTGGAATCTTACAGCTGGCCTGGGAACACCTTGGGGTCACCCCGGTGAAACTGGAAGAGATGACTGGGGTCTGGGAAATCTGGACTTCCTTACTGAAACTGCTGCCCCTGCAACCCGGACCCAGATATGTGGAGGAAAATGGAATGGAAAAGCGATTTAAAAAAAGTGCTGTGTATAGGCGTATGGGCTCCCATACTGGCTGTCGTCGAGGCATCCAGTGCCCCCATTACGTGGAAATACTTGGTCAGGTCCTGTGTTATTCCTTGCGGTCAGAACTGGCCTAGTGTTGAAACCACGGGCGTAGGTGCAGATAGCACCAACGTCAGCCATCTCATTCACTTGTAGCAACACTGGGACAATGTCAGTCGACATTTTTACACACGTAGAGGGTCACCAAATGTGGAGATGGGATTCACAACGAGATATTAGTGGAGGTTGGTGGTTCCAATCACTTTACTCTCCACTCAACTGTACAACAAGCAGCAACTCTTAGCAACTGCTGAGTGACTACAACAACCTCATGACCTGCAAACTCAAGTACACTTGGGGACAAACAATATTGTGGGTCCCCACACTGTGTTCTTTCCACGACAGGAGATATGTGATGTTACACGTATCTTATCGATTGGTATCGGAATCGAGCCCTGAGAGTAGGACATCATGGGGATATCGGCAAAAAAGCCAATATCGGGCATCCCAAGTTTAAACTCTTTATTGAGCACCATGAACCCGCTGCCCATACATCATCCATAAAACTCTACCCCAGATGCATAAAGAAGTCAAATGATCTGACTCTGACAGTATCTTCTGACCAAAATGTCCTATTATCTACAGCAATCATTTGTTTTATTATGCAATTATGTTAATACAGTAATTAACATAGTGTAAATGAAAATAAATTGACAGTGACCAAAGGTAGCATCTACTTGCTGTGTAGGCTGAAGAGGCACCTGATGCTGAAGGCATTCCCACAATGACGAGGCGACCGCTGCCCCATGGTCGGCCAAGAAAAAGAGCCATTGCTGCGGATGACAAAGAAGCAGGTGATTATCCACCCCACCCCCCCAGGGATTATACACTAATCCCTGCAATTGTTTTTCTCACATCCTGACACTGTTCTTCAAGATTCTGCCTTCAAGACTCCAAGCAGACCTATCTTGCGCCATGAACACGTACTGTCTGAGATAGACACGGTCTCGACAGCCAGGAAGATCTACACACCGATTGCACGATTCCTCACACCAAGTAAAGAGAGTGAGTAGAATCCGCAGACAGTTTTTCTTGAAACAGTCTTAGCACTACAGACACTTTATCATGCCGCGGCATCGTCCTGCTAGCCTGTGCAACGCTCACTGCACTTTCTACTTCTTTTCCTTGTGGCTTATCCCATCAGGGGTTGCCACAGCAAATCATTTTCTTCTGTTTGATTTGCATGTTACAAATACATCAAATCCAACACATGCCAAGGCCATTTTAAACACTCATTTTATTTAAAGATCTGGTGATTTTGATCTCAGGTTTGTAGCTTGTGTGGAGCAGGTGTGCCAACATGTATGCATTTTTCATACACAATGCGCATTTTGATCCATAAACAGACTTGCTGCTCTCCAGGTACACATTTTCTTGCATTTTGGGGGTTTAAATTTTAAATTGAATCTCTGCGAGTTGCATGACATGCACCTCCAAAATAATCCTCTGTATGCAGCAGCATATACTGTACCAGATACATTTCATTTAAAAACTTTTTTTGACTTAAAACAAATGTTGGTAATTTCCTTAAAATCCAAGTTAAAAGGTCCTTGAAGTTTATTATTATTTTAAGTATTGAACCTAGACACTGAAGTATCGGATCAAACCGAATTGTGAATTTTTTGTATGTTTCAATGCAAGCAGGTACATACAGTTTGTATGAGAATTTTTTTCTCTGATAACTTACCTGGCCTTCCACAGTTTTCTTGTCATGTGGAAATTTTCAGCAAATGGCTGCCACAGTACATCAGTACGTCTACCACCTTTTCAGCACACGTGTTTGAAGAGCAGTACACATTCTTCAGTTGTTCAAACCATGCTGGGTTCCAAATTTGAAATCTAAAGACTTAATTGGAATTCAAGGCCAATACACAGCAAGAGAACATGCTTTGTTTTGTCATTTCACTCAGTAATTGTTATTTTTAATTCAGATTACAAGAGTTCTGGAAACAATGTGTTAACAAGCCCTGAACAAGGAGTCTTTGGTTATGGTTCCATTGACCTTTTGGTGGGAGATGAGGACGACCACATCTTCAGTCCGTAAGTGTGACACGCTTGTTTTACTGCCTTTTTAAAGCTTTAGTGACTGTAAACCGTAATGCAGCTTTGTCCACGGTATTTTAAGATCCATTCTGTTCTTGTGATCCCATTTGAAGAACTCAGACACTAAGATAATCAATTTCAACGCATTTTTTAGAAGCATAAATGTAGAGTCTCAATGTGACGTTTACATCTCAAAGCATATAATGACAGGTATCTTTTCAGCTTTACTTTCATTAAGAACCTGCCACCACAGTCCCAGTATTCCCAGCCTAGAGTGCCTGACATCCCCCCAAAGACAAGGAGCACCCCTGAGGGCACACTTGTGGTAGACCTGGTGAGTTCCATGTACAATTTTAAAAGAAAATAAACATTAATGATGTTTCCTGGGCTCCATGAAAGTGTGTGCTGTTTTACCAGTGTCCGCATTATTCTACATCTAATGCCTCAATCGAAACCTCCGTTTCAACGACAAGCTACACAGATAGTCCTATTATTATGTGCTTGTGAGCAAGTCTTTAAAAAATATGTATATATGTTAGTGATTGTATGGGAATCATTGCAAATTTTGTTAAAACCAATGTCTTGTTTCTGCTTTTAGGAGGAAACACTGATGTTGAGCTCTCTGAATATGATTGACAATGCAGAATACACCTTCTACACAGCTTTCCAGCATAACCACTATAAGGTGAGCTCCCCCCTGCTAGCTCATGTGGGCTGGACAGGTGTTGTGTAATTTCTTGCTGTAACCCTTTCTTGGTGCTGGCTGATGATTTTATGGTTGTATAGGATTTAATGTTTTAAACAAGACCACTACACATAAGCAGGAATACAAATGAACGTTTGTCAAAAGCAAGACCGTCTTTGGGTGCTTTTAGAATGCGTTTAGGAGAGAGGGCAAACAGGTAGTGCCAAATCTATCAGTGGCAGTCCAAATGTATTTGTGGCACCACGAAGGAACCTACGAATGAATGGTAAACACTAGTCTTACTTGACTGATGTGATATGAACAGGTTTACATGATCCTGCGACCACATGTAAAGGAGTTTCTGCAGTCCATGGCAAAAGTGTATGAGGTAAGTTTCTAAGTTCCCTGGATCTGTAACCGTTATTCTTCACTATGTGTTTGGTTTAGGTCAGCACATGTATACCGGGAGCTGATAACACAGATTTGGGCTTTATTTGTATATTTATTTGTTTGTTTTTTAATGTTTTTTTTTGAATTATTATTGTAATCTTTTTGTCATCTGATTCAAACCAATCCAAAGTTAAAATGTTCAGTCGTATCTATCAGGGCTCCCACGTTTACTGTCATTTCATTTTCTGGGACACTTTTCCAATTGAAAATTCCACCATCTACTTTCTATACTGCTGGTCCTCACAAGGGCGGCAGTTATATATATAAGGGCGCCCCCTGCTGGTGGAAAATGATTTACTTTTCCTTTACTGCTAACAAAAACAGAGCCAAAAGTCACAATATTGGTACTAATAACGAATAACTCAGACCTTTGGCTTTAAATGTATGTAAATGTTTTTGTTGTAGCCTTTTTGTCAAATAAATTGTATCAAATAAAAATATAAATAAATACGTGTCCCCACCACTGTTTTTTTATGAATGCAACTGTAGGGGGAGCCCTAGAACAATAATGTAGGAATATTACTGTTTGTAGTAGGTAGCTTATTCTTTGGGGCGGTAAATGGAGCTTGTTGTAGTTTCCCTGGTGTGGAATTGTGTCAATCTGCTCTCACGTTCCAGCTCTTTGTTTATACCTGTGCAAAGAAGGAGTACGCTGAGAACATTCTAGACATCTTGGACCCTCACAGGAAGCTCTTTCGGTATAACTCGCTGATGATCTGCTTTCCACTTGGTGTAATAAACTCCTCACATATTATGTGTAACTCACTTGCAGCCACCGTCTCTATCAGGATGAGTGTGCCTGTGTCCTCGGGCACTACGTCAAAGATCTCAGCATCCTTGGGAGGGACCTCACTAAGATTGTGGTTCTAGACAACGCGCCTCATACATACCCCTATCATGTAAGCAGTACAGACATTTTTTGTTGTTGTTATGCTTCTGATTGATTTTCCTCCAGTTGGTTTCAGCTTGACTTGTCGTTTTGGTTTTGCAGTTGATGAATACTCTCCCCATCAAGAGCTGGTCCGGCGAGCCAGCGGACAGGGAACTCCAGAAGATCATACCCTTCATGGAGAAACTGTCTACATCGGTTTGTTCTCTTTTTATATTCACTGGACACCAGGGGTGTCCAAAGTGGGGAGGGAAAAAAAAATAATAATAATCAAACATAAAATGGAGACAAAAAGACACAATGTAAAGGGGAAATGTTAATATGCATAATAATACAAAATGTCTTTAAGTACATATTCATACAAAAGGTATTTTTTTATCAAATAAAAAAAAAACCCATCCCATATCCTTTTGAATTTTCAGTGTACTGTATGTGTCCCTTGACACTTTTTTGCTGCTTCACTCAGGTTTGTTGAAAACCATAAATAATGAATCACATGGTTGAATATAATGGTGTATTGTATTGTAATGGCTAAATGAACTGAAATAATACAGTATTTATTCCACACTGGTCACTCTGGGTCAGTGATGTTACTGTAAGGTTCAGTTAGACACCCAAGCACCAGACTTGATCGCTTGATACGACATATGTTTTATTGCAGGTTTCAATGATCTTCCAACAGGCACAATAATCCATAATAAAAAATGGGCCATATCAGTTGTGGCCATGCCCTATGGCAAGCAAAAACTCAACTCTGAACCCCCAACATTGCTTTCACTGAGCTTCCCTAGGGAACACATAGCGTATATGGCAACATTTCTGTCTAAAATGGCTTATTTTCTCCTATGTCTAGTATATTTGGGCGTTACTTCAAGCCCAGAGGGCTCTAATAATGTCATAAATTGCTCTACATGTTTACTGCACTTTTTACACCCACGGACCAAACAGTTGTCTGCAAATTTACACTCTCTTTTTCTCTCCACCGTTTTGCAAATAAAATGACAGCTTATCTCTGGCGGCAGCCACTCTTGCCACTTCCTCATGTTGTCGTCCAATCTCTCATGTTTTTTCAGGAGGATTTTCGGGAGGTGCTGAAGAAAAGGAAGGATCACTTCCACCGGCTGCTGTCAGAGGACTGACATGACCAAATCCCACCACCGTCCACTTACCCAAGCCACCACTTAAACAACCCTATCTTTGTGTTCTTCTTGCATCACCTTTGAATGCAGAATGTCTAAATGCTGCGTGAGGGAGGGCGTGCATGCCCCCTGATGACTTGAAATGACGCTATTTCAGACATGCTGCTGCACTGTTAGGCAAACTCAGTCCACAGGGCCATACATGTGCTGTATACACAGTACTTCCCCTTTAATGTATTCCTTATATTGCAGACTATCCCTGATCATTTTTAATGTAATAAAATAACCCTGATAGTGGGAAGTAATTGCAACTTCCAGTCCACTTTTTTCATGTGGAAAAAGTGTGCATCAGTGTGTTGCTGTTGATTTGAAAATGGTGCATCTAGGAATCAGCCTTTTCTTGCTAGAATGGTACTTTTAGTAAAAAGTATTGTTAGATTTGTCAGGTGTTTTAATGGCTTATCTTGCTTGTGTGTAGAGTTTTGACACTTGCAAGCATATGGCAAAAACTGTAAAAGCCTGTGGTTCTAGACAGAAAGCTGGCAGTGTCTCGCCAAATAATTTATTACTGACTGCTGTAGAAAAGTACAGTACATACTGCATCACAATGTCTGTTTGCATTTTACTGCATTTGGCCATTTCTACTTTTAGGCAAAAATACCTAGCATTTACTTCAGCTGCAGAGTTTTAGACTCATTGCAATAATAATAACTGTGCCGTTTTAGGACGTCACGTGAAACCCATCTAATTATGATCAATTATGGTAGCCAATCGATATTTCCATCAGCCGGAAACACTCAATCTTTGTAAATTTTCTGTCCATAATTTTACTTTATTCCCATATTCTAAAACTATTTCCCCTCATACGTTTACAAAAATTACGTTTCTCTAAATATTTTTGACTTTATTTTCCACCTCTGCTATTTTTTCTCTTACATTCCGTTCCATTTTCTTCCGCTTCTTAGGTTTTTTTTCTATTAATGTTTTTACTTCATTCTCGTAAAATTGCAGCTGTTTTATTTAAACTTTCTTCTTTTAAATGTTCTTGTAATGTTGATCTTTTTGCCTATATTATTTTTACTTTCTGACGTAAGTAACATAACTTTTTCCACAACCAAGTTTTTCTCTTACACCATCAATCCCTCCATCAATTTTTTTCAGCTTATCCGAAGTCGACAGGAAAAGGTAGACAATTAGTTGTCATGAAGTAGAGAAGGTAGGTAGACATATTGTGTGTCCAGGAGACCAAGTGGAACGGTATCAAGGCTAGAAGGATCAGGGTTCAAGCTGTTCTATCATGGTGTAGATAGGAAGAGAAATGGAGTAGGGGTGATTTTGAAGGAGGAGTTTGCTAGCAACGTCCTGGAGGTAAAAATCAAAGGTGTGATGTTCAGTGTTGTTAGTGGGTATGCTCCACAGGTAGGATGTGAGATGGAGGAGAAAGAGAAATTCTGGTCAGACCTGGATGAAGTGATGCAGAACATCCCCACAAGTGAGAGAGTTGTCATTGGTGCGGACTTCAATGGACATGTTGGTGCAGGAAACAGATGATGATGAGGTGATGGGCAAGTTTGGTATCCAGGAGAGGAACGCAGAAGGACAGATGGTGGTCGACTTTGCAAAAAGGATGGAGATGGCTGTAGTGAATACTTACTTCCAGAAGAGACAGGAACATAGAGTGACCTACAAGAGTGGAGGTAGGAGCACACAGGTTGACTACATCTTGTGTAGAAGGTGTAACCTGAAGGAGGTCAGTGACTGCAAAGCAGTAGTAGCTGAGAGTGTAGCCAGACAGCATAGGATGGTGGTGTGTAGGTTGACTCTAGTGGTGAGAAGAATGAAGAGGGTAAAGGCAGAGCCGAGGACGAAATGGTGGAAGTTGAAAAGGGAGGAGTTGAAAAAGGCTATGGGTGGCCAGGAAGTCCTTCAGATGATTGGACAACTACAGCTACTGTGATCAGGGAGACAGGTAGGAGAGTACTTGGTGTGTCATCTGGAAGGAAAGTAGATAAGGAGACTTGGTGGTGGAATGAGGAGGTGCAGGAGTGTATACAGAGTAAGAGGTTAGCTAAGAAGAAGTGGGACACTGAGAGGACTGAAGAGAGTAGACAGGAGTACAGAGAGATGCAGCGTAAGGGGAAAGTAAAGGTGGCAAAGGCCAAACAAGGGGCTTATGATGACTTGTATGCTAGGTTGGACAGCAAGGAGGGAGAGAAAGATCTATACAGGTTGGCAAGGCAGAGGGACAGAGATGGGAAGGACGTGCAGCAGGTTAGGGTGATGAAGGATAGGGATGGAAGGGTATTGACAGGTGCCAGTAGTGTCATGGGAAGATGGAAAGAGTACTTTGAAGAGTTGATGAATGAGGAAAATGAGAGAGAACGACGAGTAGAAGAGGTGACTGTTGTGGACCAGGAAGTTGCAAAGATTAGTAAGGAAGTGAGGAGGGCATTGAAGAGGATGAAGAATGGAAAGGCACTCGGTCCTGATGATTATACCTGTGGAGGTACTTCCCTCTCCCCGGCCACTTCGTCCAGCTCTTCCCGGCAGATCCCAAGGCGTTCCCAGGCCAGCTGAGAGACATAGTCTATCCAACGCGTCCTGGGTCTTCCCCGAGGTCTTCTACCGGTCGGACATGCCCTGAACACCTCCCCAGGGAGGAGTCCAGGAGGCATAATAACCAGATGCCCAAGCCACCTCATCTGGCTCCTCTTAATGCGGAGGAGCAGCGGTTCTACTCTGAGTCTCTCCCCGATGACAGCGCTTCTCACCCTATTTTTAAAGGAGAGCCCAGCCACTCTGCGGGGGAAACTAATTTCGTCCTCTTGTACTTTTGTCCTTTCGGTCACTACCAAAACTCATGACCATGGGTGAGGGTAGTAACGTAGATTGACCGGTAAATTGAGAGCTTTACCTTTCGGCTCAGCTCTCTCTTCACCACAACGGACCGATGCAGAGTCCGCATTGCTGCAGAAGCTGCACCAATTCGTCTGTCCATCTCACGTTTTATCCTTCTCTAACTCGTGAACAAAACCCCGAGGTACTTTATTTCCTCCACTTGTGGAAGAATTTCATCCCTGACCAGGCACTTGGAGGTTCTGATTCTCACCCCAGCCGTTTCACGCTGCGAACCGGTCCAGTGAGAGTTGAAGGTCATGGCTTCATTCGCAAACAGCAGAGGCCCAATCCTGCGTCTACCAAACCGGAACCCCTCAACGCCCTGGCTGCACCTAGAAATTCTGTCCATAAAAGTAATGGACAGAATTGGTGACAAAGGGCAGCCCCGGTGGAGTCCAAACCTCACTGGAAACTGATCCGGCAACACCCCCGATGTCCAGGAAATGCTGCAGAGTCGTGTCAACCAAGACACTCCTACACCATCCAGGGCCTTAAGGAACTCCAGGTGGATTTTATCCACCCCCGGGGCCCTGCCACCGAGGAGCCTTTTGACCACCTTGATGACCTCAGCCCTTGAGATAGGACAACCCGCTACGGAGTCCCTAGGTGCTGCTTCCTCACTGGAAGACGTGTCAGTGGGATTGAGGAGGTCTTTAAAGTTTTCCTTCCACCGATCCACAACATCTTGAGTCGAGGTCAGCAGTACACCATCCCCACCATACACACTGTTGACTGTGCACTGCTTCTCCCTCCTGAAAAGCCGGATGGTGGTCCAGAACCTCTTTGAAGCCATCCGGAAGTCATTTTCCAAGGCCTCTCTGAACTCCTCCCTTGTCCAAGATTTTACGTAGGTAATCGCCTGAGGGGCCCGCACGGTGGCTGAGTGGTTAGCACATAGGCCACACAGTCAGGAGATCTGGAAGACCTGGGTTCAAATCTCCATTGGGCATCTCTGTGTGGAGTTTGCATGTTCTCCCCGTGCGTGCGTAGGTTTACTCCGGATACTCCGGTTTCCTCCCATATTCCAAAAACATGCATGTTAGCTTAATTGGTGACTCTAAAATTGTCCATAGGTATGAATGTTGTGTGTGAATGTTTGTCTGTATGTGCCCTGCGATTGACTGGCGACCAGTCCAGGGTGTACCCCGTCTCTCGCCCAAAGTCTGCTGGGATAGGCTCCAGCATCCCCGCGACCCTAATGAGGATAAGCGGTATAGAAAATGAATGAATGAATGATCGCCTGTGCCGCAGACCGCTTGGTCTGCAGATACCTGTCAGCTGCTTCCGCAGTCCCATGGGCCAAAAAGGCCCGATAGGATTCCTTCTTCATCTTGACGGCATCCTTCACCACTGGTGTCCACCAACGGGTTCTGGGATTACCGCCACAGCAGGCGCCAACCAATTTACGGTCACTGCTAGTCGAGGCGGTCCAATTGGCCAATTCGCCTCGACAAAGCACGAAACATGGCCCACTTGGACTCAAAGTTCGCTGCCTCCCTTGGAACATGTTCAAAGCTCTCCCGGAGGTGGCAGTTGAAATTCCTTCTGACAGGGGACTCTGCCAGACGTTCCCAGCAGACCCTCACGTCTAACCGGCATCCTCCACCGCCATTAGAAACGACTCACCACCAGGTGATAGGTGTCCATAACATGTGGCCGCAAGTCCGACGACACAACCACAAAGTCAATCATCGAACTGCGGCCCAGGGTGTCCTGGTGCCAAGTGTACATGTGCACACCCTTATGCTTGAACATGGTGTTTGTTATGGACAATTTGTGATGGGCACAGAAGTCCAGTAACAAAACCGCTCTGGTTCAGATTGGGGGGGGGGCGTTCCTCCCAGTCACTGCTCTCCAGGTCTCACTGTTGCTGCCAACGTGAGCATTGAAGCCCCCCAGGAGAACAAGGGAGTGCCCCGAGGGAGCACTTTCCAGCACTCCCTCTAAGGAATCTCAAAAAGACTGGTATTCTAAACTGTTGTTTGGCGCATAAGCGCAAACAACAGTCAGAACCCGCCCCCCACCTGAAGGCGTATGGAAGCTACCCTCCCGTTCACCGGGTTGAACACCAACGTACAGGATTAGAGCTGGGGTGCAACAAGAATTGTCACCCCTGCCCATCGCTCATTGTCATAAAGTCCAGCCCCTCTCGAGAGGACTAGTTCCAGAGCCCTTTCTGTGTGTCGAGGTGAGTCCGACTATATCTAGCCGGAACTTCTCCTCCTCAAGTACCAGTTCAGGTTCCTTACCAACCATAGAGGTGACATTCCACGTACCCATATCTAGCTTCTGTAGCAGAGGATTGGACCGCCAAGGTCAGCATCTACCGATTCTACACGTCTATCATGCTGTCATTCCGATACCGGCGAGCGCACGATCCTTTTTTCAAGCTCAATGAATGGTTTTGTGATTTTTTTGTTGTTGATCATGATTATCATCGAAATAAAACCGAGGATAAAGAGTACCCGTATTTGTGAAAATTTTGACTCCCTTCCACTTATTTCCTTTATTATTAGCGATTGTTGGTTCAGGAACCACAAGGTTGGATTCGAGGTTAATAAATGGTCCCCTGGAATGGAATGTACCAATCCTAACGTTACATATTATTAAATATGAAATAAGCTTACGCAGCTGTCTGCTAACCAGTTAGCCTTGAATTAATTTCTTAACAGAAGCTAGAACGCTTTTAAGTTTTATAATAAATAAGAACTAATGTTGACTTCATGCAGTTATGCTGCATATGACATGGGTTATATACCAGCAAATCTGCGCAGTCCGATTGGATACTAGGATGAAAAATACCTCCAGCATATGAGAATGGCTCCGCCCACCTTGACCCTTCCTCCCTGCTGCCCCATATGGTGTTTGACTTGGTACCCGGAGCAGAGGGGGGCTGCGGTGGTGTGGGCGGAGGAAAAGCCTCGTATTTGGTCGGGCCTGAAATTTGATTCACAAGTTCTGGAACCTGGAAGACAGAAAGGAGAGGGGGAGGGAAGAAAGGCTTTTATTTCTTCTTCTTGGGACTCAACATCTTGTCCTCCTGGAAAGGTACGTCGTTTTATTCCAAGTGTGTGTGTGTGTGTTTGTGTGTTAGGGTGTGGGGTAAAGTAGTAAACTTCATTGGGGCTTTCTTTGAACTTTACGCGCACATACTGGTTGGTTTTGATTCATCCACAGGCCAACTTCTGTAGAACCCCCCCCCTCCAGTAAAGCTGCACTTTACTGGAATTGCATCAGCATGCCTTCAAGAGTCGCAGGGCAGCGGGAAAAGCCCCCCTCCCCCTTCAGGCAGGAGAAAATGCACATTTTCCACATGCACTGCAATGCCTCATCAGTTTTGTGTTGCTAAAAGATCATTTCTGCATTTGCTGTTTCAAAAAAAAAAAAAAAGAATTTTTGTCTTCACTCGATGACCCATTGTGCCAAAAATGTCTGCAGGCAATGTGAGCAGCACATGCCAATCAAGGTTAGCGTGGGTGAGGCCAAAACCGACTAGAATAACTTTTTTTTTTAATATATTTTTTTTTAGTTTTTGCTGTTACACTAAAGTTCATTTGTACGGAGCCGAGGGGGTTTTGTACAAGTTGAAAAAGATGTATCAAATGTCTCACGTTCAACATCAGGGGTGCCCCAAAGTGTGGCAGAAAAAACTAAAGAGAGTTCATTTTTTATCTCTAAACATATTTCTTTGCACTTTTTGTCTCATCTGCAGAGTCCAAAGAAAGCATCCACCACAGATAGCCAGCGGTCCTGTGGGGAAACACTGACATATCATGTCTTTTTTTTAAATGAAAGTCAGCATGCGGGCCTTGTGGACTGATTAGGGCTGATGTTATATTGCATTTCCTCTCTCACACCATGTCTGTCGATCATGACAGAAACCAGTCTGTTCCCATAAAGTAGCGGTTCTCCATCCATTCTGGGCAGGTCACAGACAGCATAGGAAGCATTGCATTAAAACATGTCATATGCAGCTCATGTTTGACTTAAAGCGTGAAAAGAAATATAAATACAAAAGAAATGAATGAATAAATATGTAAATAAATACAATAAAATTACTTCAATACTAACAAATCATAAAAATAAGTCTATAATGACTTAATTAACAGTGTGAAAAGGCCGCGCGGTGGTCGAGTGGTTACCCTGTTGGCCAAACAGTCAGGAGATGTGGAAGATCTGGGTTGAAATCTCCGTTGGGCATCTCCTGTGTGGCGTTTGCATGTCCTGCCCATGCGCGTGTGCGTGGGTTTCCTCCCGGTACTTGTTTGTCTGTATGTGCCCTGCCATTGGCTGGCGACCAGTCCAGGGTGTACCCCGCCTCTCACCCCAAGTCAGCTGGGATAGGCTCCAGCATACCCCGCGACCCTAATGAGGATAAGCGGCATAGAAAATGGACGGATGGAAAAAAGTAAATAAGTGTAAATTATAATAACAAAAAATAATGCTAAAAATAAAAATGACAAGATGAAAAATGTGGGTCTCGGGTTCGACCATTTGGGTTGGTTTGAATGAAAGCATCAAAAATATTCATTTATTCATTCATTAATTTTCTATACCGCTTATCCTCATTAGGTTCGCGGGTATGCTGGAGCCTATCCCAGCTGGCCTTGGGTGGGAGGCGGGGTACACCCTGGACTGGTCGCCAGCCAATCGCAGGGCACATATAGACAAACATTCACACTCTACAGCATCAAAAATATAAGGGAAGGATTAAATCAATTTCAGTACGTAAAAAATGTTTGTTTGAATCTCTAAGTAAATCAGCTGTTTTTGTTCCACATTTCCAGGCTGATTGAAAGCCTGACCGAGCGAGTGAAAGCTGTTTGGTTGTTTTTATCAGGTGCCAGGCTGCGGGACTATGAGCACCTCAGGGCTTCAGGCCAGCGACGGGCAGAACGCCAAGGAGCTCGACAGCATGAAGGAATCCATAAGTGACATCATCAATCAGCTCCAGGACATTGACCCTGCCAGACTCTCCTTCTCCCCCTTCCTGGACTTGGACACTCAGATCTGCATGGCCCCCGTGTCCGACAGCCCCGAGTCCTCAGTGGAGGAGCTGCACTCGTCCTCCGGTTCGCTGCGATCCCTTGAACCTCCACCACTGGCTGATGAGCCAAAGAGTGAGTTTTTTTCTGAGCGAGCATTGAGGGTTTGAGGGAAGCAAAACGATAGAAAGATCATTTGTTGACATCGATCCAAATGGGTTTAAAACCAAATGAAATGCTGGGATTGGAGCTGCAGGGGCGGCCAGTTGTATGGAAAAGGTCATGGGGCTGTGGAAGTGGAAGACCAGTCAGAAATGTTTTGAAAATTGGAGACAACTCCATGCTGCTGGTCACAGTCACGTGTACCTTTGACTTGACTTGAAACCAGCGAGGTTTACTCGGGCGGTTTGCAGCTGAGTGTAAAGCTTCTGGGATGAGACTCAGCACTTCCAAGTCCAAGGCCACGGTTCCCAGTTGGAAACGGGTGGATTGCCCTCTTTGGGTTGGGAGTGAGGTCTTGCCCCAGGTGGAGGAGTTCAAGTACCTTGGGGTCAGGTTCACGAGTGAAGGAAGGCTTAAGGCGGACTGGGGCAGCGTTTGCGGTAGTGCGGTGGTCGTACCGGACCATCGTGGTGAATAGTAAGATGAAGCGGAAGGCAAAGCTTTCGATTTATCGGCCCATCTACTTTCCTACCCTCGCCTATGTTCATGAGCTTTTGTAGTGGCCCAAAGAACGAGTCGGCAGATGCAAAACTGGACTCACTCTAACAGACTGCATAAGGAGTGAGACTCAGTCTACAGTCATGGCGAAAAATTTTGAGAATGACACAAATAGGAATTTTCTGCTTTTTCGGATTGCAATTTGCATATACTCCGCAATGTTATGAGGAGTGTTTGTTGTTTGTAAGTTCATGAAATGAAGCCACCATATCTCAGACCCTTAAGAACTTCAAGGAGACCGGTTCAGTTGTTGTGAAGAAGAAAGACTCTCAAAGTGGATTTAACTGCAGCATGGACCACCAGTGCAGCGCTTTGGACAGGAATGGTAGCAGGCAGGGGAGAGTGCATCTGCTCACACAGCGAAGCAAACCCTTTTGGAAGATCAAGAAGGGCGCATAGAAACCACTTCTTCACGGGTATTGGACTCCTTGAAACCATTTTCTCTTTTAAATCCCCTGTTCAGGTTGTTTTGGGCATCCAGAGAAGAAAAGGTGAGCATTACCATCAGTCCTGTGTCATGCCAACAGTAATGCCTTGCTCACTTGCTCGCTCGCAATTTAGCTGAAGAACATCACCATGACTAAAGAGTGGTAGCAAAACATGCTCCAAAAGCAACTTCTTCCAACCACCCGAGAACAGTTTGGGGGCGCATCAAGCAGCAAACTTTGTGAAAACCAATACTTGTGTCATTCTCAAAACCTTTGGCCACATCTTCTGTAGAGCAGCAGCTTCTTCACATGGAGAGGAGCCAGCTGTGGTGGCATCTAGTCCGCATGCCTCCAGGACACCTCCCTGGTGAGGTGTTCTGGAGGCATGCCCAGTCGGGAAAAGGCCCTGGGGTAAACCTAGGACACGCTGGAGTGATTGTTTCTCACAGCTGAGCTGGGAACTCTTAAGTGTCCTCCCTATAAAGCTAGCTTTTTCACACACTCACATAGCACAATTACAGTTGCACATTCACATGCGACGGATGGAAAAATACTGCAAGAGACAGACGATCTATTCTGTTCACTCACTCACACAAGCTTAACTCTCGCATCTACGCAAGCTTGACTTTCACTTTCGAGGGCAGCATGACATTTAAAATGATTGCCAAATGTTGTAATGGGAAACAATCACCAACACATAAAATCAGAGTAAACATTTTGGGCCCTTCCACAATGTGAAGAGAGAATACATCAGGGAGTGGTGTGTGTGAGTTGGGTTTGGATACTGCATGAAAATGTCGCTCTGGTTTGAACAGGCTCCTGCCTTCAGCGGCCCGCTGATGACCTCCACGCGGAGCAAACTGGCGACACAGAAGAGGGAGCGCTGGATCAAACTCTTTCCACTCCGATCACCACAGAGCGCAATTTGGACGCGGGCACGGAAAACTGCATAAGCGCTCCAACCCTGGCTTCTCACGGAGACATTCCCAACGGCACAGACACACCAAGACGGACTCCAGAATCCAGCCATCTGACCTGCACTGCGGATGAGGGTCGACCCCTGACAGGCCCACCCCTGGACACCGTGGAGCTGACGGTGTGGAGCCCGGAGGGCGTAGGAGACACCTGTGAGTGTCCACGTGAGACGTCAGCCGGTGGACCGTGCCGCCGCAAGTGTCGGTGCTGTCACAGCGGCAGAGTTCTCGTCTTCATCTCGGCGTTGGCGTCTCTTCTGTGCGCAGCCGGGATTGTCTATGCACTCTATTTCTATGTCCACATCAAACCTCCTGACTGCCCCGACGTGGCCAGCCGGGTCGTCTTCACCCTCTGCTGCTGCGTGGTGGCCGCCCTCCCCCTCCTGCTTGGTAGGCAGCATTTTACAGCAAACACACACAAAGCAATGGAAATTATGGAAGGATTGGCTTTCTCTGGCTGCCTCCTCTTGGAATGTCTCAGCGTCTCCTCCCCTTTCATTTGTGCACTTTCAACCTCAACGTAGCAGTTGCGCTGCGCCTCTTGGGGAGGAGCATCGTCTTCTTACTTTGCATGCCGCTTTAAATGGAACACACTATGAGAAGCTCTTGGCTCTCCCCGGGCCTAATTGTTGTGGAATATTGGACTCATTTTCAAACCTCAGTCAGGAAAAGACGGCAGCTCCACAGTTTCCTGACATTGTCAAGCTGCAGCGGCCTGACTTGTACCCACAACAACTTAGCTCTGGGGCAGACATGCTAACCACACACAGGCCATCTCCATCTACATATACAGAATATAAGCTGGGGGTGTCCAAAGTTTGCCATTTGTGGCCAAATTTATTGGCCCCTGGCTCACTCCAAAAACAGAACATAACAATAACAATGGGATGTTGTGGCTCCTCCCCTGAGCCACCACCTTATCGTGGTGGAGGAGTTTGCGTGTCCCAATGATCCTAGGAGCTAAGTTGTCGGGGGCTGTCATGCCCCTGGTAGGGTCACCCATGACAAACAGGTCCTAGGGGAGGGACCAGACAGAGAGTGGCTCAAAAGACCCTGATGATGATTAAAAACATTGGACTTTGTTTTCCCTTGCCCGGACGCAAGACACCGGGTTCCCCCTCTGGAGCCAGGCGTCTGGTGGCCTGGCCTGCACCCATGGGGCCCGGTCGGGCACAGGCCGAAAAGGTAACGTGGGTCCCCCCACCCGTGAGCTCACCACTCGTAGGAGGGAGGCAGAGGCCTTGGTGGTCTGATCCCCGGCTACAGGAGCTAGTTGTCGGTACGTGGAATGTCACCTCTCTGGCGGGGAAAGAGCCTGAGTTGGTGCGTGAGGTGGAGAAATTCCGGCTAGATATAGTCGGACTCACCTCAACACACAGCAAAGGCTTTGGAACCAGTCCTCTCAAGAGGGGCTGGACTTCATTCAACTCTGGTGTTGCCGGCAATGAGAGGCGACAGGCAGGGGTGGCAATTCTTGTTACCCCCCGCTCCAAGTCTGCACGTTGGAGTTTAACCCGATAAGCGAGAGAATAGTTTCCCTACGCCTTCGGGTCGGGGGACGGGTCCTGACTGGTCCTGAGCAGTTCAGAATACCCACCCTTTTTGGAGTCCTTAGGGAAGTACTAGAGGGTGCTCCCTCGGGGGATTCCCTTGTTCTACTGGGTGACTTCAACGCTCGCTTTGGCTGCAACAGTGAGACCAGGAGAGGTGTGATTTAGAGGAACGCCCCCCCTGATCTTACCCCGAGCGGTGTTTTGTTACTGGACTTCTGTCCTCATCACGGATTGTCTATAACAAACACCATGTTCAAGCATAAGGGTGTCCACATGTGCACTTGGCATCAGGACACCCTGGGCCTCAGTTCGATGATTGACTTTGTGGTTGTGTCGTTGGGCTTGCGGCCACATGTTTTGGACCCTCGGGTGAAGAGAGGGGCGGAGCTGTCAACCGATCACCATCTGGTGGTTAGTTGGTTCCGATGGTGGGGGAGGATGCCGGTCAGACCCGGCAGACCCAAACGCATTGTAAGGGTCTGCTGGGAGTATGGCAGAGTCACCTGTCAGAAGGAGTTTCAACTCCCACCTGCAGAAGAGCTTTGACCAAGATCCAAAGGATGCAGCGGACATTGAGTTCGAGTGGGCGATGTTTCGAGCCTCCATTGTCGATGCGGCTAATCAGAACTGTGGCCGTAAGGTGGTCGTTGCCTGTCGTGGCGGTAATCCCAGAACCCGTTTGTGGACAAAAGCGGTGAGAGATGCCGTCAAGCTGAAGAAAGAGTCCTATCAGGCCGTTTTGGCCCATGGGACTCTGGAGGCAGCTGATAGGTACCGGGAGGCCAAGCGGTCTGCGGCTCTGGCAGTCACTGAAGCAAAACCTCGGATATGGAGGAGTTCGGAGAGGCCATGGAAAATGACTTCCGGATGGCTTCAAAGAGATTCTGGTCCACCATCCGCCATTTTAGGAGGGAGAAACAGTGCACAGTCAACACCGTGTATGGTGGTGACGGTGTGCTGCTGACCTCAACTCGAGATGTTGTGGACCAGTGGAGGGAATACTTTGAAGACCTCCTCAATTCCACCGACACGCCTTCCAACATGGAAGCAGTGCCCGGGGACTCTGAGGTGGGTTCACCCAATCTCTGGGGCTGAGGTTACCAAGGTGGTCAAAAAGCTCCTTGGTGGCAAGGCCCCGGGGGTGGATGAGATCCGCCCGGAGTTCTTTAACGCCCTGGATGCTGTTGGTGTGTCTTGGTTGACATGACTCTGCAGCATTTTTTCAGATGACGTGGTGCTGCTGGCTTTATCGAGCAGTGACCTTCAACACTCAATGGATCGGTTCGCAGCTGAGTGTGAAGCGGCTGGGATGAGAATCAGACCCTCCAAATCTGAGTCCATGGTTCTCGCCCAGGAAAGGCTGCAGTGCCATCTCCGGTTCGAGGATGAGGTCCTGCCGCAAGTGGAGGAGTTTAAATACCTCGGGGTCCTCTTCATGAGTGAGGGAAGGATGGAACGTGAGATGGACAGGCGGATTGGTGCGGCGTCTGCAGTGATGCGGACTCTGCACCGGTCTGTCGTGGTGAAGAGAGAGCTGAGCCGAAGGGCAAAGCTCTCAATTTACCGGTTGATCTACGTTCCTACCCTCACCTATGGTCATGAGCTTTGGGTAGTGACCGAAAGGACAAGATCGCGGGTACAAGCGGCCGAAATGAGTTTTCTTCGCAGGGTGGCTGGGCTCTCCCTTAGAGATAGGGTGAGATGCATTGTCATCTGGGTGAGACTCGGAGTAGAACCGCTGCTCCTCCGCATTGAGAGGAGCCAGATGAGGTGGCTCGGGCATCTGGTTAGGATGCCTCCCGGACGCCTACCTGGGAAGGTGTTCAGGGCACGTCCAACTGGTAGGAGGCCTCGGGGAAGACCCAGGACACGCTGGAGAGACTATGTCTCTCAGCTGGCCTGGGAACGCCTCGGCATCCGCCGGGAAGAGTTAGACGAAGTGGAACGTCTGTGCTTCCCTGCTTAGGTTTGCTGCCCCCGCGACCCGACCTCGGATAAGCGGAAGAAAATGGATGGATGAATGGATAGACAGATGGACGGACGGATGGACGGATGGATAATAATAAATACGCTTGCGTTAGTAGTTAAATGTTAATATAGTACTACATATTACAATATATGTTAATAACATGCTTTCCCGCCTACTGTATATCACAAAGCTGAGATGCAGTTTTTTTCTTGGGATATGTAGAACTTCTTAGCATATCTGTATAAATGACAAAGTGGCCCTTGCCTCCTTTCTTTTTCTAGCATGTGGACCTCATTGGAAAAGTTTTGGACACCTCTGATATAAACTAAAAATAAGGAACAGGCGGAATAGGAACTAAATCTACGAAAAAGAGGACCCAGTACCATTTACAGTATAGTCCATTCCAAGCTGGTTTTAATGAATGCTGTTTTTTCTTGTGTCCAGCGATGCTGGCAGGTGCCGCGTGCCGCTTCTGCAGTGCCTCCTTCAGTTGGAGGGAGTCACTTCCCAGGAGACATGCAGTTCAGCAGCTGTTTGTCACAGCCTCCTTGGAGTTGCTCTTCCTCTACGTCCTCAACCTCATCGTCATGGCGGCCTTGCTGCCTCAACACGAGCTCAAGTTGGTACCGATCCTGGTCGCCATGTTCATCCTAGGAAGGTAATGTAAGGCCTTAGAGGTGTTCAGAAGCACCACATTGCCTCACGACAAGATATGAGAAATGGTGGGGTTTGCGATACAAATACTGTATTATTTGGGGAAAGTCGGTTCAGCCGTTGGGGTCATGTCAGCACACAAGCATACTCGAAAGTGACCTACGTATGTACAGTATGTACAGTTCCCTTGCCACATTGCGGTTGTACTTTCGCGGCTTTATTCTGTAGCCAAATTAAAACCATTCATTAATTAATAAACCGTGGTTGAATAGGACCTATTATTAGATTAAATATAAATACTTCAGCAAATGTTTTTCATTTTCAAGCATAAAAATGGCTAAAGGAAGTAAAATACAAATATGAGGCATTCAGAGACGCGGTGCCATGTAGTATTCTACATTGGTCACTAGGTGTCAGTAATCTGCGCGTTTGAGTTATCAGGCGCAGCAATCCCAAATAAAACTCCTTAATACTATTAATACGATTTCCTTAATACGATTTATTTGGTTGAAATCCAAATGTTTGCTTACTTCCTCAGGTGTATGTGCTTCCTTACTCTTCATTTCCTGGTTGTTGTTCTTCCCCCTAACAGGCTCATTTACTGGGCAAGCCTGAATGTGTGCAGCTCCTGGCGGGGCTTCGGTTCCGGCCTGACGGTCTTCCCCCTCCTGGCCATGGTGACTCTCAACTTGTTCCTCCTGTACACCCTGAATCTTAAGCAGCCGCTGTTTGGCTCCCAGGACGTCCTCCTCAACCAGGCCACCTCGTCTCCCTGGACGGGGGAGACGTCACAGAGCCCGAGTGGCAAAGCAGGCGTGCAGGCTACAGACTTCCTGGACTCCCAGTGAGGACGTGTGCTCTCTTCTCTCAAAGGAGAAGATGCTTACAAAAATAAGTCATTCCTGTGGTCGAAGCTACACATGTTGCCACGATAACCTCTCTGTCTTGACGACTTGTGATTTAACTCCTCCCAGACTGGACTTTTTTATTGTTTGTTGTTTGAAACTCGAGAGATCTTTGCCTGTTTGTTGATGGGGGGACTCCTTCGAAACACGCAAGTCTTTCAACACGTGTCCTGTCAAGCTTTTCCAGTACCTTCAATATATTGAATGTCTTGAACTGGAAAAGTAGCTTAGAGCACTTGTGGAAAATAAAAGCCTGCTGCTTTGCCATTGACCGAGGAGCTATTCTAGGAGAAACGGGTTTGTGTGTCCACCGTTGGGTCTGTCATTATGCGCTCTCCTAGTTGCCCTCCTCCCTGCTGCTCCGTGGATGTGGCACTCAAAAGGAGGCCAGACCCAAAATAGGAAGCCGACGGAAGACTATTAAAAAGAAGCAAAATAGAAGACGATAATTCTGGCTCAAGTAGGCTTGCATTTGCTTGCTCATCTGCTGTGGAAGTGCTGAGTTTAGAGCTATAGGAAATGGAAAGGGGGGATGAACATATATTTTTAGGAGTCATAAATGACGACAAAATGAGTTGGAAACTCCACATCAAAAACCTACAACATAAAGTAGCAAGAGATACTTCAATACTGAATAAAACACAAAACACTCCGTACTCTATTGTTCCCTGGTGTTAGCACGACTAATGGATGGTGTGGAGATAACTGCACAAGTACACTTCACTCACTTCATGTACTGCAAGAAAGATCAGTAGGATAATCACACACAAATCCACTCTTTCAAAAATCACAATTCTTCAAATTTGCCGATTCGGTAAACAACGATGCATAAAGCAAACAATAACCAGTTACCAAAGAATGTCACACAATGTTTCTCAACAAGAGAAGAGAAATATGATCTTAGGGACAAATTAAACACCAGTAAGCACTAGAAATGACGAACCTGTTTCCCTTAGAGAAATATTACATACAATTAAAAGCCTGAAAAATAATACAAACCCAGGAACATATGGGTTCCCGTGGGAACTCGACAAATGTTTTATATAGGAGATTGCTCTATTGTTAAAGAGTGTATTTAAAAAATGATTTAAGAACAAAGTTGAAATATTTTGGGGGAAAAAACAACAGCAAAAATGTGAAAAAAGTTCACACTAGAGATGCAGTTGTTCTTGAAATAAATACAGTGTAACTGCCATGCAATAAATCAAGAGAATGTTGGTCTTTACGGCAGCGCCCTCTAGCGCCACAAACGGATATTGACGTCAAAAGGACTGTGACGTAATCAGAATCCCAAAGATGGCGGCGTTGGTCGGTGAGTATGTAAGACATTTTGGAACCTTATCCTGCTGTTTGTGTGTTGTTTGCGATGTCCATTTTAAAGCGAGCCAAAGTCGCAGTATTACGCGCAGTGCTGGTTAGCATCTGGAGGAGAAGGTTTTCGTTCGTACGCACGCTGACCTTGCTCTGCCAGTGTTAGCATGGAAGCTAAGATAGCTAAGTAGGCTAGGCCGACGAATGTCACTTTGGGACATTTTAAGATTAAGATGCGCCTTTATTACTGTTCTAAACACATTCATTTCCCTGGAGGTACTAAGGTTTATTTCTATTCATGTTTCATGTGATCACGGGCGGGAAGGGCATACAAAAAGAAGAATAAATGTGAACTCTTGCTAAACAAGTGAGTGTGTCTGACGCTTTTATCTTGCAGCGCCTCGCCTTGCCATGTTTGGCAACTTTTCTAAGAGGTAAGAACGTTTTTAAGAACTCTCCTCTTTCCACTGCCTAATCTATTATATGACCTGATTGTGTTCCAAGTTCATACCACCTAAAGCTACTCAAAGCCTCCCCACAGCAGCATTTATCCTGCACAAGTGCTTAGAATTCCGTGTGTAACACTCAATGCACCTGTTCCCGTTCTGCAGACCCGTGTCAGTGTTAGTTCTTCAGCAGAACAATCTGCACGATGCTGCTAAAAGCCAGAACACCACCACAAGGTGAGATCCTGACTGTATGCCTTTATTAGTCCCGCAAGGGGAATCTCGGAATACTCATATGAGAAATAAGCTGTTATGACGCCGCAGCGGCACGAATCAAGCAACATTGGAAGACGGGTGCCTCGACGGAAGAAATGCCACATCAGTGCAGACCAGTTTTTGAACCATTTTGCATGCCGTGAGAGAAGCTTGACCTACTGATCCGTTTGCAGTGGGATTCATGTCAGAGAGAAGAGCACAGCCGTGGCAGCTGCCAAACCAACATCTGTAGCCAGCAGCAAGGGCGAGTATGTCATCACCAAGCTGGATGATTTGGTCAACTGGGCACGCAGGGTGAGTAGTCTGTTGCGTTTGTCAAATTTACCAGCAACATTTAAGCTCCCATTCACAGGCCACAACATTTGGCACACATCATGAGATCAAAGCAACCTAGTTATTCCTACATGCAGCAGATCTTTGCTTTTCTAGGGAATGACTTTCCAAGCCTTCCAGCCAAAAATGGCAAAAATTCCCGAGTAATTCATACTCCCGTAAGAATGTCATTTTCAACACACGACCTCCGACTCGCCTCCGGCTTGCTTGACTGTGGCGGAGCTCCACTCAGCTCCGGGCAGAAGTCAGAATTGAGTGCTGAGATGATAGTTATTGTATCAGTCCAAAGTGGAAAAACTGCCTACATACCAAAACAAAGAGAAACTAAGGAAAAATCTCCAAATTCCATTGTCACGCTGACATAAACAATATAAAGGAGTCAGCCTCTAAATTCTACCTTAGCATACTGGTCATTTTAAAATTCAATGGGATGACAAGAAGAGCCATTGCATCCTAACAAGCTTTGCCTTGGGCCCCCCAAATGACTAAATTTGCAATATTGCACAATCAGCCTTAAGCCCAAAATGTGCCCCAACACACTTAATAAATGCACTTTGCGTTAATTAATGATGATAAATAGAACAGATGAATCGGTTGAAAATTGTGGCTACTCGTATGCTGTACATGTGACCTGTACTGTCATGTATTTATCAATCATTACTGGCTTGGGCTGAATGAGGTGTATTTTATGTGGAAATAATGGGCTACATGTTTTTTGAACAAAAAAGAAATCTGTGAATTTGCCAGGCAGGGAAAGCTGAATCCCAAACGTGTGTGGATGCACTGTTGCTGCTAGAGTTGAGCGGATCGATTGAAATATCAATGTTATCAACACCATGGTAGGAATGTGTATCCCATCAATACTGTAATGTAGCGCCCTATGAAATCCGTTAGATTTTTTTCCTAAATTCCATTTGATTTAAATTTTTTAGATGTTTTATTAAAATAGTCACAATGAAGTAATCATTCAGAACACACAAAGACAGCTGTAACCGTTCAAATCTGATGGCAACTTTACATGAATACATAATGTGTGCTGAGCAGAAATGGGTTACAGCATGTGTGGGATCGTTTTCTCAACGAGTCTCGGGTCCATAGCAGTCCGTTCAGTACACATGGCATATGCACAAGCCTACATAGTCGCAGATCGAAGCAGAATCCACATTATTTGAGATCATAGTAACTCTACGTATGTGTTGCGTCGCCACTCTCAGACCTCCCTGTGGCCTATGACCTTTGGCTTGGCGTGCTGTGCGGTGGAGATGATGCACATGGCGGCGCCCCGTTACGACATGGACCGTTTCGGTGTCGTCTTCAGAGCCAGTCCCAGGCAGGCTGATGTCATGATTGTGGCCGGAACCCTGACCAACAAAATGGCTCCAGCTCTACGAAAGGTGAGTTGGAAGACGTGTGTGCTGAGGGCTTGCTCCAAACACTTGAAGGTTGAAGTTTTTCCATGCTTGTTTGAGTTTTTTTTTTTTTTGAGGACGCATTCCAAGCTACTTGTTTCCAACAGGTATATGACCAGATGCCTGAGCCAAGATACGTCATTTCCATGGGAAGGTACGATGACGACGTGAAGGCTTTCTAAAATGTCCGGCGTCCCAGCTTACTCTTGTAACGAAGGCCTTTGCTCATGCAGCTGTGCCAATGGAGGCGGCTACTATCATTACTCATACGCTGTCGTGAGAGGCTGTGATCGCATCGTACCGGTTGACATTTATGTTCCAGGTATGATTATCTGCACTCATTGCACACAAAGTTTACAGTGGGTGTTGTCATAAAGCCTGTCCTGGCACTGATGTACGTAAAAGAACATAATCACGCAGTGAACATAAATCTTCACAGGTGTGTTTTGTACATGAAGTTGTCATCTACTGTGCACAATTGGCAATGACGTGTGTGCCTGCATTCTAATGCACACTGTAGGAAGGAGCAATCATGTGGTGGGAAACAAAAATTGAATAAAAAACATGTCATTTTCTTTCAAGGAGGAATGCTGGAGCCTATCCCAGCTGACTTAGGGCGAGAGGCATTCACGCTCACATTCGTACCTATGAGCAATTTGGAGTAACGTGCATGTTTTTGGAGTGTGGGAGAAAACCGGAGTAGCCGGAGAAAAAAAACCCAGTTTAAAAAAAACGTGACCAATAAAAGAAATGTTTTGAAGTAAGCCTGTAAGTGCTTTTAGATGACAGAAGGCCCCACAGCAGCATCTGCTGCTCGTTGACAAGAGCGATTTATGCTTTTCTCCAAAACCATCCAGTAAGACAAGAAAAAGTTGCCGCATTTGTTGCTATTCACTCAAAAGAATTTGTGTGTAAAATTTTGGAATATACATTTTTATTTAAGAGGGACCTGAATGTTAGGCGCCAAATCACCCAAAATGTGTGGCGGTCCAAAGTGCACAAAGCCGGAGGCCGGAGCCACTCATGAGTACAGTCAGGAGCGTGGGGGATACATACTGCATGGAATGTGCTGGTAGCTAATCACATGGGGTGGTGTCATCTTTTTAGCTTTTGAAGCCTTTGTACAATAACCGAGCAGCCAATATAGAACCCTTGACAGTGACACGAGGATTCTTTTTTTCTCTGTGTGTGTGTGTGTGTGTGTGTGTGTGTGTGTGTGTGTGTGCAGGTTGCCCCCCAACAGCAGAGGCTCTCCTCTATGGAACTTTGCAGTTGCAGAAGAAGATCAAACGTGAGAAGAAGTTGGCAATTTGGTATCGGAAGTGATTGTGGTATTAGGGTGTAGGTGTGTATATCTGGGCTGTAATTGTTTTATTTCTGCTTTATTTTGGGATTTCTCCTCCTCGTGGAGCTGTGAAGAAATCACCTGAATAAAGATGTAACATAAAAGCATCTAATGAAAACATGTTCCATAGATATACTGTACATACAAGCTTTGCAATGACGTCACCTAAAAGCTCAGCCACCAGGTGGCGCCTGTGGTTGCATTTGACCTTCACTTTAATCACCGCACACAATATAAAAAGAAGGCTTTCATCATGGCAAGACCCCTGAAGATACTTAAGCATGCCGTCTTTTGCACAAAGCACACAAAGGGAATTGTCTTATAGACCACCGCACAGCTGACAAGGTGCTCAGACTATGCTATGCTTAATTTCTGCCTTTTGTTTGCTTGTTGGGGAATAGCGCAATCCTAAATAAGTTCATTTCGCTCTGATCCAGGACCAGTTGAACAGCGTCCGATCTCTATCGGCCTTGGAGTGAAATTGTAGACATTGAAGCACCGGGAAAGGATCATATCAGTTTATATTTTTTCCAAAATATATTCCTAAGTCGTGCTGTTTCATGGTTGAAGCAGTCTATCACTAGCCTACAAATGTGCATTGTATTTTTTGCCTAAGTTAAGCATTTCCGACCTGATACTGTATACATAGTTCACTCACAACCAAAATGTATATGAATCCAATGGTATTGTCCCATTGAACATTTAGTATTTCATGTTGGTCTCAAGCAAATACGACGGCAATTGAAGCATCGGAAACCATCTACAAACAAGCACTTGGAATCACTGACAGAACACCATGACAATGTCCTCATTGCAAGATACTTGGCACATAGCAAATGTTAAGTTTGGAAAACTTGCTCCAATTTCTGAATTTATGGCTATTGTTTAAAGTAAAATGATTACCAATATGGCTCCTCCACCGTTAAAAGGGTTTGTCACATGAACCTCTGAACAATTGGCCAGAACAACGAGGTCCACTTGCGGTGGTCAGTGTACTATACCAAAAAGAAAGCCATTTAGCCTTCTCCCTTGAATCTATAACCGCGTGGAACCGTCTGGCAACACAATGAAGCTATGCAAAGATTGCAAAAAGTTTAGTGTTGAATGGAAAAAATACTTGGGACACTGTACAAATTGTGAATAAAAAAGGAATGCCATCATTTACAAATATCCTGAACTTATATTTTATTCACAGTAAAATGTTGATAACATATCAAATGTTGAAAGTGAAACGTTTGAAATTTGTGGCCAATTGTTGGCTCATTTTTTTATTTCGCGAAAGCTACACCTTCCAAAAAAGTCAAATGAACACATAAACAGCTGGAGGAGCAGTTTGCAACTGATTAGGTCAGTTCTCAGAAGTCAAGATAAGCATAGGAAGAATTTGAAGTTCTACAGGGCATAATATCGTCCAAAGATTCAGAGATTCTGGAACAATCTCTGTGCCTAAAGGTCAAGGCCGGAAAACCATCCTGAATGCTCGTGATCTTCGGACCCTTAGACGCCACTGTAATGGAAATCACAACATGGGCTCAGGACTACTTCCAGAGAACATTGTCGGTGTTGCTGTTGCTGGATTCTATACAGTGGTGTGAAAAACTATTTGCCCCCTTCCTGACTTGTTATTCTTTTGCATGTTTGTCACACTTAAATGTTTCTGCTCATAAAAAAATAGTTAACTATTAGTCAAAGATAACAATTGAACACACAATGCAGTTTTTAAATGAAGGTTTACGTTATTAAGGGAGGAAAAAAAACTCCAAATCTACATGGCCCTGTGTGATGTCCGGCCATCTGTTGGTCAACTCAAGCTAAAGCCATCTTGGGTGCTGCAGCAGGACAATGACCCAAAACACACCAGCAAATCCACCTCTGAATGGCTGAAGAAAAATTAAATGAAGACGTCGGAGTGGCCTAGTCAAAGTCCTGACCTGAATCCCATTGAGATGCTGTGGCATGACCTTAAGAAGGCGCTTCATGCTAGAAAAGCCTCAAATAAAGCTGAATTACAACAATTGTGCAAAGATGAGTGGGCCAAAATTCCTCCAGAGCGTGTAAAAGACTTGTTGCAAGTTATGGCAAACGTTTGATTGCAGTTATTGCTGCTAAGGGTGCCCAACCCGTTATTAGGTGCAGGGGCAATTACTTTTTCACACAGGGTTTGGATTTTTTTCTCCCTAAATAATAAAAACATTCATTTAAAAACTGCATTTTGTGTTTACTTGTATTATCTTTGACTAATATTAAAATGTGTTTGATGATCACAAACATTTTTTGTGACAAACATGCAAAAGAATAAAAAGGGGGCAAACAGTTTTTCACACCACCGTAGGTCAAAAAAGCATATCTGAACGTGATTCAGAGGTGCAGGCGTACTCTCTGGGCCAAGGCTCATTGAAAATGGACTGTGGCAAAGTGGAAAACTGTTCCGTGGTAAGACGAATGAAAATCTGAAAGTTCCGGGACACCACGGCATCTGACCTAAAGAAGACAAGGACAACTCAAGTTGTTATCAGCTCTCAGTGGAGAAGGCTGCATCTCTGATGGTATGGAGCTGCATGCGTGCGTGTGGCATGGGCAGCTTGCACTTATGGAAAGGCACCATCAGTGCTGAAAGGTATGTCCAAGTTCTAGAACAACTTATGCTCCCTGCCAGACATGGTCTCTTTCAAGGAAGACCTTGTATTTTCCAACAAGACAACGCCAGACCACATACTGCATCAATTACAACATCACGAGAAGCATCCAGCTTGCGCTCCAGATTTTTCACCCATGGAAAGCATTTGGTGCATCATAAAGAGGAAGACGCAACCAAGAAGACCTGAGACAGGTGGGCAACCGGAAGCCTGCATTAGACAAGAACGGGACAACATTCCTATTCCATTCAAGAAAAGTGCAAAGACTGACGAGAGGGCTTGATTGAATTTATTGCAAACATGCATCGGGTTTACTTGAAGTGCCTCACGTCACAATTCCACACGTCCGAAAAGGAGCAGCAAGAAGCAGAGCTTATTCAGTCCTACCCCTTCTACGTCTCCCATATTCACTTCCTGTATCCAACATGCACCAGTTAACTTATTCTTTTCAGTCAAAGCAAGTCGTTATGGAAACACAGCTCACTCTGTTCTTGCCGCTGTTCTATGTGACAACCCTGCCAAAGTGCTGAAAGCGATACGCAGAGTGAACCCTCTCCCTGCCTGTTTGGAGGCAAGAGACCACCACTGACACGCGTGCACATGGCAACATATTGAACGTCTATTTTCATTTATTGTGTCAATTTAGTCCCAGGACTAGCAGACGCCCACGAGGCAGGTTTTTTTTTTTTTTTCCAAAACGAGAAATCCTGTCTGGAATCTTGTGACACCCTAGGTATGTAGGACTCTTACTTTCGGTGGAACACGCGAGCGCCCGGTAATGCAGGGAGGGGGAAAACTAGGGCCCAGGGGCTCCCAAAGTGTGTAATATGTACTTTTAACATACAAGCCGGCGACATGACCCGCATGCAGTCAAGAGTCAGAGACCACCGTTTTAAAGGTCCAAGTAGCTTTTCACACCCATGTGTGTACGTGACACATCTGAAGCTACCAATGCCGTCTGGCAAGGGAAAAAGGAGTCCTAAATAGTCAACGTTTTATCCTTTAGCCCTGTACATTCCAGGTGTCTTATTCAGTAAAAAAAAAAAAAAAAGGAGAATTCTAGATTGAAAGATGACAGTATCTCAGATTGAAGATTTTTGTCAGGTGCGTTTATTTCCTGGAAATCCAAGGAGGCGTAGCTGCGATAGACTCGGTGTTATGAGGTGTGGCACAAAGTAGTAAAAAAACAAACAAACGGTGAGGCAGAGTTTCGCACTTTACTCTTTGACGATGGTGGGGGTGATCATCTTATGGAAGGAGTAGTATTTGCATGCAGCGGGTGGTTCAATGTCCATGGTGGTAGTGCTAATCTTCTCCTCCTTGAAGCCGGCTTCGAGCAGATGGGGCACCTGGGTCTCCTGAAATGATTAACAAGGGTTGCTCAGTCAGGTGGGAAGGCGGTGTTATCTGCCACAGCCGCCACATTTATCAATAACCCTTAAGCTGCGGAGGAACGTGGATCATTAAACACGCGACAATCCAGTTTGGAAAACGCAATATTGATCAACGGCAACTGATTTCCCCGTTGACCTTTTCAGAAGAATTCCGGCGGCAGCCTAATCAAAACTGGACTCTGTCCTATGTAGGCACAGGGTGTTGAAAAGTGGCCCGTACAGGACAAACGGGTCATGGTCTTGGTGGACTTTGGCGTGTGTTAGCAGTTCGTTTGCCATCATGTGTCAAATTCTTTCTTCACTTGGACAAGCAAGCAATTCTGTCAACCAATCAGTGGGCAGGAGCATGTCTAGCTCCACCCTATAAACTCCCCTACCGGGCCGGGAAGCCCACAGTGTGGGCCAGATATTTTGGCAACCAAGCCCGAATGCTAAGGGAGATTGGGACCATCCCAACATCTCACCACAAGGCAGCATTCGACGTGAGCGCTGTGCTGATGAAGGCCACCCACCTCAAACATGGTCTGGATGTTGTCGTACTTGGTCTTGAGCAGCTCTCCCCAGGAGGTCAGGTTGCAGTAGGTGAGCACGCCGCCGCTCCTCAGCAGCCTGTGCCCGTGACCCTACCGGGATGCATACGACAATTCAGAACTGTACAGTAGATTCTTGCTTTTCGCACACCACAAGGCATGCTGGGTAACTTCCTGTTGGTTTTGCATGTGTGTAAGCATCTATTCCCAAACCACTCCAATATGAGCCGCTTCTCTACCAACCTTGATAAAGTCAAACTGGTGAGTGTGCCATGAGTCTTCTGACAAAGGGTAGGTGTCATACAGGATACCTGGAGAAGATGTTTGCACTCAAGATGGAGCCCCGACATCAAACATCCGTGATTTGCATAAGCAGCGGTTTCGTACCATCAAAGTGGCTATCTGGCAGAGTGGGTACCACCTGCTCCCAGAGGCCCTTCAGAGGGACAACCTGCGGCGACACAAAGGCTCATTTCACTCACCTCTTTTCTGCGACTTGCCGTAAAACTTATTGGTGGACTTCCACGGACCTTGTGCGGCTGACACTTTGCCCAGTTCTCCAGCCTGGCAAAGACTCCATCATTGCACTCGATGATCCAGTGCTCCTCGATGGGGAAGGACTCCAGTTTGGTGGCAGCGATGGCCATCCCGAAGCCAATCTCCAAAACACGACCACCTGGCGGAGAAAACAACCGCCTTAACCTTCTCGTGCGGGACATCGTGGCCGCTTGCAAAACACGAAAGAAGCAGGCCGGTTTCGGTCTAGGATTTCTGGTTCCCCGCGTCTCAAAGGCACCGGCGTAGGGTTTCGAGAAAATAAAAATAGGTGTGAGCGGAGGCCCGAGACCCTGGAACGGAACGGACTGCTCACACACCCGGGCGGGAGGGGAGTGTGTGAGGGTCTAGTTTCACAGATGGGTTCGCCCCTGCAGACATCTTGGCCCAGCTCCACGACAGCTGCTGGAGTCCCCCCCCCCCAGTCTGGGCCAGGCAGCTCATGTTCATACACGTGCTCTGGGGGGGCCCAATTGCTCCAAACGTGGGTGGGATTTACCATCTTCAACATCTACATCTTTTTTACGTACTTACTCGGGGAATAGGTTCTTGCCGATACTGGTCCTACACTGTACAGTACTTGTTTGGTATCGGGTCGATAGCACGGATTCCGGACATGAGACGAAACGGCGCGTGGTGGGCGAGGCTTTGGTTTACTTGCACGCCACGCGCGCGCGCGCGCGGCGTCCACGACGCGAAGCGAAGAGCGCGAGAACGGAAGCCGGCGGAGACAACCTTTGGAGGCGGCCGCCGCGGACAGGGAGTGCATGTACGGGGTCTCCCAGCGCTCCATCACGGGCTTGCCCAGGATCTCCAGGTGGGCGTCGGCGGCGTCGTAGCCCGCGGCGGCGTCATGCCAGGCCGACTTGCAGTCTTCCCCCTTGGAGAAAATGGGTTGGCCGGCGGCGGCGGTCATTCTGCGTGGCGCTGCTTCGGTTCCGGGTTCTGGCCGGACTGTGTGTTGTCGGACGGGCGGGGGTTTTATATCGGCGCGCGTCGTGCTGACGCTGCGGGAGTTGCACGGCAGGTCAAAAGCTCAGCTGCCCGAGATTGTGCCTCGGGCGAGATGCTTGTCTCTGGTGAATAATCCGGCACCAAAAGACGCCGCCAAGTACCGGTACTTTCCGAACTCCTTGCTCGGCCGCGGGCTGCAGGATTGCTTTCGGGCACCCGAACACAGAAAGGACTCCAAACAAACCGGCGTGCAAGTTGAAGTATCGCCAAAGTACACCCAAAAAGGACTTGACTCGTGTGGAGTCAGGAGCCCGGTACCGGTGCAGCATGCCTAAAAAAAAAACATGCTCAACCGAAAAGAACCAAAGTCTGGTTGGCTCAGCTTGCTCATGCAGATTCAGATCTTCTCTCTTTTTTTCAAGTTTAACTCCAAACTTGATCCTCCTCTTTCACGTTTGCTCTTTTGTAAGTGTTCCTGTTTGATTGTACTTTCAGAACGCGCTGGGGGGGCCTCCACAGACACCCAAACCCGTTCGGAGCAGATACTGTCTCTGCATGGTCTGTGGACTCGCGTCAGAGTGAGAGCTCATCCGCTTTTCTTCCTCTTCTTTGAGTGCGGCAAGGACAGCTGAAGTGTTCCTGATTGGGTTCTCCACGGTTGGAGCAGCCTGAAGACCTGAACAAAGTACTAACCTTCTTCACCAATTGTTCTTCATCTACCAATGCAGGACCATATAGATGAACTGCCACGCGAATTGCAAGCGTAGGCCACAAAATTGGGACATTTGGGGCTGCAGCTGTTGAAATGCCTCCCCCGTGTGTGCAAAAACAGCAACCCTGCCGTGTTTGCAAACTCAAATGTTGCAGGTGTTTGACGTGCGAGTACCTCGGGAGTGCCAAAATGTCGAGGAAATGGATGTGGGAAGATAAAGAGACCAATAACACAACATGCAGTTATATTTGAATTCCATTTTGTCTTTGCTTTTTCCGTTTTGCCGGGAAAAGACACAAAACAGGAAATGCAAAGACAAAAGGGAAGAAGAATATGACTGCGTTTGTATGTTTTTGTATTATTGATCTCTATGCGTGTCCTTCTCACCTCGGCGCTCCTGGGATTCCGTATACTTCTGCACTAAAACTTCCATCTCCCATACAGTTCTGTATCGAGAAGTACTGCTAATTTGGTGCAGTAATATTTTTGAATTGAACCTTTTCAGGTGAGCAGCATGACGGCCCCAAACGGATCACTTCAGCAGCCTCACATTGGCTCTACCACTGTTACCCATCATGCACTTGAGTCGCATTAGCTGAGGCTGAGTGGGGTTTACTCCTCACTGAGGGTCCTCATCCAGTCAGGGATTTCTATCCGCCTACATCTCCAGGCACCCTGCTGTGAATAATAATGTAAGAGCTTGCATTCATGCAGTAACATCCACAAGGTAAAAGTACTGAAAGTTCTTCCGCTGACGTTTGAGTGCTAACTATACTACATTCACAAGCTGGTGGACTGTAATGGCTCGTCATTTTTCATCCATCTTCTATGCCGCCTATCCTCACTAGGTGTGCTGGAGCCTATCCCGGCTGACTCTGGGCAAGAAGCCGGATTGGTTGCCGGCAAATGGCAGGTTACATAGAGACAGATCACATAGAGCAATATAGCCACCGTTCTTTGCGAAGGACACTTTGCAAAAGCCTGCCATCCATGGATTGTCAGTGTTTTGATGTGTTCACCATCAACATTGCGTGCAGCAGCAACCACAGCCTCCCAGACACTGTTTAGAGAGGTGTACTGTTTTCCCTCCTTGTAAATCTCACATTTGATGATGGACCACAGGTTCTCTA
The DNA here is from genome assembly GCA_024372805.1 of Oostethus manadensis. Taxonomy (NCBI): domain Eukaryota; kingdom Metazoa; phylum Chordata; class Actinopteri; order Syngnathiformes; family Syngnathidae; genus Oostethus; species Oostethus manadensis. The sequence continues at coordinate 1,846,650 of QODF01000109.1, read as the reverse complement.
TGGGCTTCAGATCAGGTGAACAAGGAGGCCATGTCATTAGTTTTTCTTCTTTTAGAGCCTTTCTTGCCAGCCACGCTGTGGGGGACTTGGACGCGTGTGATGGAGCATTGTCCTGCATGAAAATCATGATTTTCTTGAAGGATGCAGACTTCTTCCTGTACCACTGCTTGAAGAAGGTGTCTTCCAGAAACTGGCAGTAGGACTGGGAGTTGAGCTTGACTCCATCCTCAACCCAAAAAGGCCCCACAAGCTCATCTTTGATGATACCAGCCCAAACCAGTACTCCACCTCCACCTTGCTGGCGTCTGAGTCGGACTGGAGCTCTCTGCCCTTTACCAATCCAGCCACGAGCCCATCCATCAAGCCCATCAAGACTCACTCTCATTTCATCAGTCCATAAAACCTTACAAAAACCTGCCTTCAGATATTTCTTGGGCCAGTCTTGATGTTTCAGCTTGTGTGTCTTGTTCAGTGGTGGTGGTTTTTCAGCCTTTCTTACCTTGGCCATGTCTCTGAGTATTGCACACCTTGTGCTTTTGGGCACTCCAGTGATGTTGCAGCTCTGAAATATGGCAAAACTGGTGGCAAGTGGCATCTTGGCAGCTGCACGCTTGACTTTTCTCA